>OZ025248.1:51750344-52111066 GCA_964019135.1 Arenicola marina | reverse complement strand
AAATGGCCGCCCTACGAGGGGATAGGACGGCGCCATGGTGAGAACGGCAAGCTGAGGTTTGCCCTGGACGCCGCCTATACCAGGTGTATACCAGCACAAGCACGGTCAGGCTAACGGGGTGGGTGGATAGGGATGATGGGGAGTGGGGAGAATCACGGACAGCGTTAATGGGGAGGGGACTCCCCCCCCCCCACTCCCCACAGTTTTATAGGGGATGGGGCTCACCCCCCCCCACCTCACACTGGCAGCTTAAATGGGGAGGGGGCTCACCCCCACCCCACACAGTGTTAATGGAGAGGAGACTCACCCCCCCACCCCACACACACAGCTTCAATGGAGAGGGGCTCACCCCCCTCCCACACACACACACAGCTTCAATGGAGAGGGGCTCACCCCCCCCCCTCCCACACAGCTTCAATGGAGAGGGGCTCACCCCCCCCCCCACACAGCTTCAATGGAGAGGGGCTCACCCCCCCCCCCCCACACACACAGCTTCAATGGAGAGGGGCTCTTCCCCCCCCCACACAGCTTCAATGGAGAGGGGCTCAGCCCCCCACACAGCTTCAATGAAGAGGGGCTCACCCCCCCCCCCCACACACAGCTTAAATGGAGAGGGGCTCACCCCCCCCCCCCACGCACAGATTCAATGGAGAGGGGCTCACCCCCCCCCCCCACACAGCTTCAATAGAGAGGGACTCAGCCCCCACACACACAGCTTCATAGGGAGAGGGGCTCACCCCCACCCCACACACAGCTTCATAGGGAGAGGGGCTCACCCCCACACACACAGCTTCAATGGAGAGGGGCTCACCCCCCCCCCCACACAGCTTCAATGGAGAGGGGCTCACCCCCCCCCCCCCACACAGCTTCAATGGAGAGGGGCTCACCCCCCCCCCACACAGATTCAATGGAGAGGGGCTCACCCCCCCCCCCACACACAGCTTCAATGGAGAGGGGCTCAGCCCCCACACACACAGCTTCATAGGGAGAGGGGCTCATCCCCCCCCCCCCACACACACAGCTTCATAGGGAGAGGGGCTCACCCCCCCCCCCACACACACAGCTTCAATGGAGAGGGGCTCACCCCCTTCCACACACACACAGCTTCAATGGAGAGGGGCTCACCCCCCCCACACACAGCTTCAATGGAGAGGGGCTCACCCCCCCCCCCCAACACACAGCTTCAATGGAGAGGGGCTCATCCCCCCACCCACACACACACACAGCTTCAATGGAGAGGGGCTCACCCCCCCCCCCCACAGCTTCAATGGAGAGGGGCTCACCACCCCCCCCCCCCCCCCACACACACAGCTTCAATGGAGAGGGGCTCACCCCCCCCCCACACACACAGCTTCAATGGAGAGGGGCTGACCCCCCACACACACAGTTTCATAGGGAGAGGGGCTCACCCCCCCCCCCACATACACATCTTCAATGGAGAGGGGCTCACTCCACCCCACACAGCATTAGTGGGAAGGGGGCTCAACCCCCCCCCCCCCAAGCCCTAACATACACAAGGTCAAGCAAGTGCAATGCATTGTTTACCATCTGGATCCAGTTTAAGTCACAACCAATTGTTTAACACACACAACGGGATATGTAATTTCAATCATTGTATAAATGGAATTGCGTATGCCACCCTTACACCAATCGCTCCCCCCCCCGTCCACCACCCACCCAAACCCATTGCAAGGACTAACTAGCTAGGTCTGGCCTGGCCATGTTATGACAGAATGGACTTCCACCAACGAAGTCGCAACATACGGTGATCTGTAATCTGACACCGCATGGCGAACTTAAATATGTCCCCCACCCCCACTACATACACCACTTGTTAACAAACACTGTAGGGGGATAATCCGGATTAAAGGGAACAGCACCTACTCCAGAACCACAGGTGATAGTGCCGCACCCTGGTGCAACCACCACTGGCCGTAAACTATACCTTTGTACAGTGATCCTGTTTTGTGTGATCCCGTTCCGTACAGATCGAGTAGTCCTGTTTTGTACAGATCGAGTGGTCCTGTTCTGTACAGATCGAGTGGTCCTGTTTTGTACAGATCGAGTGGTCCTGTTTTGTACAGATCGAGTGGTCCTGTTTTGTACAGATCGAGTGGTCCTGTTCTGTCCAGTCCTTTGGTTCACGAAAGGTATCGCCCGATCCACAGGCACAGTAAATCGACTGACACAGAGGGGGAGGGGGAGGGGGGTCCGCACGGCCTACTAATAAACAAGACAGCCGTAGGCTGAGGTACTGACAGAAGTGACTTCATCTTCAGATCACCGTTTATGCGCCGAAAATATGGTACAGGCGATGACATGCAGAAACACATATACTATAAGCTGATTTTGCCTCATGCTGACTACATGATGCCTTCAGTGGGCATATTTGGTTAAACAGCTCCTTGAACGAACAACGTGGGCTAAATAGCGCTATAAACGGGCAAATTTGAATAATTACGGCCTTCAGCGGCCAATTTGGGCTAAACATGGCCTCCAATGGCCAATTTGGGCTCAATAATGCCGATATCCGAAGGCGTTCTAGCCCACACTGCCCACTGATAGCCGTATTGGGCTCGCTGAAAGCGCAATTTGGCCCAAATTGGACCTCTGCGATGCGAATGCTGGATGAGCACAATCTAACGGCTGCTGTTCAACGCGGGCTGTTTTCCCAGATAGAGGGCGCCATTTTGAGTGAATTCGGCCAAATCCCGACTTTCTACGTGTCCTTGGTCCCGCCCTAATGCCTGTTCTCGGACTCGTCATTGCTAAATTACGGAGCCCTCCAGCGTCAAAACTAAGCGTGCTAGGCTAGAAGCGAATGCGGATTCCTCACCAAAGTCGACGTTTGCCCGTCCTTTGAAACCAGTCCAGACTCTCTAGCGTCGCTATTAAGCAAACGGCGGCCATCGCAAAGCAGAGGCATTGCCGCTCGATATCGCCGTTGACTCATAATGGGAGCTTCAGCGAAGGGGGGTGCACCTCTTGCGAGCGCTGTAGCGGCCAAACTAAGCGTCCTAGAGCAATTCTATCGCCATTTACCATAGATAACCTTACACTTGCCTCTCGCTTCATGCCAAATCTGGGCTCCCTAGCTCAAATATTAACCGAGTTATGGCCCTTTCAAGTTCAATACGCCGTTTAACGCGAGGTGCACGTCAGTTTTGACGCACACGTTTCGGTACCGCAAAAAAAGTTACGCGTCGCAACAGTTGTCCCTTGATATAAGGTACAGCGTCAAATCAACCGCAAATCGCTATGATGGATAATAGTCGAGTAATAGAGGTTATAAAATTATGACGTCATCACGTCATGGTGACGTCATGGCATGACGCACGGCAACGTCCAAATATCTAAACACAAACATTTGTGCCCTCAATCCAAAACGTTGATTAGAACGGCGGTAGGCCTGTTGGTTCTTCAGATAGAGCTTCACCTAATTACCGAAAATTGCTATTCTTCACCATTACGGATAAGTGAAAAACGAGCAGACGAAGAAAAGACTCTGCAGATAAGATGTAAAAGATAATAATGCTTTACTGCCAATAGTAATCTGGAGACATATCTTCTCTACCATTATACGGAAAGATCGAAGGTCTAGATAGTTTTTCCGATTTTTGACGAATTTTCTAATTTAGAGGGAATTTGTATACTTTATCATTGGGAAAATCTTCGGTTGCCATGGAAACGAAACTGAGACTAATCTTTGCCGTCAGCCTACCCTGAGTCTCTTGTACACGTCCAGATCTCGCACCGAGGTAAAGCAAAGTGAGATTGCATAAACGTAGGTACGTCATATTGAAGGAAGTTTGATTATCTCCATAGGGTCCCATGTTAAACGCGTTCGACTATATACCGAAAAGTTACAGGGCTATATCACCTTGTTTACAGTTAATGGCTCATCCTACTACTATCCATCCACAACTGCAAGCATAGAGCGATGGATTTAATAGGACGCCCGTGGGAGCCCCTGCAAGCACCAAAAATCCTTATCTTTCACAATGGGGGAACATTTATTTTTTTCAAAAAATCGCTGTGACCTTGACCTTTGACCTTCATACACCGTTAACGAACTTAGCCTCACAAATGTTGATATCTATCTCTAGGTGCAATATAACATTCCTACATGTAACCGTGCGCCCTACAGCGCGCGGACAAACAAACAAATTTACAAACCGAACATAGTACTATACTGACAGAAGTTTTCAACTTCTGTCAGTAACAAGAAGGTGTCCAACTCAGCCCGCTGAGCGCCTACCCACCCTCGCTTCAAGACCCCAAAGCCCCCTCTTACTGGCTTTGCCTCGTCCACTCAATGCCGTAATCTGCTTCCCGGGTAATTTATCTTGCTTTTCAGCCAAAAAACTACATATCTAACTCATCTAGACACCACGACACAAGCATTTATTCCGCTTACGAGGTAAACCAGCAAGATCCCTCGTTCCCTGGTCGGCCATTTCGCGCGACAACGTGAGATTTCAGCCGTGATTTTGAAAGGGACGACTGTGATTGGCCAGACCGCGAAAGTTTGAAATTACGGTGACAGCGCGTGTTTGTTATGGCAAGCCGATGTGGAGTTTAATAGAGCAGTCGCACACATGTTCAAATATTTGCACATGTCCCAATAAAATACATATGTTCAAATTAATTTTACATATGTTCAAATACATTTTACATTTGTTTAAATTAATTTTACATTTGTTCAAATATAATTTTACCTATTTGAACATACGTGCCATTCATTTGGATACATGTATAATTTAATTACACATAAGTCCAATTCATTTAACATATGTAACATTGAATTGTACCTATGTCCAAATAACTTATGTGCAAATAATTTGTCCATAAATTACAATTGACTTCTACATGTGTCCAGTAGGCACAATTTCAAAATTATTGAGACCATTAAATCAACCGTGAGTGGTACCCGAATGTGAAGCATTTCTCGTCCAAATGGAGGCAGCTGCTTCCCGGTATGAAGCCCAGCAGGCTCAAACAGGTGAATAATGCATACATAAAAGGATAAACTTATTACGTATACAAGCTCTGCAAGCATAATCGGAGCATGTACATTGTACATGTAACAAATCGTGACACCATGTCTTTGGAGGGAGTAATATTAGCATGATCAAATTCCAGGTTGAATTTAAATCGATGCTGAGACCCAGGTGCCTTACCGCGTGGTTTAATTAACCTTAAGAACTAGACTCATGACTCCATTTTCCAAGCATACAAATTAACCTTTTTCAGACTATTTAGACTCTGCGGTGACGTAGACCCTTGAGTGTCTTTCAGATCCTTGCAATGAGTGTTTTCAGACTATTGAGTGTCTTTCAGACCCTTCTAGAGTATCACACCCCTGGCTATATCTTCCAATGTCGGTGTCTGTCGGACCCCATGTATTTGTGGGACCCATAGGTACCTCTCAGACTCCATATTTCTGTCAGGTCCTATAGGTTTCTGTCGGACCCCATGTATTAATTTCTTTGCTCGTAAAAATTATGATGTCATTAAATTAGCATATAAAATTACGGTTATGAGCTCGTAACTCGTAAAACCAGGCCCAGAACTTCTGGCATAAGATTAATTAATCTGAATCGTCATGAATTAATCATATTAGGATATTATTAACCACATAAGACAGGGAAGATATTAGTAATAACTGCGATGGAACCTTAACCAAAATATGACCTAGGCTTCTGATATTCCCTGATTTTTGCCTTATTTTTTTCTAAAATGAAATTCCCAGGTTTTTCTCTGCAAGGATTTTTTTGTTCATTTTCCGTTTTCCTGATCTGTAGGAACCCTGATATGGGCACATTTAGATATGCGAAAATGATTTGAACGTTTGTGCAAATGATTTGAACATTCGTGCAAATGATTTGAACATTTGTGCAAACGATTTTTGTGAAAATGATTTGAACATTTGGGAAAATGATTTGAACATTTGTGAAAATGATTTTAACATTTGTGAAAATGATTTGAACATATGTGCAAATGAATTGGACATGGGCAAATATTTGAACATTAATGTGCAAATACTCCATTAAATTTCACTTTGGCTTGCCATCGCTTGTGATTGGAAGCAGCCAAAAGTAAACCGGAAGTTATATCAGTCTCGTAATGGCCGACCAGGGAACGAGGGATCTTGCTGGTTTACCTCGTAAGCGGAATAAATGCTTGTTTCGTGGTGTCTAGATGAGTTAGAGATGTAGTCTTTTGGCTGAAAAGCAAGATAAATTACCCGGGAAGCAGATTACGGCATTGAGCGGACGAGGCAAAGCCGGCAAGAGGGGGCTTTGGGGTCTTAAAGCGAGGGTGGGTAGGCACTCAACGGTCTGAGTTGGACACCTTCTTGTTTATTAGTAGGCCGTGCGGACCCCCCCCCTCCCCCTCCCCCTCTGTGTCAGTCGATTTACTGTGCCTGTGGCCCGATCAGAGCCGATGTGGTCGCACACAAAGGCGGCAATGCGGATCGCCTTGCCGCCCTCCACCACCCCCCGACCCCGGCACACACACACTAACCAGCAGTGAGTCACCCGCAGCCCCCATACCCCTGCCGGTGTAGCATGATAACCTGTCCGCCGTGATAAAGTGTCCGGCTGACGTGCGCGCATGCGCAACGAATGGAGTTGCTATGTAAATAGCGCATTTTTGTTAGGTTTAGGGTTAGGTTATGGTTAGGTTAGGGCCTGGGTTAGGGTTAAGGTTAGGATTAGTGTTCTGGTTAGGGTTAGTGACATGAAAGAAGCCTGGCCGGACAGGTTATCACGGCCGGACAGGTTATTATGTTACACCGGCACCCGTAATAACACAGCCAGCGGTATAGAAGGAACAAAAGAAGAAGGGAGAGGGTTTGGGAAGCGAACCTCCCAGCTTGCTGGTGGTTCGCTCCCGCTATCAGGCTATATCTGCAGGCGCGGATGTGGAGATGGTGGCTACACACGCCTCTTACCTCTGTGCAGCAATGATAGGTAATATACAAGGGGGATTAGGTGAATAGATATTAAAGCTACAAATCTTGCCTGCCTGTCTGTTGTTTCCCTGAAGCGCTGTTGGCGAATTCAATATGGTGGTCACTGCCGGTCCTGTCCCGTCCTGTCCTTGTCTGTAGCTCGGTTTAAACTGCTTGTCGACTGCCCACTGCTCACCCTATTTGTGTTCAGCGGTGGCGGCGAGCGCGGAGCTTGCTGGTCACCGTGCGGAGAGCTCGAGGAGGAGGAGGAGGAGGAGGGGAGGATGCAACAAGGCGACTGCCAATCCAGGTCCCCGGCCGACTGAGAAGGACGAATCCAGTTTATACCGGCGGGCACCGGCTGGGCACGAACGCCGCCGCGTGGGGTAGGGAGGGGTTGGGAGGGGAAAGGAGTCAATATGGGTACCGGATGCTGGGAAAGATGCGGCATCATCCGGATTGATCCCGACCTGTAGACTCTTTGGTTCATAAAGTAGAACTTCAGAACGTGCATATAAACAAAGGGGGTGGGTGGGTGGGCGCGGCGCACATCGGACATCCCCCCCCCTCTATCCCGGACCCCTCCAGGGGGTGGGAGGATGGGCGAGGCACGCCTAGGACAGTCTATACACACACCACCCCCCCCCCTATCCAGGACCCCTCCTGATGGTGGGAGTGGGGAGGGGCACTACAGTTAGCTAGGTATATGCATATGTGCCTCCCAAATGACCTTTTTTCTCTCAATTGCCTGGTTTCCGAATGACGTCACGCTCAGGCTCATTTGATATGCGCATACATAAATACTTAAGAAGCTTCAGGATTCGTAGTGATAAAATGGCAGCGAACGCAGTGAAACCAATCATGAAGCAGAGCGAACTTTAGTGATGTTTAAAGTTGCATGTCGAGCTCTTTCCCGCCAAAACTGCAGAGGTCAAAATACAAATAAGAACCAGTCCTTCAATCTTTTAAGATCTCTTTTGTCTGTACTCCACCCATGCCAGACTGCCAAATAGTGTCTCTTAGCCCTGCCCGTGATATTAATTTACCACAAGTTTTCATTTTGGTTGTGACATTTTTCTTCTTTTTTTGGAGCTCAGTGTATAATGATCTTTAAATGGTATACAAATTATACAAGTCTAGAAAATAAATGTTTAAATACATGCCGATGAGAGGGCCCATTACTTTATGTATTTAGTAGGCATATATGTTTATAGAACCATATAATGCAAACAAAATCATTGGATCACCATGCTTATTTTTATTTCACAGAGCTGTCAACATCATGTGTAATCAAACATTCCATTGAAACATGTGTTAAAAAAATGGCTAAACTGAAAAGGGGCCCCTCATTGAAATGTTTTAGCTCTTTCACGAGCTCAGTATATAATGTTCTTTAAATAGTGTAAACATGTGAAAAAATACAAAGCAAGAAGACACTGTATCGTACAACTCCCCTCTCCTGAAAGGGTGATTTTATTGTGAAGGCCCTATCTACTATTACCACGTCACCTGCATTAAGTTTATTTAAAAAATCACTGTCCATTGTGAGCTATTTAATTGTCACATGCGGTTCTCTCAAATGCTTATGAAACAAAAAAATTTAGATGCCTTCAAACGCTTCAAATTAAAACCTTGAAAATCGTTGTAGTTTTGTACTGAGCCTACAAATTGCCGTGATTGGGTGAAGTTGGTATGGTTTTGTACCTTAAATTCAGTTGCATCAATCGACACTGACCATAACAACAATGTTTAGTTACTATGGTGGAATATCCTGTGCAACCCAACTTGTTTAGAGTATACAGTATAGAAACAGTTTCAGAAATAAAATATTCCTAAAAAAAAGTAAATCCACAAAACCCACATTTCATATGTAAACCAACATTATATGAGAACGTCTGAAAATTTTGGTTACATTTGGGCGGGTACCCCATCAACCCCCTCCATACTATTCATCACGCCGGGGGACCCCGTGGCACGAAGCCAGCGACGAGTCCCTTTCAGTTAAGACGAGCACACAATTTGTACGTTAGTGCGCACCGCTTCTCGGCAGGAAGTGCAACTGCAAACATGGCGGAGCTTGATTCGTTTTCGGTTGTTACTGGTGCAAAGTTGTTGTTTCTGGCGCTCCAGAACGTCTGACAACAATTCTACCGCGCAAAATTAGACGCTAATACCTTTTCCTGCAAGTTATGTTGGTAAGAGAGCGCTGTACAATGTGTAGATTCACTTAAGCGATGCAGAACGTCCAGGGTGTTGTCGTCGCTGCGCTCTGCTAATGAGCGGGGTGCGCTTGGAAGCAAGACGCTGTTGCTGTGTTGGCGGTAGCCACAGCGGCTTGCTTGCAGGACTACACCGAACCTAGACCTCGCAAACACGCAAGACAAAGAAGCCAGTCAATTGCCAAGCGAGACAACAAATACGTAAACGTCTAAGCCGCACCGCCAGGTACCCCCACCACCGACCCACCCCCACCGCCTCACACTCCACCCCAACCGGCGGTCCAGACGAACTGCGGTCGAAGCGAGCTGCGGTCGTACAGACCCTAGACCCTTCTCTCCTGTCCTGGCGGATGTTTACTACCCAATCTCACCCACGCGCCCCCTGCCGTCCTACTTCTTCCTACAATGACCCTAGTTCTCATATGCCACCTCTTATCATTCCGCTAGTTCCCCTAAGCAAATTCGCTACATAACCAGCAGCCATGCGGTGTGTGTATACTGGATACCCCGCGGGTCGGAGCCAGTGCTTTTCCGAATCTAATTATGTATGCGCGCGCGAGCACGAGTGAGGGCTATTTTTAGTAACTTGCAGGATTCGGAAACCAGCCAATGCCCGAAGCAGAAATCTACAATTTCTCTTGATGTGCCCATCTCATCATTTTCAAAATTGCAGTTCATGACTATATAGTCCAGTTGATATCGAAAGTACTCAAATCAGTAACCCCCAGACACTGTGTCATGAATGTTAATGTCTATTTAAGATGTTTTTTTGAAACTATTTTAACTATAGATTTCTGTCAGGGTCTATTTTAGATGCCCTTGTAACCACAAATTTCTGTCAGTGACTATTTTAGATGCATTTTTAACCAAAATTCACTGTCAGTGTCCATTTTAGATGCATTTTTTGTAACCAACAATTTTACTCTCAATGACCACAAAATCCTGCACTTTTCTCTCGCTCTCCAAATGCTCCTTATGGCATGGGCGGCACACCTTCACCATTGTAGTAAAGTAGTGCCCCCCCCCCGTAACGAAGGCACTATAACAGTAACCGGTAACTGCATGTGTGTCAAATGACATTTTCGGTATCGGACCGTGTGGAATATGGAGTTCAAGGCTTTGCTGAAGTCGATAAAAGCAACATGCATTCTGGGTCCGTGTATGGTCCGTGTATGTACCTGCCATTCATTTTCCATTGCAAATAGAAAAAGCAAAATGTGGACTCATTTTCGATTACCTGTTTCAAATGGGTAATGGAAAAAAGGACATATCTTCCTATTTCTTTTCACCTATATCAAATGGATAATGGGTTAAAGGTTCATCTTTCTTTCACCCATTTCCCATTGCAAAACGAAAATATGTCGCGGGCTATGGCTGTGGTCAATGAGATCTGCGCAGTCCAGCGCAAGGAGCCATAGTCCAATGACCGAAGCCAAGGTCATGCGACCAGAGCTGTAGTCCGCGCCTGGGGCCATAACCCAGAGGTCAAAGCCACAACCCAGAGACCGGAGCCATAGCCCGCGCCCGGAGCCATAACTCGGAGCCTAGAACCATAGTTCAGTGTACGGAGCCATAGTCCAGCGCGCGGAACCGTAGCCCGCGCTAGGAGCCATAACCGGCGTCCGGAGCCATAGCCCGCGCCAGGAGCCATAGCACGAACCCGGAGCTATAGCCCAGAGGTCAAAGCCACAATCCAGAGACCGGAGCCATAGCCAGAACCCTGAGTCATAGCCCCGAGCCCGAAGCCACAGCATGTAACCCAAAGCAACAGCCCAAAGACCGGGGCCATAGCCCAGAGGTCGAAGCCACAACCAAGAAACCGATGAGCCATAGCCCGCGTTCGGAGCTACAGCCCGGAGTCAGAAGCCACAGCCCAGAGGCCGAAGCCATAGGACCGAAGCCACAGCCCGGAGCCCGAATCCATAGCTCAGAGTCTGAAGCCATAGCCGCGCTCGGTACGTGCGCTAGTCACCGCATTCAAATGAGAAATAGAAAATGGGTCTGTTGTTCCATTTTTTATTTGTGTTTTGCAATGGGAAATGGGTAAAGGAAATATGTACATTTAACCCATTACCCATTTGATATAGGCGAAAGGAAATAAGAAGACATGTCTTTTTTCCATTACTCACTTGAAAAGGGTAAAGGCAAATGAGCCAACATTTAGATTTTTCTCTTTCCCATTTGCAATGGAAAATGAATGGCAGGTACATACATAGACCATTTTGCCTCCTCTTTTACGTAGATACTTTTCACCCAAGGCATACAGCGTGAAGATATGGTCAGCAGTGGATCTGCCACTTCTTTACGCTGCTTGAGATTCGTCTATTTTCTGATTTTCCTCTGCCCATTTAAATAATCTGTTACTAAGAATGTTTGTGGAAATTTTACTAACCGTGGACACAAGTGATAAACCTCTGTAATTATTTACATCATTCAATGAGCCACCTTTATGCAGAGGACTGATCAATGCATCTGACCAACGCGACGGGTATTGTCCAGACGGCAACACAAGGTGCAACAGAGCATGCAGCGGCTTTAAAATAAAATCTGACGAGTTCTTTAACATTTTATACATCAGACCGTCTGGGCCGGTCGATTTCTATACTAATAAAATGAAGCTGTCTGTCCCGCTATGCCGCGGCATGCAAGAGCCCATTGGCACCAGCAGCCGCCTTGAGAACCTACGCCATGAGAACCTATTAATATCCAGCCGTCGCTCTTTGTGTCAAAGCTATCACATGTGTCAACACAACCGCTGGGTGCTTATCACCTTCTCCCGCGGCCTGCGGCGGGCTACCTGGCTTGGTGCCAACAGTAATAATATTTCTCCCAACGCCTTATCGCCCGAACCGTCATCAAAACAAACAAATCCCGTACTGTCTCGCTTCCACAACTTCCCATCTATACTAATAAAATGAAGCTGTCTGTCCCACTATGCCGCGGCATGCAAGAGCCCATTGGCACCAGCAGCCGCCTTGAAAGTATATCCAACCGAACCACTGGATGCACTGCTTGGTCCACCTTGGATGTATCAACTCGCTCTTACATGTCAACGCTATCGCATATGTGTCAACACTACCGCTCGGTGCTTATCACCTTATCCCGCGCATAATGGCAGGCTACTTGGCTTGGTGCCAACAGTAATAATATTTCTCCCAACGCCCTATCGGCCGAACCGTCATCAAACAAATCCCGTACTGTCTCGCGCCCACAACTTCCCATCAGTAGCAAGAGAACGAACTCTGCCCGGGGAACCTTGCCTATTTCAATTGATTTGATCTTTTTGATCTTTGATCCAATTTTACAGTATAGTTAAGCGGTCTACACGTCAATTCTATAGATCCAACCAGGACGTCAGGCAGATTTTATCCACTGAAGGTAGTAGGACTACGTTAAATGACGAACAACGGACGGGAAACAGCCCCTTTTTAAACTCAATCAACCTTTTTTTTTACTCAATCAATGTATGAGCTTGGGCCTTAGTTTTACTGGACTGATATTCGTTTATTATCGTGCTTTAGCTGCAATAAATGTGTACCTTCTGCCTGCTACTATTTGACGTATAAAAACAAAACACTGTCATACTGTTATTTCTTTCGCTTATTACCGCTCGCGGGGGCGGCTAGTTTTTAGTAGCAAGAGAACGAACTCCGCCCGGGAAACTCTGCCCGGGAAACCTATAGTACGCTGCTCTTAACATCAGTCACGGCAGTATCCAATTTCAACCACACCAACCAGGGTTAATGGACTCCTCTCTGCTCATCCCCCACACCCATCCACCCGACTCCTGCAGCCCCACGCCCCGTCGACATGCATCAGACTCCGGCTTTACTGGCCCGCCCCCCCGCCCACCGGCACCCACTAGACTTAAGGTTTATGCACTTCTGTTTTTGTTCGTACCCTCTACTGACTTAACGACAACAGCTATCGTTCACCAACTTTTATGGAAATGTGGCATGTCCGAGCCTCTACAATTTATTAGTATTATTGTATCCAGTACAGAATACGCAAATTGCAGCTAAAGCACGCTGACAAAAATGTGTACATGGCGTATATGTATCTCAGTTGGAATAACAACAACATGTCTAGATGCAATCTGTACCAATATGGTACCGGAAGCGTGACGTTAAAGACCGATGTACATAAACAATTCTAATTCTCGTATATGTTGAAATTATAACATTCATTTGTAATCAACAAACATGCGCAAAATAACTGAGCGGACGCGTGTCGTTAAAGACCGACGTACAGAAACAATTCTAATTATCGTATATGTTGAAATTATAACATTCATTTGTAATCAACAAACATGCGCAAAATAACTGAGCGGACGCGTGTCGTTAAAGACCGACGTACAGAAACAATTATAATTATCATATATGTTGAAATTATTCTTAACATTTATGTCCCGTTATTCAGTAGCTCCCGGTCAATATTATTATCGATATTATTTCTGCCCAATGTCTACCTTCTGCCTGCTACTATTTGACGTATAAACCTAAATACTGTCCTACTGTTATTTCTTTCGCTTATTACTACGAACACTAGTGCTATTAGGAAGCTGGCGGATTACTCCGTCTATCTCCTCTGGCGTGCTGATGTTATCAAGTGGTCTTATTAACTCGTCAGCAAAGGATTTCTTGCAAGAGAGATCATGATCCAGAATAAATTCATCTATTTCAGCTTTGAATTTCTCATTTACGCAATTATCGACATTGAGTAGATTTCTAAAATGGTTATACCAATCATCACTCTCGATGTGTGATACAGTCTGCCGTTTGTGCCGCAGACTGTTAACAGTTCTCCAAATTTCAAGTGAGCTGCAGTGTAATGCGCAAAACTGATTAAGGGCTTTGGATTCGTGAGCAGATCTCTTCGTCCGACACAACAATTCAAATTCCTTGTTAGCAGTTTGATACTCGAGTAAAAGTTCATTACACCTGTTACGTCTGAAGCTCCTCAGTAACATGCATTTCTTTTTCTTTGCTTGCTCACATTCGGCATCCCACCATTTAGCATCAGGGTTTTTATCCATAGAACATGTAGATTTGCGAGGCACTTGCATTGATGCAGCTGTGCGTTGAACAAATTGCACTAGGATGTTGGCAGATAGAACTACATCACCAGTATTTACAGTCGAATGGAACTGGGCCAGCAGCTCAGTACCCTCCATATCTGTCATGCGTTCCCTAAATCCCTGAGATGCGTTTTCCTTCAATTTAAAGCGTCTATACTAGTATTTACATTTCCGCTCTTCAGAGCTAACTTGCTGGACAGTTCGTTTACATTTCAGCGCTGAAAATATTAGGTAATGATCGGAGATATCTAAAGTGCCGACAGCAAAATCTATTACCTCCTGAAAAAGGCTGCTGGACACTACCATGTAGTCAACAGTACTAACCCCATTAACATTACAAAATGTATATTCACCGTCTGGGTAACCTCGGGTACGTCCGTTGAGGACATGGACACCAAGTGTCTTGCACACCAAGTCTTCTAAAAAGGATAACCCAAACTCGTTTATACGACCATTTTTGTCACTTGCGCGTCTTGGAATACAAAAGTTATCTGGTTGATACCATTCACTGATAGGCAAGTGGTCACTGCTATCATCTGCAATGTAATCTGGTAGGTCACCGGTCCGTGCATTGAAATCGCCAGCTACGACAATATCCTTGTGATCACCGTACTTGGATATAATATCTGTTCAAATCCAAGAGGGGGGGGGGGGGGGGGGGTACTTAATACAATGATAACTTTGGGAGAGTTCCGCCCTAAAGCCCCACCTTTTTCACCGTCCAAAATCCGCCCGGAAGTTAATTGCATCTTTATGTCGCCGCTCCATGCAGCTCGCTCGGCTTATTATTTTTTCTATGTAAACCCACTCCATAGACCTTCATTTTTACAGCCCCCGACTCCACCTCCGCCCCCCTTCCCGCCTCGGATGTGCGGCTCTATAGGGGTATCTGAATGGCCTCTCTCTCCGGCATCACGAGCTAGCCAGGTACCCCCCCCCCTCCCCCCACCCTACAATAGATTTGTATATTAGTGCCCCTGCACCCGGGGGGGTTGTAGGCTACATAATCAGGCAAGTTCACCCCCGGATTCCAAGCTCCTGACGTGCCAGCTAGCAATGTGAAACACATATAGTGGCGTCTTGTCCCTCGATTCGGTAGTCAAACATCATAATGTATATGTTTCATGGACTATCAACCGCTCGTGCCGTGTTTGGTTGTGATTGGCACATCCCCTGATTTTTTTAACGATGATATTATTTATTAACAAAAATGTAGTCCAGATTAGGCGCCCGGGCCTGGACTCGAACCCAGGACCTATTGATCCGCGCATGAGTGGCGGTACCAGCTTTCTGCAGACTGCCGCTGCGCAGCGCTACCGCGGCTACCGCTACCTGTGAGTTTGAGCGGCGGTACCAGCTTAGGCTCCCGCGTACTGTGGCTTCCCCTGGTGAAGATCGAGGGATATTTTCACATAGGCTGGCCACGCAGCGGGGGGCTGTGGAGGAGACTAATTTTCACATCGCCCTCTGGCGAATGGCGAATGACTAAGACCCCGAAAACTTCGCTGGGAACCAGCCTGCCTGCTGCAGTGGTCGGTTCCCGGCCGACTCGAAAACAGTCAGGAAAGAGCAATGTTTTGATATTTCGGGCCTATTATAAGTGTGTGATGTATCCAGAGACAGACCAAGTACATTACCTGTTATCCTGTTTCCAACATCGAAACGTCGAAAATGACCTCACGGCATGCAGAAGACTGACAAAGAAGGTAAAGATCTCAATGACAAGGGCATATAGCCATATATCAGGGTTTATATAGCAGTTCTTATTAGCCTGAATGCTCAGACGGTACAGTCTTGACACTTGTTCTTGTGACTGTAAGCATCAGACTATCAAACTGTAACGTCTGAACATTCAGGCTAATAGCTTATAGGCTTACGACAGGCCACTTCATCACTCACACGCTCGCACTAAAAGGCTAGCCATCGCTTAGGGGCGCACCATTTCATATCGGAGAGGGGCCCAGAAAATATTTGAAAAAAATAGTTTGTTGTGACAAGAGCTTTTCGGGGGAAAAAAATGTTTGCTTCTCAGATGCTACAAAAAAAATTATTTACTTTCATAAGAATCAAAAAAAAAAAGCCTTATAAAATTTCCTTGTGGGTGTTTAAAGAAATAAATAATTTGATGACAAAAATTAATAAAATGTCAATAAATTTGTGAAAAATAAAAAAATTGCATGGTAATTTATTTTCTAGGCCCCCCCCCCCCGATATGAAATGGTGCGCCCCTTAGGCGCGATGAAAAACTTATATATTCCACCATGGGGAGGTGGGCGGGGGGTTATATGTAAGCAGGTAACATCCTCCCTTGGTGGAATAGGCACTTTCGTCTAAGCCATCGATACACCCATACCAGGAAATAAGGAAAATAATTGTTTGTGAACTAGGAATCAGGTAGATTTCTATTAAATAACCCTCCGTGATCAAGGTTTTTCATTAATCATGACCTTGGCCTGACCCTGTCTCCCTCTACAGGCACTCTGTTCATACTGGCCATAGGCTTTACATGGACCCAGCTTTACTGTGTTACTACAGGTGCCTGAATATCTAAAGCCAGGTCTCTGTTTCAGGTGCCGGATACATATATCCGTCATACGCTTCCTCACAGGACAACACTAAGCCCTGCCCTCACCTTAGTCTATAAAGCCTGTATATAATAACATATAGACTGGTTAGTAAGGCTTAGGCCTTAGCAGAAATGACTACTGCAAGATCATTAGTAATGAATGAATAAAGAGCATGGACTCCACATGCCCGCTAACAACACCTGGGTTTGACCTCGCACGTTGCAATTATCCGAAGCTCCCACCCATTTTCAGGTACATTTGTGTTGCGATTAAACAGAATTTGCGCTTAACCGAAGTTGTTAACATGGGAATGTATAGGAAATGGCATTTGGATTTGAAATTTGTTGCGACTAAGCAGAAGTTGCGATTAAGTGGCGCGCACTGTATTTATTAATTGAATACAGTAAAGTTTAGGGTGATGCAAAACAACATTATTTGGGTAATTTTAACATCATGAAATGGCCGGAGAAAGGGGATGATGTACCAACTTATATGTAATGTAGGAGACTGCCTGCACTAACACTATAAATTTATACAACGTTCTCCTCGTTGCCAGCGAGTATGGCTTCAACATGATTCACATAATGGGTGTTTACATCTCCATCTCCCTTTCGACAGGCCCTGCAGCTGGCCACTCGCGGCCACGACACACGGCTGCTTTTTCCCGCCGTGGTCAAGTTCCTGGCCAGCACCGACCTGCTCCTGAAGAAGCTCGCCTGCTGGTTCGTGTCCCAGCACGGCCGCCAGTCGGACCTGATCCTGTTGGCCGTTAACACGCTGGTGAAGGACTGCCAGGACTCGAGCCCCATGGTCCGGGGCCTCGCCCTCAAGACGCTCTCCAGCCTGCCCCAGGAGTGCCTGGCTGACCACGTGGTGCGCTGTCTGGCATGGGGCCTTCAGGATCAGAGTGCCTACGTCCGTAGGGTGGCCACGCTGGGCTGCTGTAAGCTCCACAGCCTTAACCCCCAGGGATTTCAGGATCACGGCCTGGTGGACACGCTGTATGCGCTGATTCGGGATCCAGACCCCGTGGTGGTGGTGAACTGCCTTCTGGCGCTCCAGGAGATCCTACGGCAAGAAGGCGGCGTGGTCATCAACCGGAAGATGTGCCACTTTTTGTTGGGCCGTCTGGAGACTTTCCCGGAGTGGCAGCTGGCTGTCGTTATGGATATCCTTAGCAACCACAGCCCCCGGACCGAGGAAGAAATTCTGGATATCATGAATCTCATCGATCCTTCCCTCAAGCATAGCAACGTGGCAGTCGTCATAGCAACGATGAAGTATTTCCTCCACTTGGTCCGGGACATGGATCACCTTAAACGGGAAGTGTATCACCGGGCGAAACCTCAAATCGTCCACTTCCTGGGAAGCGGCAATCCTGAACTGTCGTACATGTTACTCGAATATGTCGATTCCGTGTTGATGATGAAAACGGACGACGAGCAACCGTTCTCAGAACACCACAAAGCATTCTTTTGTAAATACAACGAACCGCTATACGTGAAAGAGAAGAAGCTGAGCATGCTCCCAAAGTTGACTCGCCAGGAGAATCTAGCGGAGATCCTGGACGAGTTGAACATGTATTGTCTGGATGTCCAGGAAGCCGTCGGGATCGCCGCACTGCACGCCATCGGACAAATCGCCGAGAGATTCCCGGACTTCTTCGACCCCTGCGTCGATAAAATCCTGGAGTTGCTCAGCCTCCGGATGCCGTCCACCACGGAGCACGTGTTGGCAGTCCTGGAGAGTCTGGATCTGCGGCAGTATCGGGACCTCAGCGACCTTCTGGAGCGAGTCTCGGCGGTGCAGGACTGCGCCCTAGAGACGGAGGGCGGGCGGTGCTCGCTGGTCTGGATCCTGGGGGAGTACGGCGAGCGGCTGGACGAGGCGCCCTATATCCTGGAGAAGGTCGTGGAGGACAGTCGCGATGAGGATGACGTCACGCTGCGCCAGACGCTGCTGACGTCAGCAACTAAGTTGTTCCTGAAGCGCCCGGGCGAGTGCCAGGAGACGCTGGGGCAGCTGTTTGAGATGTGTCTGGATACCGCCCACGTCCAGGTCAGGGACAGGGTGCACTTCTACTACAAACTGCTGACGGCCGGTGTGGGGCATTGCAGAGACGTTGTCCTGGGGCAGGATTACAGGCCAACTCCTGCCATACAGGACGCCACTTAGGATAACAACAAATGTTACTTATTTACACCCAATTAAAACAATGTTTGTACATTGTTTCAGTGTTATACTCATCGGGGAGATGGGTCTACACATATTGAAGTCGTCAATGAGCGCTATTCAACGCCATTTCATTAAAATTTAAGCAACAAAACATCTTTTGTTCTCAGTTTTAACATTTACTTTACCACAATAAATCGAGTCACTGCTCCACCCTCCTACCAATTACCGCCTTTATCTAATACAAGACATCGTGTGTATACAATCAGAAGTGGAAACTGAAGAACAGCGCAGCAGGCTTTTATTTAACGATATCGTATTTACACCATCATTTACGGAATCTCTCCAACGCAGAGACGCTTCTGTTGTGCATTCCAGTTTGCGGAGAAAAAAAGACATTACAAATTCATTTCTTTTACTTTATTTGCGATACTTTTATTTACAATATCAAAATAATTGACAGTTTACTTCACAACATTCACCCACTACATTGTATATCCAAACAAGACTGTTCGTGTATATTTCACATCTATTTCGTGCTTTACAAACACGTTTTCACTGGATTTGGGAGTTTAATGGCACTCCGTTTGAACCTGTAAGTCAGCCGAATGACCAGTGGCTCGTAAACGACTTTCATTGAGACTTTCCGGGATGAATCTTACATTGCTTTGTTGTCAGTTTATGCTAATAAAAGAACATCATTAGGTGATCCCTTATGCAAGCGGTCAATGGTAAATGCCAGCAAGATAAGTATAAACACGAGATCGCTCACTGGTAGTTCACTTGACAAAAACACATCACCACGGTTGGTGGACTCTTTGCTACTTGTGTGTGCTCTTCCAAGTTTAGATTTTCCCGACCAACAGCCAGATCCTTCTGGATGTCCCTTGCTGATACGTCTCGCTACGGACAACCAGGGATTGACTGAATGAAGAGCGAAATCAACGAGACTGACAAAGATTCTTTAGTGCCAGCTTTGGTTTGCAGTTCACGAAGTGGCCGTGTGGAGGCGCATTAGTCTCTTCAGACGCCGCACGAGGGCGCCCATGTAGCCAAAGCGAGTTCTGTTGCGGCTCCAACACTGAAGACCAGTCAAATAAACACTATTAAGAGTAGCACATCAAAAGAAATGTCCAACTGTAATGACGCCACAGATGCAGCACTAAAACAAGTGTATGGATGACATTTTCTATTTTATTCCGTTCACTCAGCCAAAACGATCGATTTAATATACATATCAGGCTTGCCTATGGACTCCTGAATGACGTCTTAATGAAAACGTGGTCACAGTTGTTATGACATTTTCAATAAACTGATCTGTCCCTGCCCATCTGTTTTAATCATATTTCAACAAAAACTGATCTGTCCCTGCCCACCTGTTTTAATCATATTTCAACAAATACAGATCTGTCCCTGCCCACATGTTTTAATCCTATTTCAACAAATACAGATCTGTCCCTGCCCACCTGTTTTAATCATATTTCAACAAATACTGATTTGTCTCTGCCCACCTGTTTTAATCATATTTCAACAAATACTGATTTGTCCCTGCCCACCTGTTTTAATCATATTTCAACAAATACTGATCTGTCCCTGCCCACCTGTTTTAATCATATTTCAACAAATACTGATCTGTCTCTGCCCACCAGTTTTAATCATATTTCAACAAGTACTGATCTGTCCCTGCCCACCTGTTTTAATCATATTTCAACAAAAACTGATCTGTCCCTGCCCACCTGTTTTAATCCTATTTCAACAAATATTGATTTGTCCCTGCCCACCTGTTTTAATCATATTTCAACAAATACTGATCTGTCCCTGCCCACCTGTTTTAATCATATTTCAACAAATACTGATCTGTCTCTGCCCACCAGTTTTAATCATATTTCAACAAGTACTGATCTGTCCCTGCGCAACTGTTTTAATCATATTTCAACAAAAACTGATCTGTCCCTGCCCTCCTGTTTTAATCCTATTTCAACAAATACTGATCTGTCCCTGCCCACCTGTTTTAATCATATTTCAACAAAAACTGATCTGTCCCTGCCCACCTGTTTTAATCCTATTTCAACAAAAACTGATCTGTCCCTGCCCACCTGTTTTAATCCTATTTCAACAAATATTGATTTGTCCCTGCCCACCTGTTTTAATCATATTTCAACAAATACTGATCTGTCCCTGCCCACCTGTTTTAATCATATTTCAACAAATACTGATCTGTCTCTGCCCACTAGTTTTAATCATATTTCAACAAGTACTGATCTGTCCCTGCGCACCTGTTTTAATCATATTTTAACAAAAACTGATCTGTCCCTGCCCACCTGTTTTAATCCTATTTCAACAAATACTGATCTGTCCCTGCCCACCTGTTTTAATCATATTTCAACAAAAACTGATCTGTCCCTGCCCACCTGTTTTAATCCTATTTCAACAAGAACTGATCTGTCCCTGCCCACCTGTTTTAATCCTATTTCAACAAATACTGATCTGTCCCTGCCCACCTGTTCGATTTCCTGCAGCCTCTTGAGGAGTGTGTCGCTGACGCAGCTCGGCGCGTCACGCTTCAGCTGATCCAGTTCCTCTCGGGAGACGCCGACACTCAGGGCAAGGTCAAGGTCATCCTGCATCTCGGGCACGTCAGAAGAACCCGGAAGGTCTAAAACCAAAGCGACGCAAAATTCAGAAACTATTAGCCATTGTCACTAACCACACTGAAGCTGTTACAATCCACTAGCGCTGGAACTCAATACTTACAATAATAAAACACGCACCGCTCGAATATTTATACCTTTTATACCATACAACATTTTTACATAAAAGTCTTAACCTTAATATACAAGTGACAGATTCCCATATTTGAGAATGTTTTTTTAACGACCAGTTTTCGGCAATATCCCAGAAGTTTCCCAGCTTATTCTCTTCTCTCTTAATTTTTCATTTTCCCTACTTTCCCCGTTCTGTTTCTGGAAGGATTGATCACCCCGACCCTGACTGCATGGGACGACGGGGGGACCCACTCACCCTGCAGCCGCCTCAGCTGTTGCTGCTTCTTGGTGTGAGTCCTGAACAGCGTGTCTCCGCCGTCAGAGGGCACGCAGTGCAGCAAGTAAAACTCCAGGTGACGCCACAGGATAAAGAGGCAGTTCTCTATGATATCTGGCACAATGCGGTCAAGACCAATTATACAATTGCTACAGCAACGTAAACGAAAGCAGTGACAGGACATCTTTCATCTTCAGTCTAATATAATTTTTTTTTAAAAAGCACAAGAATTAAAGAATGAAATTTAAAAAACAAAAAATTCCATAACCCCACATTACCATCGAGGCGACACATTTATATAAAGACATGAACATATCCTTGATAAACATCAGAAATATAGCCTTTCAAAACAAGTCGCAATTACAAATAAAAATATGCGATTTAAATCTACTAATAACCACGTTTTAGATAAAATTCATATACTCAATTTTTCTGTATTCGACGTTGAAGAGGCGATCTTAACTAGTTCTATCGATGGGTTCTGGTTACACGGCGGTTGTCAAGGATACACGAGAAGAGCTCCATCTCCTTGGCTTTGCTGGAGACGATCTGCTGCAGACGCTGGCGGGCTAACTGTTGCTTCTGCTGGGAGGAGAGCTTCTCGTGACTGGTGGCGCCACAGAACTGGAGAGTGAAAGATTGAGGAGTGAAGTTAGGGACTCACAGCACAACGAAATGGAAAACGAAAAAGGAACATTCTGTCGCCACATTTTGCATTCGCTACATTGATATATGTATTGAATCGCCAAAGAGTGACATGCCACTATATGTAGATACGGCAGGCATGCTGTTCCGGAGGCATACAGGCGGTACTTAGGTAAATGCCTATAAGGCAACGTTCATGCGCGTAAACTTTTACTTGTTATATTTTATTTATCTTATTTTTATTATTATTGTTATATATCTATGCGCGTGAATTTTATTTGTTTCATTTTTTTTTAAATTATTATTATTATTATTCTTATATATACATTTATATGCGCGTAGTCTTTATTGGCAAACGTGAATATGCATATTTATACGATGACCCGTGACGTCATCAGTGTTGGTACTCACGTCCTTGAGTTCCTCGGCCGTCAGGTCTGAGATGTGGTTGTACTTGCGCAGGTGTTGTTTATGGCTCTCGAAGGTGAAGAGGAACTGGGCGGTGCACTGCTGCAGCATGTGCAACACGACGCCCAGGTTCTGGGGCCTCGAGCCACTCACCAGCGAACTCTGGAGGTCTGCGGGGCCGAGATTATCATTAATATTCACATCTGTAAGGGTCAGGATCGTATCCGGAATCGTCTGTTAGTCCGAAGCTCTAGGCACTACACGCAGACACGCTGAGCTGCGGATGGTTGGTTTTGGTTGTATATTCAGGACGCTTTAACCACTTTTGGTCATAGCCCGTCAATGGGAGAAGGAAGGGAGGGGTGGAGCCATGTCCCCGGGGTAACCCCCTACTCTTTGCGAAGAAAGACATGGGATCTTTATCCTGCGACCACACAGATATGGCCACAGCGGGGCGCGAACCACCGATCCACGTGCCGTTAGGCTCTCAGGTGGCCAGAGCACTCAAGGCGAGCGCTCTAGCCCACTGAGCTACGGGGCCGCTGCGGAGGCTCGTCAAGTTCGATTTACCTGAAACCAACGGTTTGCCCACCTAAAGGCGAGCGCATCGTTTCAGTTGTTTAGTTTCAGCATGTAGCCTATATAGGCAATGGCCAAGTGCTTATGAAGTTGTGCCAGCATAAATATGCCGTCTGTTTGATTTTCTACCAGCGATTGGTCTGTCCGCTAATAAATTAGTCTCATACCTTTGTCTAGAAATCTCTATTCATTACATTTATGATTAAATATGGTGTATGTGTTGATCGAACTGACAGTTCCGCGGAACCGAAACCGTCACACCACTCTTTCGGTAGTGTCACGGTTTCGAGCAAACCGGTTTCTGTCCTGCTCGTGTCGAACAGTCAGTTCGGCAAACCGGTTTTGGTTTCATGTAAATCGAACACGCCCTCCTTACTCTCAGTTACAACGTCAGAATTCAAGAGCAGACGGTAATGATATCAACATGTTCTACTGCTACCCTGCGCCACACAGCGCCGTCTGACTGCTTGAGGAGCGGGTTACCATGACGACGACATGGTCGTTACTGTCGCTTACCCTCGAATCCGTGTAAGTCCCGTGACATGGCTTCCACCAAGCTCGGCCCGAAGATGATGCGGAAGCTCTGGGAACTCACGCCTGGAAAGGGAACAATAGCCATCGTCACTTCTTTGTCATTATTACATCTATGAGACGGTACGTCATCTACAGGTGACATACTCGAACTTGAGACGACAAAGCGACACAAGGCGATGACGTCATCGACTTAACAAAACGTGCAGATGTTGGGCAGGAGTGTCAGCATCTCGATGACACAAGGCGATGACGTAGATGGCGAAGAGACGGCATAAAGCGATGACGTACACGGCGAAGAGGCGACATAAAGCGATGACGTACACGACTTAGAGACGACAAAAAGCGATGACGTACACGACTTAGACACGACGAAGAAGCGATGACGTACACGACTTAGAGACGACAAAAAGCGATGACGTACACGACTTAGAGACGATATAAAGCGATGACGTACCTGACTTTGAGACGACATAAAGCGATGACGTACGCGACTTAGAGACGACAAAAAGCGATGACGTGCACGACTTAGAGACGACATAAAATGATGACGTACACGACTTAGAGACGACATAAAGCGATGGCGCACACGACTTACAGACGACAAAGCGATGACGTGCACGACTTACAGACGACATAAAGCGATGACGTGCTTGACATTTGAGATGACAAAAAAACCATGACGTACACGGCTTACAGAGGACATAAAGCGATGACGTACACGACTTAGAGACGACATAAACCGATGACGTACCCTCAGAGACGACAAGAAGCGATGACGTACACGACTTACAGACGACAAAAAGCGATGACGTACACGACCTAGAGACGACGTAAAATGATGACGTACACGACTTAGAGACGACATAAAGCGATGACGCACACGACTTAGAGACGACAAAAGGCGATGACGTACCTGACTTTGATAGGACAAAAAGCGATGACGTACACGACTTACAGACGACATAAAGCGATGACGTACCTGACTTTGAGACGATGGATCGACAGAAGGCGATGACGTTGGCCGCCACCTCGACTACGGCCAGCTGGGTGTCCGTCACCGTGTCCCTGGGCAGGCCGCCCCCCGGGGTAGCCGGGTCCCAGACCCCCGCTGGGCCGCCGCCGCCGCCCTCGGGCCCGGACCCACCGGCCAGCCTCTGCGCGTGCCCGGCGGCCTGAAGCTGCTTGCGGAGGCGCTCGGTGAGGCAGTACTTGGGCAGGAGCGCGAGCATCTGGCGCTGGAGGCGCGGCAGCGAGCTGCGCAGCTCAATGGTGGCCGTGTCGCCGGAGAGGAAGTCGTCGGACCCGTCTGGGGAGAGTGAGGGGGAAGGAGGGTGAGCAAGAGGCAAGGATGTACACATGGATGGACACCATACGGCCATGTATTCGGTTGGTTGGTTGTATATTCAGGACGTTTTAACCACTTGTGGTCATATCGCGTCCACGGGAGAAGTAAGGGAGAGTGGAGCCATGTCCCCCGGGGCGGGGGCGGGGGCGGGGGCGGGGCGCGAACTACCGATCCACGTGCCGCTAGGTTCTCACGTGGCCCATATATTCGGCGGCTTAGTCAGGCAGTATGTCCTCATTGAACGGCTTACGGTGCAATACTTTCTCGATGGTAATTGAATTAACTTTTTCTTCTTCAAGATTTATGAATCATAAAGATAAACACGGCGGCAGGCATGACAAACCCGACTGGCTTATCCTCGTCCGAGAAATTATATCCCTGCAACGACTCATTCCTTCTTAGTGCTATCTTACAAAGACTCTAATATTTAGATATTTGAACACTATCACTGATAAACCAAACTTATTTAATATTCAGATATCTGACCGCTATGACTGACTATCTAAGCTTATTTAATATTTAGATATTTGACCACTATGACTGACCATGCAAGCTTATTTAATGTTTAGATATTTGACCGTTATGACTGACAAACCAAGCTTATTTAAAATTTAGATATTTGACCGCTATGACTCACTATCCAAGTTTTTGTTTAATATTTAGATATCTGACCAGTATGACTGACCATCCAAGCTTAATAATTATTTAGATATCTGACCACTATGACTGACAAACCAAGCTTATTTAATATTTAGAGATTTGACCACTATCACTGATAAACCAAACTTATTTAATATTCAGATATCTGACCAATATGACTGACTATCTAAGCTTATTTAATATTTAGATATTTGACCACTATGACTGACCATCCAAGCTTATTTAATGTTTAGATATTTGACCATTATGACTGACAAACCAAGCTTATTTAATATTTAGATATTTGACCGCTATGACTCACCATCCAAGTTTATTTAATATTTAGATATCTGACCACTATGACTGACCATCCAAGCTGAATAATTATTTAGATATCTGACCGCTATGACTGACAAACCAAGCTTATTTAATATTTAGTTATCTGACCGCTATGACTGACCATCTAAGCTTATTTAATATTTAGATATCTGACCACTATGACTGACAAACCAAGCTTATAAAATATTTAGATATCTGACCACTATGACTGACCATCCAAGCTTATTTATTATTTAGATGTCTGACCAATATGACTGACCATCTAAGCTTATTTAATATTTAGATATCTGACCACTATCACTGACCATCCAAGCTTATTTAATATTTAGATATTTGACCACTATGACTGACAAACCAACATTATTTAATATTTAGATATCTGACCGCTATGACTGGCCATCCAACCTTATTTAATATTTAGATATCTGACCAATATCATGACCATCCAAGCTTATTTAATATTTAGATATTTGACCACTATGACTGACAAACCAAGCTTATATAATATTTAGAGGTTTGACCACTATCACTGATAAACCAAACTTATTTATTATTTAGATGTCTGACCAATATGACTGACCATCTAAGCTTATTTAATATTTAGATATCTGACCACTATCACTGCCCATCCAAGCTTATTTAATATTTAGATATTTGACCACTATGACTGACAAACCAACATTATTTAATATTTAGATATCTGACCGCTATGACTGGCCATCCAATCTTATTTAATATTTAGATATCTGACCAATATCATGACCATCCAAGCTTATTTAATATTTAGATATTTGACCACTATGACTGACCATCCAAGCTTATTTAATATTTAGATATCTGACCACTATGACTGACCATCGAAGCTTAATTAATATTTAGATATTTGACCACTATGACTGACCATCTAGGCTTATTTCATATTTAGATATCTGACCACTATGAATGACCATCTAGGCTTATTTAATATTCAGATATTTGACCGCTATGACTGACCATCTACGGCGGCCCTGGAGACGACAGCAGTGGCCAGGGCTAGTTCCTGGAGTGACTCCAAGCTGTGCTGGGAACCAGGCAGCTGGCGGTCCCGCAAGATGGCGTTGAACACGTCAGCATGCACCAGGATGAACTTGAGAATCTGAAACCATGGGAGGAAGTAATTGATTTTCAGAAATGGAAATGGTCAATACCGAAACTAATTTAGTACTAGAGACTCAGTATTCCTGTATGGTTAGTTGTTTACCTCATCGTGGCGACATGTCACCTGGAAGCTTACGTTTACCAATAGAAATAAAAGATTTTTTTACATTGCAGAAAATGACATTTTACCTGGCCTCATATGACATATCTTTTGAGTTGAGTGGAGATAACATACCGGTTGACTGGCCTGAGATAACAAACCGGTTGAATGACCTGAGATAACATACCAGTTGACTTGCCTGAGATAACATACCGGTTGACTGGCCTGAGATAACATACCGGTTGACTGGCCTGAGATAACATACCGGTTGACTGACCTGAGATAACATACCAGTTGACTTGCCTGAGATAACATACCGGTTGACTGGCCTGAGATAACATACCAGTTGACTGGCCCGAGATAACATACCAGTTGACTGGCCTGAGATAACATACCGGTTCACTGGTCTGAGATAACATACCGGTTGACTGACCTGAGATAACATACCAGTTGACTGGCCTGAGATAACATACCGGTTGACTGGCCTGAGATAACATACCGGTTCACTGGTCTGAGATAATATACCAGTTGACTGGCCTGAGATAACATACCAGTTGACTTGTCTGAGATAACATACTGGTTGACTGGCCAAAAATAACATACCAGTTGACTGGCCTGAGATAACCTACCAGTTGACTGGCCTGAGATCACATACCGGTTGACTGGCCTGAGATAACATACCGGTTGCCTGGCCTGAGATAACAAACCGGTTGACTGGCCTGAGATAACATACCGATTGACTGGCCTGAGATAACATACCTGTTGACTGGCCTGAGATAACATACCAGTTGACTGGCCTGAGATAACATACCGGTTCACTGGTCTGAGATAATATACCAGTTGACTGACCTGAGATAACATACCAGTTGACTGGCCTGAGATAACATACCAGTTGACTGGTCTGAGATAACATACCAGTTGACTGGCCTGAGATAACATACCGGTTGACTGGTCTGAGATAACATACCTGTTGACTGGCCTGAGATAACATACCGATTGACTGGCCTGAGATAACATACCTGTTGACTGGCCTGAGATAACATACCTGTTGATTGGCCTGAGATAACATACCTGTTGATTGGCCTGAGATAACATACCAGTTGACTGACCTGAGATAACATACCTGTTGACTGGCCTGAGATAACATACCGGTTGACTGACCCGAGATAACATACCAGTTGACTGGCCTGAGATAACATACCTGTTGACTGGTCTGAGATAACATAACGGTTGACTGGCCTGAAATAACATACCGGTTGACTGGCCTGAGATAACATACCTGTTGACTGGCCTGAGATAACATACCAGTTGACTGGCCTGAGATAACATACCAGTTGACTGGCCTGAGATAACATGTCTGTTGACTGGCCTGAGATAACATACCGGTTGACTGGCCTGAGATAACATAACGGTTGACTGGCCTGAGATAACATACCTGTTGACTGGCCTGAGATAACATACCGGTTGACTGGCCTGAGATAACATACCTGTTGACTGGCCTGATATAACATACCGGTTGACTAGCCTGATATAACATACCGGTTGACTGGCCTGAGATAACATACCTGTTGACTGGCCTGAGATAACATACCTGTTGACTGGCCTGAGATAACATACCAGTTGACTGGCCTGAGATAACATACCTGTTGACTGGCCTGAGATAACATACCGGTTGACTGGCCTGAGATAACATACCAGTTGACTGGCCTGAGATAACATACCTGTTGAGTGATCTGATATAACAAACCGGTTGACTGGCCTGAGATAACATACCGGTTGACTGGCCTGAGATAACATACCGGTTGACTGGCTTGTCGGTTCTCGATGCCCAGGGACGTCAGGATCGCCAGACACAGCCTTAACACCGGAAACAGGATCTGGTGCCTGTATCGGGATAGCACGGATGGGATGAAGCCTTCCACTCCGCTGGAAAAAAAACAATAATATATAAGGTGGATGAATGAGAGTTGAATAGACAACCTTGACCAACGGGCTTTACTGCAAGTGGTACTTAACGGTGTGAACTCACAAACAGATGCAGTTTGTCAACCAGTATGAAATGAAATGATATTTATTAGGCCATATATGCGCACATGAAGGCTAAAATGAACCAAGATATCTCCCCGGGACAAAGAAATGAGGTCTGATAAAATATGTGCAGGTGCCAGGCATCGAACCCATGACCTGCTTGTCTGCCAGCTCAGCCCGCTTACCAACAGAGCTAGGGAGGCACCGTACCCAACAGTGAGACTGGTCGGGCGTGACGGCTCGGAGGATTGGGGGCGAGGGTAGATGGGTGGGGTGTGTGATGATAATGAGGTAGTGCGAGGCAGGGGACAGGACCGACCTGTCTGTCTCGGGGCGGCAGTCGAAGATGGCGCAGTCCGCCAGCCTGGACGCGATGCCACACTGAAGCATGGTGTGGGCGCCCAGGGCCGTCTCGCCGACCCGCGTCAACAGACCCTGAAACCACGTGACTCCATGTACTCCCCCATCACACAGAACCCAGGGCGTCTGCATGCTACACGTACAGCAGGTCAGCGCCGTAACACAACGCAACAAAACCCACGACGTCTGTATACTACACGTACAGCAGGTCAGCGCCGTTACAACGCAACAAAACCCACGACGTCTGTATACTACACGTACAGCAGGTCAGCGCCGGTACAACGCAACAAAACCCACGACGTCTGTATACAACACGTACAGCAGGTCAGCGGCGTCACAACGCAACAAAACCCACGACGTCTGTATACTACACGTACAGCAGGTCAGCGCCGTCACAACGCAACAAAACCCACGACGTCTGTATACAACACGTACAGCAGGTCAGCGGCGTCACAACGCAACAAAACCCACGACGTCTGTATACAACACGTACAGCAGGTCAGCGCCGTAACACAACGCAACAAAACCCACGACGTCTGTATACTACACGTACAGCAGGTCAGCGCCGTTACAACGCAACAAAACCCACGACGTCTGTATACTACACGTACAGCAGGTCAGCGCCGGTACAACGCAACAAAACCCACGACGTCTGCATACTACACGTACAGCAGGTCAGCGCCGTAACACAACGCAACAAAACCCACGACGTCTGTATACTACACGTACAGCAGGTCAGCGCCGTTACAACGCAACAAAACCCACGACGTCTGCATACTACACGTACAGCAGGTCAGCGCCGTCACAACGCAACAAAACCCACGACGTCTGTATACAACACGTACAGCAGGTCAGCGCCGTCACAACGCAACAAAAACCCACGACGTCTGTATACTACACGTACAGCAGGTCAGCGCCGTCACAACGCAACAAAACCCACGACGTCTGTATACTACACGTACAGCAGGTCAGCGCCGTCACAACGCAACAACACCCACGACGTCTGTATACAACACGTACAGCAGGTCAGCGCCGTAACACAACGCAACAAAAACCCACGACGTCTGCATACTACACGTACAGCAGGTCAGCGCCGTCACAACGCAACAAAAACCCACGACGTCTGTATACTACACGTACAGCAGGTCAGCGCCGTAACACAACGCAACAAAACCCACGACGTCTGTATACTACACGTACAGCAGATCAGCGCCGTCACAACGCAACAAAAACCCACGACGTCTGTATACTACACGTACAGCAGGTCAGCGCCGTCACAACGCAACAAAACCCACGACGTCTGTATACAACACGTACAGCAGGTCAGCGCCGTCACAACGCAACAACACCCACGACGTCTGTATACAACACGTACAGCAGGTCAGCGCCGTAACACAACGCAACAAAAACCCACGACGTCTGCATACTACACGTACAGCAGGTCAGCGCCGTCACAACGCAACAAAAACCCACGACGTCTGTATACTACACGTACAGCAGGTCAGCGCCGTAACACAACGCAACAAAACCCACGACGTCTGTATACTACACGTACAGCAGATCAGCGCCGTCACAACACAACAAAAACCCACGACGTCTGTATACTACACGTACAGCAGGTCAGCGCCGTAACACAACGCAACAAAAACCCACGACGTCTGCATACTACACGCACAGCAGGTCAGCGCCGTCACAACGCAACAAAAACCCACGACGTCTGTATACTACACGTACAGCAGGTCAGCGCCGTAACACAACGCAACAAAACCCACGACGTCTGTATACTACACGTACAGCAGATCAGCGCCGTCACAACGCAACAAAAACCCACGACGTCTGTATACTACACGTACAGCAGGTCAGCGCCGTCACAACGCAACAAAACCCACGACGTCTGTATACAACACGTACAGCAGGTCAGCGCCGTCACAACGCAACAACACCCACGACGTCTGTATACAACACGTACAGCAGGTCAGCGCCGTAACACAACGCAACAAAAACCCACGACGTCTGCATACTACACGTACAGCAGGTCAGCGCCGTCACAACGCAACAAAAACCCACGACGTCTGTATACTACACGTACAGCAGGTCAGCGCCGTAATACAACGCAACAAAACCCACGACGTCTGTATACTACACGTACAGCAGATCAGCGCCGTCACAACGCAACAAAAACCCACGACGTCTGTATACTACACGTACAGCAGGTCAGCGCCGTAACACAACGCAACAAAACCCACGACGTCTGTATACTACACGTACAGCAGATCAGCGCCGTCACAACGCAACAAAAACGCACGACGTCTGTATACTACACGTACAGCAGGTCAGCGCCGTCACAACGCAACAAAAACCCACGACGTCTGTATACTACACGTACAGCAGGTCAGCGCCGTCACAACGCAACAAAACCCACGACGTCTGTATACAACACGTACAGCAGATCAGCGCCGTCACAACGCAACAAAACCCACGACGTCTGTATACTACACGTACAGCAGGTCAGCGCCGTCACAACGCAACAAAACCCACGACGTCTGTGTACTACACGTACAGCAGGTCAGCGCCGTCACAACGCAACAAAAACCCACGACGTCTGTATACTACACGTACAGCAGGTCAGCGCCGTCACAACGCAACAAAACCCACGACGTCTGTATACAACACGTACAGCAGGTCATCGCCGTCACAACGCAACAACACCCACGACGTCTGTATACTACACGTACAGCAGATCAGCGCCGTCACAACGCAACAAAACCCACGACGTCTGTATACTACACGTACAGCAGGTCAGCGCCGTCCCAACGCAACAAAACCCACGACGTCTGTATACAACACGTACAGCAGGTCAGCGCCGTAACACAACGCAACAAAACCCACGACGTCTGTATACTACACGTACAGCAGGTCAGCGCCGTAACACAACGCAACAAAATCATTATCACAGTTGTCGGTAACCAATAAATATACATATAACATATATAACATATTACGACAAAATAATTAATGAATTAGTGAAAAGAACTTTATATTATGTCAAAATAACTGATGAAAGTATTATTACCGGTAAAAACGAAATAATTGTTCAATCTGTTTATAATTCACAAGTCACACACGCAAAAATAACTATAATCACAAAAAGTATGAAAACAGTATTAACTACTCGATAGTTATAAAATCATAATAATTAAATACGAGATTAAATAAAGCCACTATCATTCGCATAATCATAAGTATAAACTTATATAAGAGCACTGTGGTACTTGAAGTGTTTGTACGGCTCCAGCGGACCACAGACACAGGCTGCCTTACGATCTTGGACTCGAAGACGTAGAGGGCCTTGAGGGGCTCCGGGTTGGGTTGCAGCATGGCCTGGAGGCGGTCGTCATCGTGTCGTAGACTGTCGATGATGTGCTGCAGGTAGCCCTTGGCGCTCATGTGTGCCAGCCAGTGGCTCTGTTTGTCCATCGACAGGATCAGGTCAACGCTGGCCAGCGCCAACATCTGCCAATACAACAACAAAACAAAGGTGGCGTGCGTGAATACGGGCAACGATGGGAGAACGGGATTTCTCTTTCTAGAATCATTTATGTCGCGCAAGAGATGACCATGATACATAATTTCAAAATTCGCACATAGGTGTACATTATTTGTATATATTCCATCTTTCTTCCGAGCTGCGTCATGGCATTGGGCGGGGCATTAACCCTGGCTCTGACCTTGTTGACGTCATGGCATGGGGCGGGGCATTGGTTCTGACCTTGTTGACGTCATGGCATGGGGCGAGGCATTAGTTCTGACCTTGTTGACGTCATGGCATGGGGCGGGGCATTGGTTCTGACCTTGTTGACGTCATGGCATGGGGCGAGGCATTAGTTCTGACCTTGTTGACGTCATGGCATGAGGCGGGGCATTGGTTTTGACCTTGTTGACGTCATGGCATGGGGCGGGGCATTAACCCTGGTTCTGACCTTGTTGACGTCATGGCATGGGGCGGGGCATTGGTTCTGACCTTGTTGACGTCATGGCATGGGGCGGGGCATTAGTTCTGACCTTGTTGACGTCATGGCATTGGGCGGGGCATTAGTTCTGACCTTGTTGACGTCATGGCATTGGGCGGGGCATTAGTTCTGACCTTGTTGACGTCATGGCATGGGGCGGGGCATTGGTTCTGACCTTGTTGACGTCATGGCATGGGGCGGGGCATTAGTTCTGACCTTGTTGACGTCATGGCATTGGGCGGGGCATTAGTTCTGACCTTGTTGACGTCATGGCATTGGGCGGGGCATTAGTTCTGACCTTGTTGACGTCATGGCATGGGGCGGGGCATTAACCCTGGTTCTGACCTTGTTGACGTCATGGCATGGGGCGGGGCTTTGGGCCTGACCTTGTTGACGTCATGGCATGGGGCGGGGCATTGGTTCTGACCTTGTTGACGTCATAGCATGGGGCGGGGCATTAGTTCTGACCTTGTTGACGTCATGGCATTGGGCGGGGCATTAGTTCTGACCTTGTTGACGTAATGGCATGGGGCGGGGCATTAGTTCTGACCTTGTTGACGTCATGGCATGGGGCGGGGCTTTGGGCCTGACCTTGTTGACGTCATGGCATGGGGCGGGGCATTGGTTCTGACCTTGTTGACGTCATGGCATGGGGCGGGGCATTAGTTCTGACCTTGTTGACGTCATGGCATTGGGCGGGGCATTAGTTCTGACCTTGTTGACGTAATGGCATGGGGCGGGGCATTAGTTCTGACCTTGTTGACGTCATGGCATGGGGCGGGGCATTAGTTCTGACCTTGCTGACGTCATGGCATGGGGCGGGGCATTAACCCTGGTTCTGACCTTGTTGACGTCATGGCATGGGGCGGGGCATTGGTTCTGACCTTGTTGACGTCATGTCCGTCGCAAGCGTCTCGACACGTGACCTCCATGAAGTTCTCGCCGTAGCTGCTGATGGTGTCGTTATTCTCGCGGATCAAACGCTCAAACTCCTTCTCCTTGCGCACCAGCTTGGACCCCACGCTGACGTCATCGGTACCTAGCAACCAATGGGAAACAATTAAATCTAACAAAATACGGAATCCACACTCAGTTCGCTGAGTGAACCTATCTATGGAAAGCCCTTCTCATTTTATTGCGTTTTATCATCCCGGCTACACGTGTACTTGTACGTGTTTCAGAATAAATATTTGCGGATTTGACTTTACTTTACGTCATCAGTGCTCAGCAACCAATGGGGAATCTCTACATTTAACAACTGGTTATGACAAAATATTCTACTTACTTCAATCCATAATATCGTTGTTTGGAAATAATAAAGTCGTTCTCACATTTCAATGTGCTATTCCACCCCGTGTAAAGAATTCGGCATTCTTTCCTTTTCTAAGAGGGGCCCCGGCATGTAACCTACCTGGCTCCAGGTGTGTAGACTTGGGTTTCTGTGCAATCTGCAGGTAGTAGAGCAGGCTGCCGTACAGGTAGGCGCGTACCCGCTGGGTGCCGCTGCCTGCAAGGGTGGACACAGACAAGGCTTGGAATCATGATCAGCAGTGTGTATACACCACACCGGTAGCTCAGTGCACCTCCAACGACACTTGACGTGAGATAGAGACTGATATGGAGATTCGCGACCTGGGGATCGTATCACTAATAACATTGTGCATTTTGCTCTACAACTTAAAATTCCTGTTTTAACTTAGGAGATCCAACAACAACAACAAAGTTCACTTCAATAATATTGTCCAGACACAAATTAGATCCAGATGATGCACACCAGTAATCGTTGTAGGACGATTACTGCCGTCGGTCATCCAGTGAGTAACCGTTACAGTACAATTTACCTGTAAAATACACGAGTTACAAAATCTTAGGTAAATGAAATGAATTCGTGTTTTAGGCCGACTTTGTCCACACAAGGGCTAAATCTGCTCAAAGGAACCGATGAAGGACGACAAATGATGAACAGATGAAACACGCCCCAAATTACATGCTCAGGCCCATCACCTATTGATCTTTGCTCTCATGCGCCCCCCACCCCCAATTCCTGGCTGCAAACTCAACCGTGTGGAACGGCTCACGTATAACTCACTGGAACGCATCAGGTGCTCGATGAGGCCGCGCAGCACGACCTGCAGCGAGGACGCGAACAAGGTGCGCGCGCCGCCACTCTGGCTGAACATGGCCATGTGACTGGTTGCCCCGGCGACGGAGGGCCCGTCCAGGACGGAGATGTAGCGTGTCGTGGCGTCGCTGCCCGGGTCGGTGGAGGGGTCGGTCAGGAAGCACTGACGCAGGTTGGCCATCAGCGTCAGCAGGACTCCCGCCACGGGGCCCGTCAGCTCCGGAACGGCGTCCTCCTTGGAGACCTGGAGACAGCCACGGATCCAGGGAACCGTGTCACTGGGAGTTACCAGCTGGTAACCCTATATTGTACATGCTAATTTACAGATCGTAATTTTACGATCAACGAAGATAAGGGTTATACTGCGATTATGGCGCTGCAGTTAAAGTTGTGCCATTTACTTTACACCAATAACCTTTAAAAAATATTTATGATAAATTCAACATTCTTTATTTCTCTTCGGGCCGGCAATAAATATTTAAATTTTACGAGCAAAACTTGTTCTTGGTGCAATGACATACATGAGTCTGGCTGACTGATAATATCGTGTCAAACAGCCGTGCTACCAAGTTCAAGTTCAAATATTTTTATAGTATTTTAGTGACATGCCAACATATATACATGAAATAAAAACAATAGCAAATATCAGGTTGGCCCAACCCTACGGGCTTACAAGTCACTTTAGTTTAAGAAAATCTATTACCAAAGATATTGATCGAGTCAACCGTCGTGTACCTTACATTACAGCTATAATGAGATGATAATGAGATGATAATGAGATGATAATGAGATGATAACGAGATGCTGATAGCACGCGGTAGGACCTTGGCGAGCAGATCCTGCAGCAGCTCGAAGATGACGCTCTGTCTTGGTTCGCCCTGGAGCAGGTCTTCCGGACACGCCGTCAGGATGGTCTCGACCACCTGTCTCCAGGAGTCGAACACCTGCCGCTTGGCGTGGATCGCCTCCCGATAGGCATTGCGCTCAACCACGTTAGCGCAGATCGCGCCAATCTCCTGGGGCAAGACCACGAGACATGTGCAGGCAAAGTTACATATCGAATTGCTTTGCTATTTTGAAATGTTATTTTGCATATGAAACACAAACATAAGGCATTAAGGTTCATAACAAACTATAAACACCTGCCATATCCCACACAAATTATCTGCCAATGACCCAAAACAATCCAAATTCTTGAATTTTCCCTCACCAAGCGTCAAAACTTGTGTCTGTGGGAAACGTCATACACGTGTGCGCAAGTTGACACGGCGTGTGGAATGTTTGCACCTCTAAGTCAGTGGCAGGTGCTCATAAACGGTGGGTGAAATCAGGTCTAAATGACCGTTTCCCCGCATCTCTCGATCGTTTGACACATCGACCAACCTCACATTTGCCCAAACACCCATTTAGACACTCAAATAGAACAAGTTTATTTTTGGTGCATCCGTTGCAACAATCACCTCTGTCAGTGTATCTTTAAATACTCGTCAGGAGACCCAATTCTGTAACTTCTAATACAAATCATGGGGTATGACTATGCAAGAGCCCCAGTGCGCTCGATATGGAATCTCTGCATCTTGTCAGACCGATGAGTGACATTTTATAGTAAGCAACAAAACGTCTCTGTCTATCAGAAGACATTTAGTCATCTTGAGGTATGAGGGTGAACACCTCAAGTATAAGTAATGGGCTTAATGAGAAGGGAAATATTCTGTTGCACCCCCCCTCCCACCCGAGCCTTTTCTTCCATACATGTAAACATTTTACGAAAAAGGTGATCCTTTAATTTGGAAACTACAAATCCATTCATTTCTGCCACAGACCATTATAACGAACAGCCACCACCCCTCCTCCATCACATATCTCTGGTTACCTCACTGTCAGTTTTGACCTTGAGATGACCTACCTGCAGGATGTGCAGCCTCTGTCCCGTTCCCGTCCTCTGGGAATTGTTCAACTCGTTCGTCAGGATGGAATGGAGATTGCGCACGTTGGCCAAGGTCAGACCAAGGTCGTTCTTCTGTTCGCAGGACGCCACGACCTGTTCGATCAGCGCGGGGTTGAAGTACTCCAGCTCCAGCGGAGGGGGCAGCTCCTGGCCAAACAGTATGGCGTCCAGCATGCAAAGAATCTTGCGCCGGGTCTGGTTCCCTGAAAAATACACACGAGGTCAAGAGGTCAAGAGGTCAAGACTCCCATTAACACCGCGCTAGTCGCTCTCATGGGTGCCACCTGTCATCTATTGTACGGCCGGGGGCAGGGGGGCTATAAAAAAATCTACAAAATGTCTCTTTCCAATATATTTCGTTGGAAAGCTTCGTCGGAAAGCGACTTTTACAGTGTATGCTCACGTTCCCAAGGGGGGGGGGGGGGTTGAACTCCCCTACCCCCCACCCCCTATATTAACACCGGGCTGGTCGCTCCCAAAGGTACCACCCGTCACCGATTTCCCTCAGCAGCCCATCCCCTTTAACTCCAGACGGTACGCACATACGGGGATCAAACCCCCGACCGTGGGGACACCCACCTGCCATGGCCTGGTGGTACTGGAGCGTGGAGGCGTTGTACATGGAGTACTCCAGATCATACTGGCTGAAGTCCGTGTCGTATATACCCTCCGACTGCACTGCTAGGGAACGAGGCACAGAAACAGGGCCGTTAGAATAAGGTTCACAGCGATATCATGCTACAGGCCTAGGAATCACTATTCACCAGTTTGACAAAAAAATAACAGTGAAAAAAAAAAAGACTTTATGTCTTATTTAGTACGTCTGGATATATATATATATTATAGCACGCCATAGACTTATTATTGCTTCATTAATAATACACGATTTCTATCCTACACACATATATATCTACGGCCCAATTTCAGCTGTAGAACCAAAGAGTCCCAAAAAGCTATTTGAACCATCTCCCATATATTTTCAAAGTCTGGGCCCAGGAAGAAAAAATAATCCTGTATAAATAAAGCTCGATATTTGACTGAGCAGAACTTACGTCTCTGCTGGAAGCTTGGAGTGTCGTCGAGGAACAGGTTGAGCAGACGCTGCGTGTGCGAACGCTGCCTGTTCACTGACGTCAGACGCAGCTCGATGGCGGCCGTCCTTAGCAACCACGACTGTTGACTCAGCAACAGGCTCTCCGCCACAGCCGCCGAGCCTGGAGAAAGACAACGCCCCAGGAATGTCCAGTCACTTAAGTATGGCATGTATCAATCCAGATGGCTTTTTTTCTGGTCTGGTCGGAGGAGGATGGCTTTTCCGACGGATGTGTTGGCTGTTTCAGGCCACGGTCCATACATGGTGGGCTGGGCCAAGGAACCCACGAGAGAATGGAATGAACGGAGGCAACGACGGAAGATACAAGTGGGCCATGAATTTCCGAGGGACGCACCGTACAATTCCGATTGCAATGTTACGTAAATATATTGACTTATGGTGGCTATGGTGACGGGGATTTCAATGTTGAACAAGACTTACGCGTCAGTAAACAGTAAAAGCAGCAACAGTATGTATGTGGCATGTTTCATACAATAACTTTAATTATACACGCGATATTAATGACAAAGCAAAAACAATGAAAATGATAAATGACGGAAAACAATTTCCCAATCTCTGTTCAAACGCCCTCAGTATCTACCCGGGTCCTACGAAACGGATTATTAGAGTAAATGGCAGGCATGACTCATACGTGAGCTATGTTGACACAGTAGTTCGCCCTGATATGGCAGAACGGCCATCTCACCTCCGTCGTCGGTCACTTGGAGAGGCAGGTGCTGCAGGTGGCGGTACAGGAAGTCGTGCGTGCGCAGGTAGCGCATGGAGGGCCCGGACGTGTCCCGGTTGGCGCAGAGCAGGTAGATGAGGTGGTAGGCCAGCTCGGCGAGGCGGGGGGTCTCCGTGACACAGGCCGGCCGGGACCGCGTCTCCACATCTCGGTTGAGGATGCTGAGGACAGAGTGGAGGCAAGTGCGAGCCGAATCCAGCACTCCTGAAGAACAGAACACACAAATTATATATATACATTGGGTGTTTTATAGGCTGCCTATTTTTTGGGCACACGTGAGGTTAAATTGAAACAAAACTACAAGAGTATTTTGATGGGAAATAAATGGAATCAAAATTGATGACGAAGATTAAGTATACATTCGGCATAACATAAGGAAATATAAACCAACGTTAACGTAGTGATGCCAGGAAAAAATCAGAAAAATGTCTTTTATCTTAATGCATTGCCACGAGAATTACGTCAAAATCTATGGCACATACTGCACAAGATAAATATATATATTATCTTTCACGATTCCTCCTCCACCAACAAAATAAACTTTTCACATGAGGGCGACTAATGCCATCGTCGGTTGTCACAGTGGCTGCCGGCTTTAGACAAGTATGGTAATTGTAAAAAAGTACAAGGGAGCCTTCCTGGCTCAGTTGGTATACATGCTGCTTCATTCAGCCACATTCAATTGTCCCGAGAGGCTTTTTGGCTCAAAGCAGCCTTCATGAGCTTCAATGTGCCCTCTGGCGTTCTTGTGACGCCGGGACCAGAGGCACCGGGAGACTCCAGGGTCAGACGGCTCCAGACAGAAGTTACAGTCACAGTCCCACGGCAGAAGTCACAGTCACACGGCAGACGTCACAGTCACACGGCAGACGTCAGTCGAACGACAGACGTCACAGTCACACGTCACAGTCACGGCCCCTCTCTCAGGGGAAGACGGAAGACAAATCGACAAACAAGAGACCGTGAGTCAATTCACACAGCCACTTTGATGTCACCCCCAAAATAGGCCAAGCGCGTTTCATGAACGTTAGCATGAATACGTTAGCATTACAAGAGCCCCCCCCCCCCAAAAAAAAGCAAAAAAAGAAACGAAAAAAAAACAGAAGGGAACGTAAACCGTAGTAGCACTGGCTGGAACCACCCCCAGCAACCACACCCTAAAAGTTCGAAATCCCCAAAGACTAGCTATCTGAACAGGGCATGCACATTGGCTGCAAACCCGTCGCCTATTACACTCACAGAGAACTGAGGGCCACGGTACACGACGAAATAAGACTGCTCAAGACAAGTCGCCGACTGCCTGCATCCCCCCAAATAAACAAGCCGCCACACGCCACCGCACACGACAACGATGCATCGCTTTATCCTGGTATTTAATAAAAGACTAACGATGCACAGAATACGGGGGTCTTCACATTTCAAGGCATCCGACGCACGGCACGAGGACCGACTGTTGTTTAAACCATATCCGGGACATATCAAACCCAAAATCTGGACTGCGTACATTTGACATTTGGTCTGGTGAGTTTTTTGCGCCCCGAGACAAGAAGCAGCCTGTCTATATGGTAATCTCGGAGGAAAAAGTTTTGTCTATCAGGGCATTAATAGCTAACTTGCAGGACCGAATGGAGAGAGGTTCAAGGTAGAAGGGGAGTTGCATTGGTTTGGGAAATAGGGTGGGTGAGATGAGACCGGTGGGTGGTATGAGTGGGAGGCTGGGTGGGGGTGGGGGTGGGGTGGGGTTGGGGTATATTTGACGGCGTGAGGCGAGATGGGGGGAGTGAATCGAGTGCATCCATCGCCCGAAGGACTGGACGGAACTCAGCCAAGGTCACATCCTACGGCCGGCACAACAGGGAACCAGCCGGGCATGGTAGGACCAGGGAACGGCAGAGTGCGGTGGCAGAGAGGGTGGGGAGGAGAGGCAAGGGTGAAAATGGTTGGGCATGGGGTTGCGAGGTAGGTTAAGTGTGAGTAAACACAGCCTTCACAAATACTTGACTGCCATTCGTATAGTGACCACCATAACAACCGGGATTGGGCTTGACGATAGGGGGTTCACGAGAGGCCTGCCTGATGTGACGTGTATTAATGACGCCATAACACTGGTGGAACCATGGCCACCATACCACAGTGGAAGCCATGGCCACCACACCACTGGTGGAAGCCATGGCCACCATACCACTAGTGGAAGCCATGGCGACCACATTACTAGTGGAAGCCCTTGCCACCATACCACTCGTTGAAGCCATGGTCACCATACCACACGTTGAAGCCATGGCCACCATACCACACGTTGAAGCCATGGCTACCATACCACACGTTGAAGCCATGGCCACCATACCACACGTTGAAGCCATGGCCAACATACCACACGTTGAAGCCCTTGCCACCATACCACACGTTGAAGCCCTTGCCACCATACCACACGTTGAAGCCCTTGCCACCATACCACACGTTGAAGCCATGGCCACCATACCACACGTTGAAGCCGTGGCTACCATACCACACGTTGAAGCCATGGCCACCATACCACACGTTGAAGCCATGGCGACCACATTACTAGTGGAAGCCCTTGCCACCATACCACTCGTTGAAGCCATGGCCACCATACCACACGTTGAAGCCATGGCCACCATACCACACGTTGAAGCCATGGCTACCATACCACACGTTGAAGCCATGGCCACCATACCACACGTTGAAGCCATGGCCAACATACCACACGTTGAAGCCCTTGCCACCATACCACACGTTGAAGCCCTTGCCACCATACCACACGTTGAAGCCATGGCTACCATACCACACGTTGAAGCCATGGCCACCATACCACACGTTGAAGCCATGGCCACCATACCACACGTTGAAGCCATGGCCACCATATCACACGTTGAAGCCATGGCCACCATACCACACGTTGAAGCCATGGCCACCATACCACTCGTTGAAGCCATGGCCACCATATCACACGTTGAAGCCATGGCCACCATACCACACGTTGAAGCCATGGCCACCATACCACACGTTGAAGCCATGGCCACCATACCACACGTTGAAGCCATGGCCACCATACCACACGTTGAAGCCATGGCCACCATACCACACGTTGAAGCCATGGCCACCACACCACACGTTGAAGCCATGGCTACCATACCACACGTTGAAGCCATGGCCACCATACCACACGTTGAAGCCATGGCCACCATACCACACGTTGAAGCCCTTGCCACAATACCACACGTTGAAGCCATGGCCACCATACCACACGTTGAAGCCATGGCCACCATACCACACGTTGAAGCCATGGCCACCATACGACACGTTGAAGCCATGGCCACCATACCACTCGTTGAAGCCATGGCCACCATACCACACGTTGAAGCCCTTGCCACCATACCACACGTTGAAGCCATGGCCACCATATCACACGTTGAAGCCATGGCCACCATACCACACGTTGAAGCCATGGCCACCATACCACACGTTGAAGCCATGGCCACCATACCACACGCTGAAGCCATGGTCACCATACCACACGTTGTAGCTATGGCCACCATACCACACGTTGAAGCCATGGCTACCATACCACACGTTGAAGCCATGGCCACCATACCACACGTTGAAGCTATGGCCACCATACCACACGTTGAAGCCATGGCCACCATACCACACGCTGAAGCCATGGCCACCATACCACACGTTGAAGCCATGGCTACCATACCACACGTTGAAGCCATGGCCACCATACCACACGTTGAAGCCATGGCCACCATACCACACGTTGAAGCCATGGCCACCATACCACACGTTGAAGCCCTTGCCACCATACCACACGTTGAAGCCCTTGCCACCATACCACACGTTGAAGCCATGGCCACCATACCACACGTTGAAGCCATGGCCACCATACCACACGTTGAAGCCATGGCGACCACACCACTAGTGGAAGCCATGGCCACCATACCACTAGTAGGAGCCACGGCCACCATAAAACATGTGGAAGCCATGGCCACCATACCACTGGTGGAAGCCATGGCGGCCACACAACTAGAGGGAGCCATGGCCACTATACCACACGTGGAAGCCATTGCCATGATATCATAAGCCATTGACACCTCACCGCTTGTAGTGCCGCCCACGACTTACCTAACGTAAGGAGCGCCATAATCTCTTGAGGTACATGTCATGTATGCCACTTGGCCTTCGCTATTAGGCGGTGAAATAGTGTCCCAGTGTTTTCTGTCTCATTTTGCACCGATATAATTATCTTAACATCGCCTCGTTACCAGTAACATTTCACTTTAAGAGCAGCAGAAAGTTGGTTCAAGGCACGAATCCATCATTTCTCTCGCGAAAGGGAATCGCTATAACTTGACGGCGATAGATCATGCCGCCATGACACATGAAGTGCGCGGGGGTTCCGGCACCATGGCGACGGCGGTGGTTCCGGCACCATGGCGACGGCGGTGGTTCCGGCACCATGGCGACGGCGGTGGTTCCGGCACCATGGCGACGGCGGTGGGAACTCTGGTATCCCTAGGCGACACTGAGCGAAGGCGGCGCTCGTGATGTTAAAGTAAAGACCATGACTTTCTCGATACATTATTATACCATTATTATATTATACAGGCCAACTCGATGCTTGGCGAACATTAAAACCACTGCACTGACGGCTAGCGACAGACACATGCGTGGGAGGGGCTAAGCAGGTTTTAAGAAACTACATTTATGTTTACCACGTGGTTACTCAACAAAACAACCGACACCGTTGTATTACGTAAGCAACACTTGACACCTTTGTTTTAATACGCTTATCTTTCTGGGGTTAGTCATTAAGGCGCGATGCCTCAGTCCTCCCTCATAACACCTCCGACACCATGGTTACGCCAGGGCTGTACAGCTGCCGTAGCATGCAGGCAGGGCGTTCGGCCGTCAGAACACGTAAAGCACGACGCCTCCCACTCGCCAGACGTACTTGAACATGTTTAACAGAGATGCCCCGGGATAAGGTGTTGTCTGTTCGATTAAAGTGCAAGCAATGTATTATCGAAATTGAGCAGACATCATGGCTGGAGTTACCGGTAGCTTGAAACAAACCGGAGGCATTTGCCAACATAGCTACTTTCACCGTCTCAGTAGAACACCCTTGTTAACCCTGCGAGTAAAGTGCAACCTTGAGCAACAAGGCATGTAGCCATATATCCCTGCTGACCAAGGTCAACCAAAGGCTGTTTAGAAGACCAGGTTGGGCAATGTTTTGTACATCATCGGGCATCAATTGTCTTCAGTTGTTTCGTCATTCTAGCGTGTTTCAGCATAGCTCACGTTTTACTCGATTTAACAGTTCACACCGAACCGACAGATAACGATAAACAATGGATGGGTGAATTATAGCTTAACCTCAATGTGCCTGGCCTAAACCGGGCAATGTCACGGGCGACCCAGAAACATGTAACGAGCAGATCCTGTCGTTTGTCACTGACAACGGTCGGCTTGTATAACCCATGAACTGCAACAAACAACTCTAACGGTGTTTTGTTTTGCCTCTTAAACTTTTTCACAGAATCCCTTACAAACTAGGGACATATCCCGGCCACCTGAAAACCCGAAGCACAGACCTTCTGTAAGATACGGCGAGCAGACAAGGCCTTTCGAGAGGTTCTGATAAAACTGGAACACCACAATCCACAGCCTACTGTGGATCAGCTAATGAGTTACTGCAAGCCACAAAACGTCATCACCAACCGTTTTATGTTAAGATGCTTCGCTAGGGGTGAATCAAAGTTGGTTCCTCTCGGCAAATAGAGAGAAACACCGATCCAAAACCACTGGCGCAAAATCTACTTCACGAACGACTACAAGAGGACGCGCGCTAGTTTTGCTATGGCCGAAATTAGAATTAAAATACACTTGTGCCAGATGTTGTTTTGCTGATAACTCGTCATTCCGTAGACAACTCGTCATTCTATAGACAACTCGTCATTCCATACACAACTCGTCATTCCGTAGACAATTCGTCATTCCATACACGACTCGTCGTTCTATAGACAACTCGTCATTCCGTTGAAATTCGTCATTCCGTAGACAACTCGTCATTCCATAGACAACTCGTCATTCCATACACAACTCGTCATTCCGTAGACAATTCGTCATTCCATACACGACTCGTCGTTCTATAGACAACTCGTCATTCCGTTGAAATTCGTCATTCCGTAGACAACTCGTCATTCCATAGACAACTCGTCATTCCATACACAACTCGTCATTCCGTAGACAATTCGTCATTCCATACACGACTCGTCGTTTTATATACAACTCGTCATTCCGTAGACAACTCGTCATTCCATCGACAACTCGTCATTCCATACACAACTCGTCATTTCGTAGACAACTGATGCGAAGTCAACTGATGAGGACATATTTAAGGTAACATTAATCATGGTAAGCATGTTAACATTTGCCATTTCTACTAATAACGTTTCTGATTCTCCCAGTTGGTTTACTAGTCCGGAATGGATCACGTGGGTACATGTGTAGAGGATGTCACTAAAAAAATAATAATAATTATTTCTGGAAAGTGAGGGCTATAACTGTCAGTTCTTATGCAAGCATTATGTCAGTACTAAACGCAACCTGAGACATGTCACACGCCAGGCATTATGTCAGTAACAAAGGTAACTCGAGACATGCCATGATGGCAACTTAACAAGTAATAACTTGAGACCAGGGTGGATAAGAGGACGACATGACGTGGGTGGCAGAAGCAGAAGTTATCGAACGGGTGATCATGGCGACAGCAGGGGGTTGAGCACGGCATTGACCGATATATCCATGGAAACCTAGTGTAGAGGGGCGGGGAACTGAGGGCAATGGGGGTGGGGGTGGAGGTGGAGGTGGAGGTGGAGGTGGAGGTGGGTTGGGGTTGGAGTTGGGGTTGGGGTTGGGGTTGGGGTGGTGTGGAATCGAGGTGAGGGGGGTGTGGTAGGGTGCGGCATGGTAAGATGGGAGATGGAAGAAGAAAGAGAGAAGGCAGACGAGGCGGGGACGAGAAAGGGGGGGGGGGCTGGCTGGCTGGCCGGGGGGAGGGGGGTGGGTGGGTGGCACGGCGACCAATCCAAGGGGGCTGAAGCCCCTACATGGACAACCCTCGGCATGGGTCAATAGGACTAGCGGGGCGGCAAGTGGGGGTAAGGGTCGTGGGTGGGGGAAAGCCGTCGTTTGTGAGCGTTGGTCACGGTAGGTGAGGGGGGGGGGGTGGTGAGTGAGGGTCACGGTGCGTGGAGGGGTGGTGAGTGAGGGACACGGTGGGTTGGGGGGTTGGTGACTGAGGGTCACGCTTGTTGGGGGAGAGCCGTCGTTGGTGAGTGAGGGTCACGGTGGGTCGGGGGGGGGGGGTCGGTGAGTGAGGGTCACGGTGGGTGGGGGGGCGTCTCCGTTGGTTAGTGAAGGTCACGGTGGGTAGGGCAGAGCCGCCGTTGGTGAGTGAGGGTCACGGTGGGTGGGGGGGTGGGTGGTAACTGAGGGTCACGCTGGGTGGGGGAGAGCCGTCGTTGGTGAGTGAGGGTCACGGTAGGTGGGGGGTGGTGAGTGAGAGTCACGGCGGGCGGGGTGAGTGAGGGTCACGGTGGGCGGGGGGGGGGGGGTGAGTGAGGGTCACGGTGGGTGGGGGAGAGCCGTCGTTGGTGAGTGAGGGTCACGGTGGGTGGTGAGTGGTGAGTGAGGGTCACGGTGGGCGGGGGGTGAGTGAGGGTCACGGTGGGCGGGGGGGTGAGTGGGGGTCACGGTGGGCGGAGGGGGGTTGAGTGAAGGTCACGGTGGGCGGGGGGGGGTGGTAAGTGAGGGTCACGGTGGGTGGGCGGGGGGGTGAGTGAGGGCCACGGTGGGCGGCGGGGGGGGGGGGGGTGAGTGACGCCCCAGGCACCCCGCACCAGCACTGTGACAATAAAGCCGGCCATCATGCCAATGACACCAGTTAAATCCGGATCGCCACCCACAATTCACGACACAACAACCCCCCACCCCCGCTCCTCTTTACCCCACATCCACCCCCACCCACCGAGACTATCGTCCCTATGACCACCCCCACCACCACCTCTCCCACCAATTGATTCCCTTCGCGGATGGGTGTCCGGCGCAAGGAGGGAGGGTGGAAGCGGGTGGGCGGTGGGGGAGGGGACACGGGAGATAACCCGCCGACAAAACTCCCGACCCATGCGGGTAGCCACAGCAACCGGTGGCCGCTACAACCAAAAACAATCGTGGGCACGGATTTTAGTCGGTCTAATCGCTCCCCCGCGAGGGGGGTGGGGGGAAGAGAGCGAGCCGCCGTGGACGGAAAGAAAGTAAAAAAAGGAACAGAAAAGGAAGAGAGAGAGAGAGAAAGACCAGAGAGCTCGGAAGAGAAGAAGCGATAGGGGGAACTGCGGGCACAGTGAGGGAGGGGTAGATAGAGGAGGGGTGGGGTTGGTTGGGTGAGGGTGGTTGAGGATGGGGATGAGGTGAGGGCGGGGATGAGGCGAGGATGAGGTGAGGACGGGGGTGGGGTGAGGGTGTGGTGAGGGTTTGGTGAGGGTGGGATGGGGTGGGGTGAGGGTGGAGGTGAGGTGGGGTTGGGGGTGGGGGTGGGGGTGAGGGTGAGGGCGAGGGTGGGGGTGGGGTGATGGTCGGGGTGAGGGTAGGGGGTGGATGCGGGGGGAGGGGCAGACGGGGCTAGAGCCGGACGGAGGAGCCCGGTGGAAGGAAGGCCGCCCGCCCGCCTGTGAGCTCCGACCAGGACAGTTTCCGGCGGCGTCCAGTGACGGCGGGGGTCAACAACACCGCGCGTGTGCCTCCCTCCCAGACGGCACCCCGTAACAACGGCATCACAACCAGACGGGTAGGAGTCTTCAGCTGAAAAACTGCTTTTTTTTCTCACTCAAAATCAATCTTTAACAAAACACGGGCGCCACCGTGTGGTGGAGCGTGAACCAACCCCCACCTGGGGCAGAGAATGAGACGGGTGCGCTGTTAGCGCATGGACCAAACGCTGCTGTCGACCACTTCCCATATCCGGGCAGAATATACCCTCCCGTCGGATTACAGCCGTCTGCCTTCACCTGAGTTGAAGGTAATCTTTCACTGCCACTTATTAGCATGTATAAACCAGGTATCATAATCTACATAATTATAATATTAAGTAATTGACATTCGTTAATAGTTTCCACGTGGTCCTTAACTAACATAGGTGTATCGATTTTAAGCTCGATGGTCGGTGTACTCCATGAACAAACCTCGTGCTCGAATATTCACCCGCTTATAATGCCGTGGCTTTCATGGTTTTATTTGTTGGATACAAATACATGTCGTTGTTATTGACCAACACAGTTGGTTAGTTTTGCTTACGAGTACACCGTTGGGCAATAATGGGCAATCACGGTATGTTTACGCCTCGCCAACCCACAGCCCATAGTTCAACGGAAGCGTGACATTATTATTATAAGCATGAACGTCACCAGCAGATAGTTTATGGCGTCCCCTGACATCTGAGATATTTCCCACGGCTAGTGATATAATTGCACCGAATAAATAATGGACAGAAAGTTCGACAGAATATTTTACCGTGAAGTAAATTTAGCAATAATAACTGGTCTGCCTAGAAAGGCATAACTTATAATTTTGTAAATTAAAAGTATTCAAATTTCCCAGAAAATATTATAATATCGCGGTTGGAGTAAGCTTGAGTGAGGCCAATGATTCAACATGGTCCTTGAATCGTATTAGTTCACCCGTGGCGCCCTAACCGAGTAGTGTTGCCAACAGATGAATGGAGGGTGCTCGTGTTAAGCTACCGATTTGCCCCTAATGGCAGCACCAGACCCAGGTTGAGATACAAGTCAATTAGGAATGAACCCAATAACTATCTGGATAAATCGTAGAATATATCATGGAAAAACTAAATCCTGCAATCATTGCACTTATCGAAAAAATTCAAAATTTGGACCCGGTTTCGCCCAAGATTGCAATGTTAACCTGTCGATATCTTAATAAGCACTCGGAGTTTTTAGATCGAGAGAAATTGCAAGAGTAAAAACCGTAGCCACGTTACCATCTGGGCCGTGTCCCAGAGAGACGCAAATGAGTTGTTATCACATTTTGTAATCGAATGTCAATACGACGAGATACCACTAAAAGGGGTGTGCAGTTCAGATTAGACAATGGCATAAAATAAAAACACAAGTTTCGGCATTCGAATGAGATCGTTGAGCGTTGACCGTCCAGTTGAAGCCATTACCAGCCAGTTACAGCTTTATACAGGGTGCGATGCGGCGACGGCGAGGAGAACCCATTAGAATATAGGATCCGCTTGCCCCGGGGCTAGCGGCCGCTAACGTTTTTCGAACCTCCTGACAAGCGAGGGAAGATGGATGGCCAGTGTTTTCAAGCTGTTCGTTGGCCGCCGTCCTTCAAGCAGTGAGGAGTAGGCAGCTAGACGCGATAAAGAAGAAAGCTACAGTGGGCGGTGAGCGGTCTGTGTAGAGCTCTCTGGCGAGATATCGGTGGATAAGTAAGCGGTGTAGACAAGAGCCAATGGGATGTCCCGTGGCCTGGGGTTGGGTGGATAGATACTATCAAGGTTTTTTTTCACTACCGGAAACGGCTTTGACAGAAAAAGAAGAAATATATAATACGGCTGGAGTGTACAAAACATGGAATTAGGAAGGCAGGGGCATGAAGTCAGTAAACTGATCGTAGTCGCAGAGGCGGTATCGCAAGGAAAATAGTTCTTTGCTTTGTGAGAAAATGTACGGGAGAATACAATGCCGCTTAAATATATTTAAGTGAAACGAAAGTGATGCATTTTTAAAGCCGTTGTACGGAAAATACAACACATTTAACTGGTATTATTTCTCTTTGTCTTGCAGACGCCGCTCATGTGGGTCAGTGGTTAATTTTGCTGTGTGCGGATTGCATTCCTCCTTCTTGGTGGCGTGACCAGGATCGCTCGGCGGTACCCTCCGGGGGCGGGGTTATGTGCTTGGACGATGGAGGGCACTCTTTCCCCGGAACAGCTATGGGACACCCTCATGAACGACTTGGACGCCAAGAACATGGGGATGTGGGTGCTGTGCGCCTTCATCGTGGTCGGCAACGGACTGCTCATCTTCACGCTGGCCTACCACAAGCGGCTGCGCACGGCCACCAACGCCTTCATCATGTCGCTGGCCAGCGCCGACTTCCTCATCGGGCTGCCGACCGTGCCCATGCACACGATGGCCGAGCGGACCCTGCTGCGCGGCTCGACGGCCACCCTCTGCCTCGTCGCCATGTCCGTCACCGTCTTCTCCATCATCCTGTCCGTCTTGTCGCTCTTCTGCGTCACGGTCGAGCGCTACCTGGCCATCGTCCACCCGCTCAAGCATAAGAAGTGGACCCAGCGCCGGCCCATCACCTGCATCATTCTCCTCATCTGGGCCTACTCGCTCTTCCTGGCCCTGCTCCCCATCATGGGCATCAACAATATGCCCTTCTACAACGGTGGCGCGCCTGTCCCACAGACATTCCGCACCGCCTTCTCCGGGGGTGGTGGGGGAGGGCCAGGGGGGTGGGGAAGGGGAGAGGCAGAGGGAGAGGGAGGAGGCGACGGTGGCGAGGGAGGAGGTGGAGGAGGAGGAGGAGGGACGAAAGCCACGAGTGTCTACGATAACTTCACCACTGAGACTCCGGGACGCGGTGGTAGCTATAGTAACTGGACGCTCAGCTTGAATTCGCTTCCGGTCAAGTGTCGCTTCGGCATGGTGCTGACGGGTCAGTACATGGGGGTCTTCTGCCTCATGCACATTATCCCGTGCTGCCTGGTCATGCCCTGCCTCTTCCTCCGCTCCTACTGCGAGGTCCGCCACTTCATCCTGCGCAAGAGCTCCACCCTCTCTCGCACAGGCCACGACGCGTCGGGCGCCATCTTGCGGGAGAGCCACCGGAAGTCCTCCTGCATCCTGGTCGTGCTGGTCATCTACTTCCTGTTGTCCTGGATACCGGGAATCGTGTACTACGGCGTCGCGATGAAGGGCTTCACGCGCACCCACGTGACGCTAGCCGACGTGGCGCGCAACCCTATCCCGATCAGCATCTACGAGGTCGGCTCCGTGCTCGGCGTCGCCAACTCGGCCGTCAACCCGTACCTCTACGGGCTGGGCACCGTCAAAATCAGGCGCGCCTTTTTCGCCACCGCTACCGGCTTCGTGGCCCACGTGACTGCCAGAATCCGGGGGCGGCGGGGTGACAGCGCCACGCCGCGGCCGTCTCTGAGGCTTACCAGCACGACGATCAGGAACAGTTCTGTGCGGAGCGTGCCCGAGGACAAACAGGCCACGTCCAGCGTGTGACGTCACGACCCATACCGTATTTCTTTGATTGACAGCCCGGGGCCCGTTTTTTGTACGTGCGTTTCTTGTCAGGATTGATATTGTGTCGTGATGCTGATTAGCACCGTATTCCATTGCTTCTCACGCCCGTTACTCTGACTCGTGCCGGACTGGGACCATCGGATATATATATATATATGTATATATATAGCTATGTATATATATTTACAAACATGTGCATTGAATAATGGCAGGGATACATTACGACTCGCTTTCCACTACATTTCCAGTAACACAGCACGTGGTCACCACGTGACTACGACGTCACAGTGGCTGTGGCAGCAGGTCACGTCACTCAGACGTCACAATAAAGGCCGTAACCATGGTTGTGCAAGCAGGTCACGTGACTCCGACGTCACAATGAAGGCCGTAACCATGGTTGTGGCAGCAGGTCAAGTGACTACGACGTCACAATGAAGGCCGTAACAATGATTGTGACAGCAGGTCACGTGACTACGACGTCACAATGAATGCCGTAACAATGGTTGTGGCAGCATAGATTATGAGCCCGATGCGGACCACGTGATTCAGACAAACGGTGTGCATCGTTAGCTGTCTATGGATATGGTAGTCGGGGTTCTGTGGCCATGGCAACAGCTGCTGAGTGTCCACCGTACTGGGGCGCGGAATATAGCGGCTGAGGCGTGCGATGAGACAACCCGATCATCATAGCTGTCACTAACTCCTCTATTTTTGTTGCGATGTTTCTTGATCAAACCAAACGTCTGACGTTAAAAATGGCTATAAGGTCGACTAGGTCTTTCGGACCGCATATGATACACTCGCCACCTATCGGAGAGCGTGAGTACCATCACTGAAAGGACAACTTATCGGTGACAGGGTCGATTACGAAGTTTCAGTGTTGGTCGTCATGAACCAATCGTGTTCGCAACGTAGTGTCGCTTTTCATTTATACTGAGCATGCATCATTTGTTTTGAGAATGTACCATTTATTTAGAGTAACATTTCTATTAAAAATGCAACATTTCTATTGAAAATGTAACATTTCTATTGAAAATGTAACATTTCTATTGAAAATGTAACATTTCTATTGAAAATGTAACATTTCTATTGAAAATGTAACATTTCTATAAAAAATGTAACATATCCATTCGGCATGTTACATTTCTACATTAAACACTTACAATTGCTGTCTATAATGTATCAATTCTGTTGATTGAGTAATACTTCTGTTGACAATGTATCATACTTGTGCAGAATGAACCATTTCTCTATCAAAATTAGTGTAGCTTTATGCAGAATGCATCCTTCTTGCACAAAATGTGTCAAAACCACCTCAGAATTTACCATTAATATACAGAAGTTATCGTTCACACGGTCTCATTCTACATCATTCCTTATAATGTAGATTCATGTTCACAATGGAATGTCACTAATTGTATTTAATTGTTTGGGCTGAAACACCTCCAGTAAAAACAACAACTTGTTTAAATATTAACCATGGAACATTCAAATCGGTGTTTGCGTAGTAAATGTTAACACATAAAAAAGTGATTATAGCAAATAAGTGTAAATGTTAATTCTGAAATAAATTATTTTTAAAATGTCCGTGCATTAAAACTATTTATACAGCATAGATTCATTTTAGCACGTGTTACAATGTTATATGTTTGAAGTTATGAAGTTTTGAAGCGGGGGAAAGACGCGCGTGTTTTTGAAACAGTACATGTATAACGATTCGGAAAGACAATTTCTCTAGTTCATTTTAAGAAGAACTAATTTCTAATTTAATTTTTTTTTTATTTCGTTAAGCACAAAACCAGATAACCAACTCAGAAAACAAACTCAGATGTCCAGCCAAGCTATACAATAATTTGTCTTCACAACATATGGGACGGAGGTCGGGTGCATTACATGAGCACCTTCAAGTTTCGCCGATACAAACGGTTTATTGATGGAAACTGCCTTTCTCATCAGGCATTGATTAGTTATTTTTAATTAATTTCGCGGAGTGTGGATGGGGTGGAACCACATGGTCATGGACGCCCTGTTTCCAGTGAAACATTAAAGTCATCTCGACATCACAATGAGTCACAGTCTTTTTTTCGCGCAGAGTAGGGGGTTACCCCCGGGGACATGGCTCCGCTCTTCCCTTCCTTCTCCTATTAAAGCGATATGACCAGAATTGATTAACGCGTCCTGGATATACAAACTAAGGCATCGATGTTGGGCCCGACAAAGCAAGACACGACTTTAGAAACAACATGGTTCAAAGACTCAATGGGTCATTAAAAGCATCACTTCACGAGGTATATCTCACTGACTAAGCCTAACATTTACAAAGGTACTTCTCCCCTTGTAGTAGGGGTCTTGTCTCATTAGCCCAAGGCATACGAACTACAGAAGTAAAGAAAATGACCAAAAAATACGATTGTTTTTTCTTGTTGGCATGTCGAGAAGCGATCCCCAATTACCAAGAGCAGATTCAGTCCAGGGGAGAGTTAAACTATTTTCCCAGCCATACTTTAGTTTTACCAGCAAAGGCAAACCCATTCACCCCAAAGTGGTCCACTCCAAAAACAAAGTGTGAAGAAGCTTGGAGAGGCTCTGGGCCCTGTGTGGTGGGACCCGTTCGGTGGATGGTCAGGTGCGTGCTATAACAAGCCACACCGGGACCGTTTAGTGTGTTTATGTAACTAGCTTATTTTCACTTGTCTCTCTACTAACGAGAGCCGATCACCAGTCTCACACTGACCATACACAGAGAGTGTGTGTGTGTGCTGGGGGGGGGGGGGGGGCGGGGGGGGTGCTCCTAGAGGAATTCCAGTAGTGCTTTTATTCTTTTCACAATAATAGGTTTTAAACCGGCAAATAGGCGTTGTTGGTTTTTTAACATGAAAAACAGGTTCAATAATAGTTCTGTCTTTTTATGCCGGTTTCTCACAATTTAGAAGAAGAAAAGACTTCCTGTTCATGGCATAAACGGTTTGCCTTATCAGAATAGTTATTCTTATATGACAATGATTTTTCTAGAAGGTAACGGTTGTAATTACAATAGTAGGTGACTGTAACAAATAAGGTTACGCGCATAATCATATATCGCATACTGACCTGCGTATAGAGAATATAAAATGTGAACACGTTTCATATCGTATTAAATCATAAACTAGAATTGCTTTGCATACGTTATGTTTGCATCATGGGTCTTCTAGTTCAGGTGAAAATACTCTTAATAGAAGAGTTCGCAAAGTTGAAGACTTTCTTTTCGTTATTTTGTGATCGTTATTTTCGGTACGGAAAGGTTTTGTTATTATATAAACGCGTAAGGAGGAGTTGAGGAAAGAAAACCGGTCGTCGAGACAAAAAACAGAAACACGAGTTAAAAATAAGGACCCATCAATTTTAATAGCAAGCGTGGTTTCCAAAGGAAAACCAACATTCCCAGACATTCCGATGTGAATTAAACTAGTTACAAACACGTAGTTTCACCATGCGAGTGACTCCCTGTGGTGGATGAACGGGTTACCACACTTGCAAGTAGAGGAGGGCAGGGGGAGGAGGGGCGAGGGCAGGGGTCGTTAGCGTCGGCTAGCGTTGACAAGGAATTTGAGACATTCGTTTGGACTTTGACGCACATCAAAGGGGTTATTTTATAGTTTATTGAAGCTTTTTTACTGATATGTTTATATTTAACAATATCCAGGGATGGAATCAATTGTGTAGATCTGGGCCCGTAATTTCGAAACGTCCGAGGCCGACTATTTCTCCCAGTTCAATGTTAATGTCCTATTCGAGAGGAAGTATCGGTCCCCGTCGTTTCAAACTTGTGGGCCCTGATAAAGGCAAACTGTGCATGTGGAATTTATGAATACCTTTTAATGAAGAATTATGTGAAATCTGTCGCATTAGGCGGCCTTGTTGATTAGACGATTTGATGTCTCAGCTGCAGCGTGTTCAGGCGGGAAGTCATACTCAGTGGCCAGTATGTAAAGGACACACGACGCCCAAAATGGATCAGGAAAGTGACGTTTGCTTAACGGGCAAACAACAAAACCAGCCGACGTCGAGTCGACGGACAATATTAAATTGTAGTGTAGACAAAAAGGATTAGGTTACACCGTAAATACACGACCATTTCCGAACACATTATATTGTAGTCGGACAAAAAAAGTAAGCTTACATGACACTGTAAATATAAGACCATTTCCGTTGAAAGCATATGCTCACCACCCCCCCCCCCCAACTCACCCTACCCCACTCCAGCCCTACCCACGTTCGAGCGATTGCCCCTAGTGGATTGTGGACCGTCCCATTGTCATCTATTGTTCAATCCGGATCTTGTCGGTGTCGGATTCCGGCGGAGTGGGGAAGGGGGATGCGCGGTAAATCCAACAGCCCCCAGCATCATCACGCACCCGTGCCGGAAACACGAGGGCCGGAGCCCATATCAAATAAGCCACCAGAGCCACAAGTGTTTGCCGCAACCCGCATCCATTAGACCCCATTACACTTGGTCAGGTCCAGTCCAGAGTGCCCTATGCCCCCCACAATGGGAGGAGGGGAGAGAGAGACAGAGAGAGTCTTGGGGAGAGCTGATCCAACCGGATGTCCTTGTGACCATGATCAGCCGTCGCATGCCGTCGACCTTGTCTTGTCCTTGCCGCCATGTCCCTCGCTTGCTCCATCACGTACCCTCATGATGTGACCGCCAAGGCCAACCCTCATTCTTCATGGGAGTGGACATGTGGGAGGTGAGTGGGTCGGTGGGTGGGTGAGGATGGAGGGAGGGAGAGGGAAGGAGTGGACGCGGGAGGCGTGGGTCTTGGAACTCTTTAGATGTCGAAGACTCATCGGGGGGGAGCTCCAACGGCGTCTGATTCGTGGTCGAAAGGCTCGGGTTATCTCATGCATAGTGATGCTCTCGAGTTATCGCATGCATAGTGATGCTCTGGGAAGTGGGGGGAGGGGGGGAGGGGGGGCAGGTTTATGTGGCGGTCAGAACGGGTCTTAAAGACAGGGGTGAGGATCACAAACTTGTCTTCGTGCTCGGGGGGTTGAGGACAAGACATAGGGTTACATGAGTGGGCGTTGGATCACAACAGATCACAAGAAGAGGGGTGGGCATTAACAACGTTAACCCTGGTAACTTTCCTAAACCTGTGGCTCCAAAAACGTTAAGTTTCATTTCAAGTTAATTTGGCATTAATAAGTGCTCGACGAAAAGGGCCAGATAGAAGATGAAACGATACGAATTAGTATTTTTAGGCTGCGTTTATGTACTGGGCCAATGAACTCCCCGGGATGATAAATGGATACGACATGCCCCAAAGTCCGGATTGATCAGACTTCAGTGTGCTAACCACTACACCAAAGAGTGCCCCCCCCCCTTCCTTCCCCAGATAGAACCAAATGTCGGGACAGGGACTATATTTTGTAACAAGACCATCAAAGGTAACAGACTCGCACTGAGAACAAATAATCAATAATGACCTTCAACTTACAACTGAACTTTTCAAAATAAAAAATAAATAACAATACGGCACGGTACGGCGGAGAAACCACGCAGCAAGCTGACACAAAAATGTCGTCTGCTAAAAGAGTGACGTCACATGCACGGTTCGGCCACACGGAGAATATCAAGGAAAACTCGACGCAGTGGTCACACAAACAGAAACAGCCTCAGCACTGACTACTGACTGCCTATCAAGCTAAAAATAAAATATCCAGGAGATATTGATAACAAAAATGTCATGCACCTTACGTGTTTACCATCCCACAACAACAGACCATTAGTAATCTGAATTGGTGTCCTTACCATAAAAGACCCTTAGTAAGACGACCCTATGGATTCGAAGGAGGCGTAGCCACGTAACGATGTTTCTTTTGTCACTAAAACGCAGACGTAATGAACATTCCTGTCCAATGCCACTACGCCTTACTGTTGAAAAGTCTCAGAGATTTTATGTCCTGTTGCCGAGCTAGGAATCACATTGACAAAGAATCGTCACAGGTACAGACAGATGCATATTTGGTGCGGAACAGGGTTCCTCCTTTCATGAAATGAAAAAAGACAGCAAGACAGACATGTATCGTCTTCATAGTTGAAACGCCGCATTGTCTTTATAGATGAAATGTAACATTGTCTTTATAGAGGAAATGTAACATTGTCTTTATAGAGGAAATGTAACATTGTCTTAGAGATAAAATGCAGCATTGTTTTTACAGATAAAATGTAACACTCACTTTATAGAGGAAATGTAACATTGTCTTAGAGATAAAATGCAGCATTGTCTTTATAGATGAAATGCAGCATTGTCTTTTTAGATGAAATGCGAGTCTTTATAGATGAAATGCAGCATTGTCTTTATAGATGAAATGCAGCATTGTCTTTATAGATGAAATGCAGCAGTCTTTATAGATGAAATGCAGCATTGTCTTTATAGATGAAATGCAGCATTGTCTTTATAGATGAAATGTGACATTGTCTTTATAGAGGAAATGTAACATTGTCTTAGAGATAAAATGCAGCATTGTCTTTATAGATGAAATGCGAGTCTTTATAGATAAAATGCAGCATTGTCTTTATAGAGGAAATATAACATGGTCTTAGAGATAAAATGTGGCATTGTCTTTGTAGAGGAAGTGTTGCTTTTAAGCCACTTTTGGTTCGGTCACATCAAGGCTAGCTGGGACAAGATATCTCCCGGGTCAACGACATGGGGTCTCGTAAATGCGTTGTCCATCAATTACGATTGACGCCACATTGACAAACGTATGACATTACTTGGGACATGAAACATAAAATATGAAAACAACGCTCAGATTCTAGAGCTTGGTAGGAAGATCGATATTAGATTATAAATGTTGTCTTAACAAGGAATAATCTGCGGCTTCCATATTTCCTAAATTAATCAGAGAGGAAGGTATCCTGGTAGTGAGTATGTAGATAGGAGCCACGTCTCTGGGAATAAACCCACTCTTGTCAAGGAAAGAAATGGAATCTTCATCGTGCATAAACATAAGGCATTTGCCTAACTTGAGCTCGAACCACGCACCGGGCTCTTAGGCAGCCCCAGCAGAGCAGACGACAATAACCGAACGCAATACCCACTGGGCCACGGGGGGGGGGGGGGGGACTTGATTGGAGGGAGTTACTGATTAAATCTTAACGGGAATTAGGCGTCCATCCAACAAGATCACAGACTGTATTGTATCTTTAAACTCAAATATAAATATGTTCTATATGAGTAGTATTTTTATCAAAATTAGATTCATATCTCAAATATATCAATATACATACCATTTATAATATATGTATCCCGAGAAAAGAATTATGGAGAAAAAAAAGAAAAAAACTAGGAAAAAAGAAAAACAGAAAAACACGTTAATACTGCGCAATGTTGGTTAATAGAACCCCATTTCTCTTTAATTAAACCCCAATGGGTCAACAGGTTTGTCTGTTTAAACGCGTGTTAATCTTGCGGTTTCGTTTGGGCTTTCCTCTGAGCTCTCCCCGAGCCACTAGCTCTATACGCTGGCCCCCGTACGTGACACACGGCCATCGACCCGCCTCAAGCACGCCATTGCAGCCTATTCTCCAAAGGCATTAAATCAGCCGCGGCATCAGCGAAATAACAAGGAACCTAGGCCGGCCTTAGTACCTCGATTGCCTCCTTCCCTTTGTAAATCAACGGTGTTGGCGCGTACTTGGTCTCTACGTCATGTACCAGCGTTGTAATCAATTACGGGCCAGGAGTTGACAGTTCATGCCCCGTTTTTGTCTCCCTTCTACTACATATACTACCGCCAGCTGAGAGGTTTCCTTACCTCTACCTACCGCAGAAGGTTAGTGGTTAACCCCCCTCCCACGCCCTGCACCTCCTGTACGCTGTACGCCTCGCCCAATGAGCATCGTACCGACCCCACCGCCCTTCTATCATGGGTGTATAAGCCTACCGTGCCGAGATAGCGCCATGAGCTCATCATAGCTCATCATCGCTATATCTCACAGTGTGGTTTCTCGCCTAACCGGAAGCCCGGTACATACATACATACATTGGTCCCTTTGTCCGATGGCACATGGTTACGGAGGACAGGAACCCCAACACGGGGCGAATGCAGCCTTACGCATTCCATAACATGCCGCTACGACAACGCAGACAACCAGAGAATTCCAACCCGTACTGTCAGCCTGGGTCAGGCCCCTCACAGCGTCATACACAGCCCGGGATAGTCTAGAGAGTAGATTGCCCACGCCTAGCTATGGCGTAGGGGCGAATCCATCATACCCCATCCATGTATTTCGCATCCAACGGTTCGCCGCTGAGATTTCACCATCAGGCTTTCACATTAAGCCACACGCGGGTTTTCTGTGCTAAACACATAGACCGGCAAAGAAAGCGCAAAAAAAAGGTGGATAGAAAAATACGCTGAAAACGTATAAAAACCGTCACGTGACAAGACCGGAAGAACATTTCCTGTCAGCGGTCCATACGGAGCCCAGCGGGACGCCAGCTACGCACTTCCGGTCAAGGTCGACAGGTATGCGTGGACGTCATTCCCCTAGCGGCGAGGGGAACAGCCTACGGGAGTCGGCTGTTGAACTGCCCATATCGCGCATAAGGCATAGAGGGTAAGCAGGGAACTAACTTCGGGTTACCGAAGTCAATAGGTCCTAGTTTAATGCAGGGCTGTTAGTACTGATTGGAACCCAGCGATGAAGCCAGTAAAGCGCGTCCTTGGACATCAAGAGGGCACGGCCGTGGGTTTTTTTTTTATCAGAAGGGCGAGGACGTTATCTCATTGGGGAGATCAAGCGCTTTCAGTGCAGGCGCCCTTGCTAATCATCGCCGGAAGTCGTTCCACTCAAGGACGCTAGTGATTGGCTGAAGCCAGGCCAGCTGCTACCTGACCGGAGCCACTTCCGGTCATTACGATCCGTGGGCGTCCGTCTGATTTCCGGTTCCGTATTCAACACATATTTCCCCCCCGCCGCGAAGAGCGGGGAGGCACCCTTGTCGCCCCCTGCATCACGTGGGCGGGGTCGGGACGGACGTCTGTGGATCCAAGGTGAGGCTTAAAGTGAGGTTTAAAGTAGATGGCTCCACAACACTTAATGGACTCCAGGGAACGACCAGGGCGGCTCCCGTCATTGGTCGGGGCAGATACGTATTGACCGCTTACTGTGCCATCGATGGACCCATTAAAATAATCCCCAGCAGAAGTATGGCAACGCTTGGCAACGGCAGATACAGCTAGCAGCATCCGCCGGCTGAGGATGCTTCATTTGAAAGGACCCCTGATGCCAGCGACAGTGTCCAGCGGGATATGGACAGCGACCCAGCGAACCAGGCAAAACGAGAATGATATAAATGTGCCTACATATATGTATATATATGTAGCCATATAGATGGAACAGAAAGAAGCTGGCCGTCATAAGCTATCACACAAGAGGATATCAAGGGGATAACCAGAGACCCGAAACCGCCCTACAGCCTGCGCCGTCTCTCACGAGTGTATGCTCTGCTAGAGAGAGAGAGAGAAAGGGTATCGGACCAAAAACCAATGGCAATTAAACACCGGGACAAGACCGTAACAGCCCGAGGAGGGCTCCTGCAGCAGGGCGTCTCATTCTTCCCTCCCTCCCTCCCAGCTTCCCTGCTTCCCCCCAGCTCATGATGACGTGAAACCAACCGCGGGTACGAGACGGCAATTAGTAAGTCCACCGCGGAGCGGGGGGAGGTAAGACCGGCCTAGCCGGGCGGAACGACGCCCAGCAACCGAACAGGGCTCGCGGACAGCCCCCCCCCCCCCCCATCCCACCCCCGCCCCGCCCCAACCCACCAGACCCACCCGCCATCCTCACCCTCATGCCCATCACCCCGCGTGGGTAGGTCGGTCCAGGGGCAGCAAGCCGACTTGCACCAACCATCCGCACGGGTCCAGTGCCCACTCCCCTCTGTCCCCTCTGTTGCCTCAATCCAGTGCATGTGGCTTGATGACGGGGGAGACGGAAACAGCCATTGAACATGTTGAAGGCGACGACCACCTCGTCGAGCTGTGAGAACGCGTCAGAGCCCTCCACGGGATCCCACCGAGGCCGACAGTAGACCACATCCGCACGGCGGTGAGTCCTTACTTACACTGCCATCAGAGATTTAACAGTTATTAAAGGTGCTCATGCAAACAACTATTTGTCACCTGTATTTTATGATTTTCACGATCTTTCAGAAACGATCTTGACGCATTGTCTGACTGTTAATGTTAACTATGTACGACACAGATATTAGAGATTTCATAGTTATTAAAGCTGCTCATTCACACAACAATTTTCTTTCTGAGAAACGTTCTTGACACATTGTCTTACTGTGTTAATGTTAACTACCACATATCTGTGTTATCGTATGTTTGAAGGCAGAACAGAAACGGCAGCGAGGTCAAAATTAGATTACGTAGTACAAGAGAAAGCCACTCTATTTTTACGGAAAATAGGCTGTATGATTAACTTTAAAAGCTACCGACACTGCCGAAACTGAACAATATTTACTCAAAATATCATACTGATATGATTAAACTGTTTGCCTTACTCAAGTAATGAATGGATACGTATTGACATTACCAGGGAGGTTGTCTCATTTCTCCAGGAACTAAACTGCGTAACACCATGCAAAAAGCCACGCGGTAAAGGTCTGTGCCACAGCAGGCACTTATAGAATACATTGTGACAAAGTTTATCGCCACGTCGGGAGCCAACAGCCACTGTGGCCATCCACACCCACCCACCCACCCTGTGTGGAGCCACTGTGGGCATCCACACCCACCCACCCACCCACCCTGTGTGGAGCCACTGTGGCCATTCACACCCACCCACCCACCCTGTGTGGAGCCACTGTGGCCATCCACACCCACCCACCCTGTGTGGAGCCACTGTGGGCATCCACACCCACCCACCCACCCACCCTGTGTGGAGCCACTGTGGCCATCCACACCCACCCACCCACCCTGTGTGGAGCCACTGTGGGCATCCACACCCACCCACCCACCCACCCTGTGTGGAGCCACTGTGGCCATCCACACCCACCCACCCACCCTGTGTGGAGCCACTGTGGGCATCCACACCCACCCACCCACCCACCCTGTGTGGAGCCACTGTGTGCATCCAATCCCACCCACCCACCCACCCTGTGTGGAGCCACTGTGGCCATCCACACCCACCCACCCACCCTGTGTGGAGCCACTGTGGGCATCCACACCCACCCACCCACCCACCCTGTGTGGAGCCACTGTGTGCATCCAATCCCACCCACCCACCCACCCTGTGTGGAGCCACTGTGGCCATCCACACCCACCCACCCACCCTGTGTGGAGCCACTGTGGGCATCCACACCCACCCACCCACCCACCCTGTGTGGAGCCACTGTGTGCATCCAATCCCACCCACCCACCCACCCTGTGTGGAGCCACTGTGGCCATCCACACCCACCCACCCACCTTGTGTGGAGACACTGTGGGCATCCACACACACCCACCCACCTTGTGTGGAGCCACTGTGGCCATCCACACCCACCCACCCACCTTGTGTGGAGACACTGTGGGCATCCACACACACCCACCCACCTTGTGTGGAGCCACTGTGGCCATCCACACCCACCCACCCACCTTGTGTGGAGACACTGTGGGCATCCACACACACCCACCCACCTTGTGTGGAGCCACTGTGGGCATCCACACCAACCCACCCACCCACCCTATGTGGAGCCATGGTGGGCATCCACACCCACCCACCCACCCACCCATGTGTGAATCAGCTGTCTAATTAGTGTTAAATTACATTCATCAGAGGTCCATCGCATCGATTCCCGAAGGAAAACAACGTGGAAAATAACACCGGCAAGAAGTATGGATTCAGTGCTGTTAAAAATCGATTCGCATAAGTGAAGTACACTAAGGTTAGTCACACGTTTTACATAACAGCCAGCGTCCCGATGTTAGGGCCGGGTCGGCGCAACGCATCAACAACAATACTCGACCATAGCTGTAAGCGACAAAGCTGATTAACGTGCTAGTGTTGTCATGTGTACCGGGTGTCCTATATCAGAGCCATAGCTTCAGGCTGCCGTCACTGCTGTCAAGTCACTCGCGCCTCGCCATCCTCGTGGCCTTGTCGTTGGGAGAAGCCTTGCAAGGTGGATTTCCTGACCTCTTTAGGAAAGCCGCTGCTTTGTTATTGAACCACCTTTCTATTTCTTAAATGCAGGAGACGCCAAGATTGATTTTTGTCGGACTGCAGACACCTTGATGGCGATTTCCTCTTAGTACAAAGGCCGACGACAACACGTAACGAGAGAGTAGATGTCATTGGAGTAGATGCCATTGAAGTAGATGCCATTGGAGCAGATTTTGAAGACGGTTTCGGAGACGATCTCATCCGGCCCGAGTCACGTGGGCTTGGTTTATGGCTTGCCCAGCAGAGGGCGCAGAGATCGACAAGCCAGGACATGTTCAGTTAGGCGGTGTTTGTGCCTGCGACGACAGTGATCAGAGTGAGGACGGGGGACCGCGGTGCGTGGGGACACGGAATCTCGGCGGAGTGGATATGTGGGGGAGGCCTGCCACGTGCTTACTTACCTACTTCTAAAGGTAGAACGTCAATATTGTGATGATTTTGTACATGTACGTCAACAGCGTGATCATTATTTTCACATGTACGTCAACTATCGTAGGTACGTCAAGGGTGATGATTATTTTACAGGTACGTCAAGCGTGATTATTTTACAGGTACGTCAAACGTGATGATTATTATTTTACAGGTACGTCAAGTGTGATGATTATTTTACAGGTACGTCAACAATGTAATGATTATTTTACTGGTACGTCAAGTGTGCTGATTATTTTACAGGTACGTCAACAATGTAATGATTATTTTACTGGTACGTCAAGTGTGCTGATTATTTTACAGGTACGTCAAGTGTGATGATTATTTTACAGGTACGTCAACAATGTAATGATTATTTTACTGGTACGTCAAGTGTGCTGATTATTTTACAGGTACGTCAAGTGTGATGATTATTTTACAGGTACGTCAACAATGTAATGATTATTTTACTGGTACGTCAAGTGTGCTGATTATTTTACAGGTACGTCAACAATGTAATGATTATTTTACTGGTACGTCAAGTGTGCTGATTATTTTACAGGTACGTCAAGTGTGATGATTATTTTACAGGTACGTCAACAATGTAATGATTATTTTACTGGTACGTCAAATGTGCTGATTATTTTACAGGTACGTCAAGCGTGATTATTTTACAGGTACGTCAAACGTGATGATTATTATTTTACAGGTACGTCAAGTGTGATGATTATTTTACAGGTACGTCAACAATGTAATGATTATATTACTGGTACGTCAAGTGTGCTGATTATTTTACAGGTACGTCAAGCGTGATTATTTTACCGGTAAGTGTGATTAATTTTTTTACTGGTACGTCAAGTGTGATGATTTTTTGTACAGGTACGTCAAGTGTGATGATTTTTTTTACAGGTACGTCAAGTGTGATGATTATTTTACAGGTACGTCAAGTGTGATGATTATTTTACAGGTACGTCAAGTGTGATGATTATTTTACAGGTACGTCAAGTGTGATGAATTTTTTTACAGGTACGTCAAGTGTGATTATTTTTTTTACAGGTAAGTCAAGTGTGATGAATTTTTTTACAGGTACGTCAAGTGTGATGATTATTTTACAGGTACGTCAAGTGTGATAATTATTTTACAGGTACGTCAAGTGTGATAATTATTTTACAGGTACGTCAAGTGTGATGATTTTTTTTACAGGTACGTCAAGTGTGATGATTATTTTACAGGTACGTCAAGTGTGATAATTATTTTACAGGTACGTCAAGTGTGATGATTATTTTACAGGTACGTCAAGTGTGATGGGATTTTTTACAGGTACGTCAAGTGTGATGATTATTTTACAGGTACGTCAAGTGTGATAATTTTTTTTACAGGTACGTCAAGTGTGATGATTTTTTTTACAGGTACGTCAAGTGTGATGATTATTTTACAGGTACGTCAAGTGTGATGATTATTTTACAGGTACGTCAAGTGTGATGATTATTTTACTGGTACGTCAAGTGTGATGATTATTTTACGGGTACGTCAAGTGTGATGATTATTTTACTGGTACGTCAAGTGTGATGATCATTTTACAGGTAGGTCAACAATGTAATGATTATTTTACAGGTACGTCAACAATGTGATGATTATTTTACAGGTACGTCAAGTGTGATGGGATTTTTTACAGGTACGTCAAGTGTGATGATTATTTTACAGGTACGTCAAGTGTGATAATTTTTTTTACAGGTACGTCAAGTGTGATGATTATTTTACAGGTACGTCAAGTGTGATAATTTTTTTTACAGGTACGTCAAGTGTGATGATTTTTTTTACAGGTACGTCAAGTGTGATGATTATTTTACAGGTACGTCAAGTGTGATGATTATTTTACAGGTACGTCAAGTGTGATAATTATTTTACAGGTACGTCAAGTGTGATAATTATTTTACAGGTACGTCAAGTGTGATGATTTTTTTTACAGGTACGTCAAGTGTGATGATTATTTTACAGGTACGTCAAGTGTGATAATTATTTTACAGGTACGTCAAGTGTGATGATTATTTTACAGGTACGTCAAGTGTGATGGGATTTTTTACAGGTACGTCAAGTGTGATGATTATTTTACAGGTACGTCAAGTGTGATAATTTTTTTTACAGGTACGTCAAGTGTGATGATTTTTTTTACAGGTACGTCAAGTGTGATGATTATTTTACAGGTACGTCAAGTGTGATGATTATTTTACAGGTACGTCAAGTGTGATGATTATTTTACTGGTACGTCAAGTGTGATGATTATTTTACGGGTACGTCAAGTGTGATGATTATTTTACTGGTACGTCAAGTGTGATGATCATTTTACAGGTAGGTCAACAATGTAATGATTATTTTACAGGTACGTCAACAATGTGATCACTTTATTACGACGTTTCTGTTACAGGAGCATAAACAGCCTGATCTATCAAACAGGTCCATCAACTGATAATATCGGATGGCCACATATTTCATCAGTGCCACGATTGAGAAACAAACGTGTCAACACAACAGTGCGATGACCATATTATGCATAGAGGAAGTTGCAGTAGTGACAGGATTCTGAGACGGACAAGCCTGTGAGGGTTGCGTCAACAAGCAGCCTGTCGACGTGTATCTAGCGGCCCACGCAACAAGTCTGCGAGGGCCGAGGAGACGCTACGCCGTCCGAGAACCTGTCCACTACCTCGCGTGATATCACCGGGCGCCGGGAAAAAGCATTTCAGGAAAGGAGGAAATGACACAGAACGGTAACACAGTAAGCCCACCTGTCTGCCGCCGGCCCCCCCCCCCCACCCCCCCCCCCACCTGTCTGCCGCGGGCCCCACCCACCCCCACCCACCCCCACCTGTCTGCCGCCGGCCCCCCCCCACCCCCCCACCCACCCCACCCCCCCCCCACCACCACACACCCCCAATCCACAACCCGAATCCCCCAGGACCCCACCATGTCGCCCTGATCCCTTGCACCCCCGCCCACCACCACCCGAATCCCCCAGGACCCCACCATGTCGCCCTGATCCCTTGCACCCCCGCCCACCACCACCCGAATCCCCCAGGACCCCACCATGTCGCCCTGATCCCTTGCACCCCCCCCCCCACCACCACCCGAATCCCCCAGGACCCCACCATGTCGCCCTGATCCCTTGCACCCCCGCCCACCACCACCAGAACCACCCAGGACCCCACCATGTCGCCCTGATCCCTTGCACCCCCGCCCACCACCACCCGAATCCCCCAGGACCCCACCATGTCACCCTGATCCCTTGCACCCCCGCCCACCACCACCAGAACCACCCAGGACCCCACCATGTCGCCCTGATCCCTTGCACCCCCGCCCACCACCACCAGAACCACCCAGGACCCCACCATGTCGCCCTGATCCCTTGCACCCCCGCCCACCACCACCAGAACCACCCAGGACCCCACCATGTCGCCCTGATCCCTTGCACCCCCGCCCACCACCGCCAGAACCACCCAGGACCCCACCATGTCGCCCTGATCCCTTGCACCCCCGCCCACCACCGCCAGAACCACCCAGGACCCCACCATGTCGCCCTGATTCCTTGCACCACCGCCCACCACCGCCAGAACCACCCAGGACCCCACCATGTCGCCCTGATCCCTTGCACCACCGCCCACCACCACCAGAACCACCCAGGACCCCACCATGTCGCCCTGATCCCTTGCACCCCCGCCCACCACCGCCAGAACCACCCAGGACCCCACCATGTCGCCCTGATCCCTTGCACCCCCGCCCACCACCACCAGAACCACCCAGGACCCCACCATGTCGCCCTGATTCCTTGCACCCCCGCCCACCACCACCAGAACCACCCAGGACCCCACCATGTCGCCCTGATCCCTTGCACCCCCGCCCACCACCGCCAGAACCACCCAGGACCCCACCATGTCGCCCTGATCCCTTGCACCCCCGCCCACCACCACCAGAACCACCCAGGACCCCACCATGTCGCCCTGATCCCTTGCACCCCCGCCCACCACCACCAGAACCGCCCAGGACCCCACCATGTCGCCCTGATCCCTTGCACCCCCGCCCACCACCACCAGAACCGCCCAGGACCCCACCATGTCGCCCTGATCCCTTGCACCCCCGCCCACCACCACCAGAACCGCCCAGGACCCCACCATGTCGCCCTGATCCCTTGCACCACCGCCCACCACCACCAGAACCGCCCAGGACCCCACCATGTCGCCCTGATCCCTTGCACCCCCGCCCACCACCACCAGAACCGCCCAGGACCCCACCATGTCGCCCTGATCCCTTGCACCCCCGCCCACCACCACCAGAACCGCCCAGGACCCCACCATGTCGCCCTGATCCCTTGCACCCCCCCCCCACCACCACCCCCCCCCCCCCCTGTCTGCCGCCCAGGACCCCACCATGTCGCCCTGATTCCTTGCGCCAAGCGGATGTGACGTCAGTCTGACTGTGAGTGCGTGGCATATGGCCATCGCGTAATAACACAGCGGATACACAGGCAACCACGGCGGGGGGAGGGGGGGGGGGATGTCGGGGACAGATCGCGTAATCAAGTCCCCGGATGTGCCGCTTCACGATGGACAGCTTATAAAACTCACCGCCTAATGCCACTCTTCAGATCACATATGATACCCCCCCACCCACCCACCCCCCGAACAAAATAATATAAAATAAAATAAAACCCCTCCAAAAAAAACAAGCAGACGAGACGAGATCTTGAACGAGTATGAGCCTCGTTAGTCGGAGGGTAATTACACGTGGTAACGCAGCTACTGGCCATTACCATGGCAATCCTGGTGAATGCGTTCAAATAACGAGGAACCTATCGCGGACTAACGACCTACCGGTGTATTGAGCCGAAACGGTCGTTTTGACCGATTGCTGCTTTTTCATGAGATTCTTATTTAATTGCTATATATTTTTCTTCTTCGCCAGTTCAACTCGAGATAGAAATGGATATATCGTTGGCACGACATCACGTCGGGCAGTAAGCTGTATCGACCGCTCGACAGCCCCCCACGAGGGGCATTCACATCGCCATGGAGCTGGCGGAGGCTGACGGGGTGGCGGCAGTGGGTGGCGGGGACGTGGGCGGCGCGGGGGCCCTGGGCCTCCAGCCAGGCGGGTGCCACCAAGGGGAGGGGTACCACCAGGCCGGGGTGGTTGAGGGCCTGGTGGAGGCGGCGGCGGCGGGGGCGGCGACCTATACCCCCCGGCTGTGGGGTAAACACATCGGTCTGGCCGTGGTGTGCGTCCTGGCCACGACCGGAAACAGCGCTCTCATCTACGTCATCGCGCGCCACCGACACTTGCGCACCACCACCAACGCCTTCATCGTGTCGCTGGCCGCCGCCGACCTGCTCTTCGGCTTCCCGACCATCCCCATCCACATCGTGGCGGAGAGCGCCGACGGCCGCGGCGTGCTGGGTGTGCCCCTGGCCCGGGTCTGCCTGGCCGCCATGTCGCTGACCGCCTTCCAGGTGGCCATCTCCACGCTGACGCTGTTGGCGCTCACCATGGAGCGTTACGTCTGCATCGTGTTCCCGCTGAAGCACCGCAGCTGGGCGCAGCCCTGGGCCGTCGGCGCGCTGCTCGCCCTCATCTGGGCGTACTGCCTGCTGCTGGGCGGCCTCCCCCTCATGGGGTGGAACGCCCTGCGCTACTACAACCCTTGGGATGCCTCCTCCTGGCAGGACTACGACCACGGCGAGGGTGGGTATAACGTTACCGTGGAAGGAGCAAGCACGTGTCCTCTGGCGAACGCCTCCGAAATCATAATCCAGCGGCATGGCCATCCTCATCATCATCATTTTTCGCAGGAGAAAATACCGCGGTGCAGCTTTCTGGTGACACACACGGGCCAGTACATGGGGCTACTATTCCTGACACACATGGTGCCGCTCTGCCTGGCCATGCCCGTCCTGTACTGCCACATGTTCATGGTCGTGCGCCGGTTCATCCTGCGCAGGTCCAGTAAGGCCGGACCGGATATGACGCAGCAGCAGCACGCGCTGAGGCCGGGCCGGGAGCGCTGCGACTCGCAGGGCGGCATGAGCGACGCGCGCAGCCGGCGGGCCAGTCGCCGCTCTCTGCGCCTGCTCTTCGTCATGCTCGTGTACTTCTGCTTCTCCTGGCTGCCGCTCGTCGTCTGGTACGCCGTGGCCACGCGCGGCTTTACGCGCACCTTCATGACGTCAGAGGACCTGGACGCCATCCCCATGCCGTCCGAATACTACCAGGTGGTGGTCACCTTGGGGATGGCTAACTCGGCCATCAACCCCTTCCTGTACGGCCTGGGTAACGTCCGCATCAGGAAGACCCTCCTCCGGCCCTGGCGGCACGCGGGTCGGCCAGCCTGCGACTGCGAGGACGTCGCCTCCCACGGGCCGCCCACCTCACAAGGTCAGGGGTTCCACGCGGCGGCGTCCAACGGGTGGGCGGCGTCCCAAGTGGCCGTGGCGTCCCAGAAGGCGGCGGCTCACGAGGCGGCGTCCCACGTGGCGGCGGCGTCCCAAGAGGCGGCGGCGTCCCACGAGGCGGCGGCGTCCCACGTGGCGGTGGCGTCTCACAAGGCGGCGGCGTTCAACGGGGCGGCGGCGTTCAACGTGGCGGCATCCAATGCATCGGCGTCGTCCGAATCGGCGTCTCATGGATCGGCAGCCAATGACCCGGCGTCCCAAGCCCCAGCGTCCCAAGACCCGGCGTTCCCAAACCCAGCGTCCCAAAACAGCAGTACCCCGCCCTCCAACGGATTGGCCAGCCCTAAGACACAAACCTCACAATCATGTTCAGAACGTCAAAATTCCAGACAGAATCGGCCTCTAACAGTTGCTCAGGGTCAGCAGCGATGAAGGTACCGACAACCGTAAAACAAGCCATTATTCTGAGGCCCAGCCCTTCCCCCATCGACAGGGAGGGTCGCCCCCCACTCAACATAGCTCTGTCTAGACTACTGAATGACGTTTACGTTTATTGGGGAAAACCTTCAATAAAAAGCAGACCAGTAAAGACGTGTTGGCACAGGCCAGGTGGTAACACGCATCCAGTGATCGACAGTGCCTAAGTCGACGTAACATACATAAGGACCGAGGTAACTGTGCACACTAACATAATGAATTGTAGTTTTATGACTCCGAACGGGATCAATAAACGTCATCATTATCAACATAGAAGGTACCTCTTACATGCCATGTTGTGGCATGATGCTACTCAGCTCAATGATGGGAGGCTTGCTGCTGCTCTGTAAATCGATAATTTGATGATATGAAAGGAGCAAGTTGATGTTTTTTTTCTCGGCAGAACTACATATTGGAAATGCAATGATCGTTGTTTTACTCCCGTTCTGTCCACTCCAGGGGTAAATTAGACCACGCAACCCCCGGAGACAAAGTCACTTGGGTGAAATATTCCCCATCTGGATTTGATAGAAGTGCGTATTGGTTAACCTAAACATTCTGCCGGGATTAGTCCATATGTGCACAAAGCTGGCCTAAGATATCGGTCCACCCACTGAAACTCCATGGAGAAGGGAATGAGTGAAGCGATGCCGTGGCGATGCGCGGCCGACTGTAAACGTTTTCAGACAGCAGTAAGACCAAATCGTACCCAACGTTTCGAAAGACCTTAATCCGGGGAGCCCCACAGAAAGGGAGCCATAAACCCTTTCAGGTCAGATTGGCGGAGAGCGACTTGAGAGGAACAAACTTGGGCAATTATCCGGGTCGTCTCGGGCTCGTAACCTGGAATTATCCCAGCGATCCTCGGGGGTAGGGGGGGGGGGTCTGCCTCCTGGCGAGCAATAGCCACGAGCACCACGTCCTCCGTCCTTTTCTCATCCCCCGCTCCTCTTCCATCCGCCCTTGACTGGCACCTAACAACAGGCGTCACTCAGGAAACCGGACGGATGGGGCCGAGACTGTTAGGGGTAGGGGAAGGGATAGGGGCAGGGGCATGGGTACAGTCGTAGGGGCACAGGTAGGCATAGTGGCAGAGGTAAGCGTAGGAATAAAGGTTAGGGGGCAGGACGTGCTATGGCCTGGCTGGCGTACGGGGGGGCAGAGTGTGGACGTGCGATGGCCTGGCTGGCGCACGAGGGGGCAGCGTATGAACGTGCGATGGCCTGGCTGGCGTACGAGGGGGCAGGGTGTGGACGTGCGATGGTGTGGACGTGCGATGGCCTGGCTGGCGTACGAGGGGGCAGGGTGTGGGCGTGCGATGGCCTGGCTGGCGTACGAGGGGGCAGGGTGTGGACGTGCGATGGCCTGGCTGGCGTACGAGGGGGCAGGGTGTGGACGTGCGATGGCCTGGCTGGCGTACGAGGGGGCAGGGTGTGGACGTGCGATGGCCTGGCGTACGAGGGTGCAGGGTGTGGACGTGCGATGGCCTGGCTGGCGTAGGAGGGTGCAGGGTGTGGACGTGCGATGGCCTGGCTGGCGTAGGAGGGTGCAGGGTGTGGACGTGCGATGGCCTGGCTGGCGTACGAGGGGGCAGGGTGTGGACGTGCGATGGCCTGGTTGGCGTACGAGGGTGCAGGGTGTGGACGTGCGATGGCCTGGCTGGCGTACGAGGGGGCAGGGTGTGGACGTGCGATGGCCTGGTTGGCGTACGAGGGTGCAGGGTGTGGACGTGCGATGGCCTGGCTGGCGTACGAGGGGGCAGGGTGTGGACGTGCGATGGCCTGGCTGGCGTACGAGGGGGCAGGGTGTGGACGTGCGATGGCCTGGCTGGCGTACGAGGGTGCAGGGTGTGGACGTGCGATGGCCTGGCTGGCGTACGAGGGGGCAGGGTGTGGACGTGCGATGGCCTGGCTGGCGTACGAGGGGGCAGGGTGTGGACGTGCGATGGCCTGGCTGGCGTACGAGGGGGCAGGGTGTGGACGTGCGATGGCCTGGCTGGCGTACGAGAGGGCAGGGTGTGGACGTGCGATGGCCTAGTTGGCGTACGAGGGGGCAGGGTGTGGGCGTGGATGGCCTGGCTGGCGTACGAAGGGGCAGGGTGTGGACGTGCGATGGCCTGGCTGGCGTACGAGGGGGCAGGGTGTGGACGTGCGATGGCCTGGCTGGCGTACGAGGGGGCAGGGTGTGGACGTGCGATGGCCTGGCGTACGAGGGGGCAGGGTGTGGACGTGCGATGGCCTGGCGTACGAGGGGGCAGGGTGTGGACGTGCGATGGCCTGGCGTACGAGGGGGCAGGGTGTGGACGTGCGATGGCCTGGCGTACGAGGGGGCAGGTGTGGACGTGCGATGGCCTGGCTGGCGTACGAGGGGGCAGGGTGTGGACGTGCGATGGCCTGGCTGGCGTACGAGGGTGCAGGGTGTGGACGTGCGATGGCCTGGCTGGCGTACGAGGGGGCAGGGTGTGGACGTGCGATGGCCTGGCGTACGAGGCGGCAGGGTGTGGACGTGCGATGGCCTGGCGTACGAGGGTGCAGGGTGTGGACGTGCGATGGCCTGGCGTACGAGGGTGCAGGGGCTGGACGTGCGATGGCCTGGCTGGCGTACGAGGGGGCAGGGTGTGGACGTGCGATGGCCTGGCTGGCGTACGAGGGGGCAGGGTGTGGACGTGCGATGGCCCGGCTGGCGTACGAGGGGGCAGGGTGTGGGCGTGGATGGCCTGGCTGGCGTACGAGGGGGCAGGGTGTGGACGTGCGATGGCCTGGCTGGCGTACGAGGGTGCAGGGTGTGGACGTGCGATGGCCTGGCTGGCGTACGAGGGTGTAGGGTGTGGACGTGCGATGGCCTGGTTGGCGTACGAGGGGGCAGGGTGTGAACGTGCGATGGCCTGGCTGGCGTACGAGGGGGCAGGGTGTGGACGTGCGATGGTCTGGCTGGCGTACGAAGGTGCAGGGTGTGGGCGTGCGATGGCCTGGCGTACGAGGGGGCAGGGTGTGGACGTGCGATGGCCTGGCTGGCGTACGAGGGGGCAGGGTGTGGACGTGCGATGGCCTGGATGGCGTACGAGGGGGCAGGGTGTGGACGTGCGATGGCCTGGCTGGCGTACGAGAGGGCAGGGTGTGGACGTGCGATGGCCTAGTTGGCGTACGAGGGGGCAGGGTGTGGGCGTGGATGGCCTGGCTGGCGTACGAGGGGGCAGGGTGTGGACGTGCGATGGCCTGGCTGGCGTACGAGGGGGCAGGGTGTGGACGTGCGATGGCCTGGCGTACGAGGGGGCAGGGTGTGGACGTGCGAAGGCCTGGCTGGCGTACGAGGGGGCAGGGTGTGGACGTGCGATGGCCTGGCTGGCGTACGAGGGTGCAGGGTGTGGACGTGCGATGGCCTGGCTGGCGTACGAGGGGGCAGGGTGTGGACGTGCGATGGCCTGGCGTACGAGGCGGCAGGGTGTGGACGTGCGATGGCCTGGCGTACGAGGGTGCAGGGTGTGGACGTGCGATGGCCTGGCGTACGAGGGTGCAGGGGCTGGACGTGCGATGGCCTGGCTGGCGTACGAGGGGGCAGGGTGTGGACGTGCGATGGCCTGGCTGGCGTACGAGGGGGCAGGGTGTGGACGTGCGATGGCCCGGCTGGCGTACGAGGGGGCAGGGTGTGGGCGTGGATGGCCTGGCTGGCGTACGAGGGGGCAGGGTGTGGACGTGCGATGGCCTGGCTGGCGTACGAGGGTGCAGGGTGTGGACGTGCGATGGCCTGGCTGGCGTACGAGGGTGTAGGGTGTGGACGTGCGATGGCCTGGTTGGCGTACGAGGGGGCAGGGTGTGAACGTGCGATGGCCTGGCTGGCGTACGAGGGGGCAGGGTGTGGACGTGCGATGGTCTGGCTGGCGTACGAGGGTGCAGGGTGTGGGCGTACGATGGCCTGGCGTACGAGGGGGCAGGGTGTGGACGTGCGATGGCCTGGCTGGCGTACGAGGGGGCAGGGTGTGGACGTGCGATGGCCTGGCTGGCGTACGAGGGGGCAGGGTGTGGACGTGCGATGGCCTGGCTGGCGTACGAGAGGGCAGGGTGTGGACGTGCGATGGCCTGGCGTACGAGGCGGCAGGGTGTGGACGTGCGATGGCCTGGCTGGCGTACGAGGGGGCAGGGTGTGGACGTGCGATGGCCTGGCTGGCGTACGAGGGGGCAGGGTGTGGACGTGCGATGGCCTGGCGTACGAGGGGGCAGGGTGTGGACGTGCGATGGCCTGGCTGGCGTACGAGGGGGCAGGGTGTGGACGTGCGATGGCCTGGCTGGCGTACGAGGGGGCAGGGTGTGGACGTGCGATGGCCTGGCGTACGAGGGGGCAGGGTGTGGACGTGCGATGGCCTGGCGTACGAGGGGGCAGGGTGTGGACGTGCGATGGCCTGGCGTACGAGGGGGCAGGTGTGGACGTGCGATGGCCTGGCTGGCGTACGAGGGGGCAGGGTGTGGACGTGCGATGGCCTGGCTGGCGTACGAGGGTGCAGGGTGTGGACGTGCGATGGCCTGGCTGGCGTACGAGGGGGCAGGGTGTGGACGTGCGATGGCCTGGCGTACGAGGCGGCAGGGTGTGGACGTGCGATGGCCTGGCGTACGAGGGTGCATGGTGTGGACGTGCGATGGCCTGGCGTACGAGGGTGCAGGGGCTGGACGTGCGATGGCCTGGCTGGCGTACGAGGGGGCAGGGTGTGGACGTGCGATGGCCTGGCTGGCGTACGAGGGGGCAGGGTGTGGACGTGCGATGGCCCGGCTGGCGTACGAGGGGGCAGGGTGTGGGCGTGGATGGCCTGGCTGGCGTACGAGGGGGCAGGGTGTGGACGTGCGATGGCCTGGCTGGCGTACGAGGGTGCAGGGTGTGGACGTGCGATGGCCTGGCTGGCGTACGAGGGTGTAGGGTGTGGACGTGCGATGGCCTGGTTGGCGTACGAGGGGGCAGGGTGTGAACGTGCGATGGCCTGGCTGGCGTACGAGGGGGCAGGGTGTGGACGTGCGATGGTCTGGCTGGCGTACGAGGGTGCAGGGTGTGGGCGTGCGATGGCCTGGCGTACGAGGGGGCAGGGTGTGGACGTGCGATGGCCTGGCTGGCGTACGAGGGGGCAGGGTGTGGACGTGCGATGGCCTGGCTGGCGTACGAGGGGGCAGGGTGTGGACGTGCGATGGCCTGGCTGGCGTACGAGAGGGCAGGGTGTGGACGTGCGATGGCCTAGTTGGCGTACGAGGGGGCAGGGTGTGGACGTGCGATGGCCTGGCTGGCGTACGAGGGGGCAGGGTGTGGACGTGCGATGGCCTGGCTGGCGTACGAGGGGGCAGGGTGTGGACGTGCGATGGCCTGGCTGGCGTACGAGAGGGCAGGGTGTGGACGTGCGATGGCCTAGTTGGCGTACGAGGGTGCAGGGTGTGGACGTGCGATGGCCTGGCGTACGAGGGTGCAGGGGCTGGACGTGCGATGGCCTGGCTGGCGTACGAGGGGGCAGGGTGTGGACGTGCGATGGCCTGGCTGGCGTACGAGGGGGCAGGGTGTGGACGTGCGATGGCCCGGCTGGCGTACGAGGGGGCAGGGTGTGGGCGTGGATGGCCTGGCTGGCGTACGAGGGGGCAGGGTGTGGACGTGCGATGGCCTGGCTGGCGTACGAGGGTGCAGGGTGTGGACGTGCGATGGCCTGGCTGGCGTACGAGGGTGTAGGGTGTGGACGTGCGATGGCCTGGTTGGCGTACGAGGGGGCAGGGTGTGAACGTGCGATGGCCTGGCTGGCGTACGAGGGGGCAGGGTGTGGACGTGCGATGGTCTGGCTGGCGTACGAGGGTGCAGGGTGTGGGCGTGCGATGGCCTGGCGTACGAGGGGGCAGGGTGTGGACGTGCGATGGCCTGGCTGGCGTACGAGGGGGCAGGGTGTGGACGTGCGATGGCCTGGCTGGCGTACGAGGGGGCAGGGTGTGGACGTGCGATGGCCTGGCTGGCGTACGAGAGGGCAGGGTGTGGACGTGCGATGGCCTAGTTGGCGTACGAGGGGGCAGGGTGTGGGCGTGGATGGCCTGGCTGGCGTACGAGGGTGCAGGGTGTGGACGTGCGATGGCCTGGCTGGCGTACGAGGGGGCAGGGTGTGGACGTGCGATGGCCTGGCGTACGAGGGGGCAGGGTGTGGACGTGCGAAGGCCTGGCTGGCGTACGAGGGGGCAGGGTGTGGACGTGCGATGGTCTGGCTGGCGTACGAGGGTGCAGGGTGTGGGCGTACGATGGCCTGGCGTACGAGGGGGCAGGGTGTGGACGTGCGATGGCCTGGCTGGCGTACGAGGGGGCAGGGTGTGGACGTGCGATGGCCTGGCTGGCGTACGAGGGGGCAGGGTGTGGACGTGCGATGGCCTGGCTGGCGTACGAGAGGGCAGGGTGTGGACGTGCGATGGCCTAGTTGGCGTACGAGGGGGCAGGGTGTGGGCGTGGATGGCCTGGCTGGCGTACGAGGGGGCAGGGTGTGGACGTGCGATGGCCTGGCTGGCGTACGAGGGGGCAGGGTGTGGACGTGCGATGGCCTGGCTGGCGTACGAGGGGGCAGGGTGTGGACGTGCGATGGCCTGGCTGGCGTACGAGGGGGCAGGGTGTGGACGTGCGATGGCCTGGCTGGCGTACGAGGGGGCAGGGTGTGGACGTGCGATGGCCTGGCGTACGAGGGGGCAGGGTGTGGACGTGCGATGGCCTGGCTGGCGTACGAGGGGGCAGGGTGTGGACGTGCGATGGCCTGGCTGGCGTACGAGGGGGCAGGGTGTGGACGTGCGATGGCCTGGCTGGCGTACGAGGGTGCAGGGTGTGGGCGTGCGATGGCCTGGCGTACGAGGGGGCAGGGTGTGGACGTGCGATGGCCTGGCTGGCGTACGAGGGGGCAGGGTGTGGACGTGCGATGGCCTGGCTGGCGTACGAGGGGGCAGGGTGTGGACGTGCGATGGCCTGGCTGGCGTACGAGAGGGCAGGGTGTGGACGTGCGATGGCCTAGTTGGCGTACGAGGGGGCAGGGTGTGGGCGTGGATGGCCTGGCTGGCGTACGAGGGTGCAGGGTGTGGACGTGCGATGGCCTGGCTGGCGTACGAGGGGGCAGGGTGTGGACGTGCGATGGCCTGGCGTACGAGGGGGCAGGGTGTGGACGTGCGAAGGCCTGGCTGGCGTACGAGGGGGCAGGGTGTGGACGTGCGATGGTCTGGCTGGCGTACGAGGGTGCAGGGTGTGGACGTGCGATGGCCTGGCGTACGAGGGGGCAGGGTGTGGACGTGCGATGGCCTGGCTGGCGTACGAGGGGGCAGGGTGTGGACGTGCGATGGCCTGGCTGGCGTACGAGGGGGCAGGGTGTGGACGTGCGATGGCCTGGCTGGCGTACGAGAGGGCAGGGTGTGGACGTGCGATGGCCTAGTTGGCGTACGAGGGGGCAGGGTGTGGGCGTGGATGGCCTGGCTGGCGTACGAGGGGGCAGGGTGTGGACGTGCGATGGCCTGGCTGGCGTACGAGGGGGCAGGGTGTGGACGTGCGATGGCCTGGCTGGCGTACGAGGGGGCAGGGTGTGGACGTGCGATGGCCTGGCTGGCGTACGAGGGGGCAGGGTGTGGACGTGCGATGGCCTGGCTGGCGTACGAGGGGGCAGGGTGTGGACGTGCGATGGCCTGGCGTACGAGGGGGCAGGGTGTGGACGTGCGATGGCCTGGCGTACGAGGGGGCAGGGTGTGGACGTGCGATGGCCTGGCTGGCGTACGAGGGGGCAGGGTGTGGACGTGCGATGGCCTGGCTGGCGTACGAGGGGGCAGGGTGTGGACGTGCGATGGCCTGGTTGGCGTACGAGGGGGCAGAGTGTGGACGTGCGATGGCCTAGTTGGCGTACGAGGGGGCAGGGTGTGGACGTGCGATGGCCTGGCTGGCGTACGAGGGGGCAGAGTGTGGACGTGCGATGGCCTGGCTGGCGTACGAGGGTGCAGGGTGTGGACGTGCGATGGCCTGGCTGGCGTACGAGGGGGCAGGGTGTTGACGTGCGATGGCCTGGCTGGCGTACGAGGGGGCAGGGTGTGGACGTGCGATGGCCTGGCTGGCGTACGAGGGGGCAGGGTGTGGGCGTGGATCGCCTGGCTGGCGTACGAGGGGGCAGGGTGTGGACGTGCGATGGCCTGGCTGGCGTACGAGGGGGCAGGGTGTGGGCGTGGATGGCCTGGCTGGCGTACGAGGGGGCAGGGTGTGGACGGGCGATGGTGGTATACGTGCCGGATCTCGGACAGACGAAATACGTCAAGCTGAAGCATCTCAGAAATTAATGCCATTTGCGTCCTTAGAACCGAGTAAACTATCATTATTTCAGGACTCCTGGCACTGGCACTGACGGTGGGGGCTACCAAGGCGAGGAAGGGAGGGAAGGAGGCAAGGTGAGGGGGGGAGGGGGTGAAGAAGGGAGGGGGAGTGGGGCTGTCTGTAGGTAGAAATTCCCTAGTTCTCAACGCGTACTCGCCTTGTTTTTGAACACTCGGCTCGCACCTATTGAAATAAAACACACTGAAGCCAGGCGATCTGTCGAACGCCACTACATCATCTAATCCCCATGCCCGGTACCCCCACCATCCTCAGACCCGGTACCCCCACCAACCTCAGGCCCGGTACCCCCACCACCCTCAGGCCCCGTACCCCTACCACCCTCAGGCCCTGTACCCCAACCACAGCCAGGCCCGGTACCCCAACCACAGCCAGGCCCGGTACCCCAACCACAGCCAGGCCCGGTACCCCAACCACAGCCAGGCCCGGTACCCTCACCACCCTCAGGCCCGGTACCCCCACCACCCTCAGGCCCGGTACACCCACCACCCTCAGGCTCGGTACCCCCACAACCCTCAGGCACGGTACCCCCACCACCCTCAGGCCTGGTACACCCATCAGGCGCAGGCCCCGTACCCCCACCACCCCCAGGCCCGGTATCCCCACCACCCTCAGGCCCGGTACCCCCACCACCCTCAGGCCCGGTACACCCACCATCCCAAACACCATTCCCAGGCCCGGTACCCCCACCACCCTCAGGCCCGGTATCCCCACCACCCTCAGGCCCGGTACCCCCACCACCCTCAGGCCCGGTACCCCCATTACCCTCAGGCCCGTTACCCCCACCATCCTCAGGCCCGGTACCCCCCATTACCCTCCGGCCTGGTACCCCCATTACCCTCAGGCCCGGTACACCCACCATCCCAAACACCATTCCCAGGCCCGGTACCCCCACCACCCTCAGGCCCGGTACCCCCACCACCCTCAGGCCCGAGACACCACCAGCCTTTTGGCCTGAGACCTCCCACCATCCCAAACAACATCCCCAGGCCCGGTACCCCCACCATCCCCAGGCCCGGTACCCCCACTATGCCCAAACCCGGTACCCCCACCACCCCCAGGCCTGAAACCTCCCACCATCCCAAACGCCCTTACCCCAAGGAAATTGGGGAGTATGGTACCATTTCCAAATACGCGAAGTGGAAACTGCCATAGCCATAGGCGTTAATCACTGCCAGACACGCGGCAGACTAACGATGCAAAAACTAGTATTATGTTTACAAAAAGTGTTAGAAGTGTTAATATGTTGGCCATAAACAGTATCTTGCATGATATACGTGTTCATGCACCTGTATTGGAACGTGTATACTCAGACTTAACAGCAATATGACGATATACAGATGGTCGTGGTTAGCTCGCCTCACGGTCCCGTACACTACACTTCCATAATGAGACATGACCTGAGGAAAAGCATGTCGCTGTAGGAACGAACTACGCAAGACTGGCGGTAGGCCAGTACAGAGCGGGATTATACGTCACACCCGAACATGACAATGGAACACAGTCAAATGAGTGAGTGAGAGAAACCGGAGAAATGTTCCAAATGTCACGATGTGGTTGCCATTGAGCCGAACAACGTTCACACAAATCACTAAGAGGGTTACCCCGGAGACATGGCTCCGCTCTTCCCTTCCTTCTCCCATTGACGCGATATGACCAGAAGTGGTTAAAAGCGTCCTGAATAGACAATCAACAGCCATACGAATTACTCTATTCCGCAAATGTGTTGTTCTGCTCCATAAAGCAAATAATTCAAAGGTTGGTGTTCTTTAAGTACAACTTGGACCATTACGTATTTCGGGACCATGAAGTGAGGTTGGATGACGATGAGTTCCAACCCATGACCAACAACCGATCTAAAGCAAATAATGAAAGCCAATATTCATAATTGTGTTATGATATCGACCGCGAACAACAAAATCGAAAAAGAAAGGAAAACGTATGGCTTGGAATGAACAGAAGACCACAGAAATTGTACCGGTTTCAAATCTCAGATAACATGCCGTGTTTGTGCTCGCAATGGCTAAGACGAGTGAGCTAAGGAACATCCCGGGAAAACATGAAACATGACCCTGATTATGTGCCCCGGCCCGGAGTCGAACCCAAGACCTCTTGATCCGCTGTCTAGTGCGCTACACCAGGGAGACCCCCTTCTGCCCGCCAGCAAGACGCGTCAACCATCATCCAGTAGTAGTGGACCCGTGGTTCTGGATCCGGAATTGAAATTTGACGCTACTCCACAGGTAGCATACATCAATGCCAAGCCCAGCTTTTAGTCTGGATATTGAGCAACAGGCGTCTGGCGCCTATGTCCTGATACAAAACTGGCAGGCGGCTACAGGATACAGATACATCCAACCGAGATAAAAAAAAAAACGTCACTCACCTGGATCCTGGAGATTCGTCTTGGACACCGGTTTGCGGATTTCAAATCCCAGCAGAAAGTGAGCCAGATTGGGAGACTTTTGATCCAGGGTTAGCAAGAGTAGTTTCAGGATCTGCTGTCGCGTGGCATTGCGGATTTGACCGACCGCAAGTTCTTCATCTGGAATGTGCATATAAAATATCAATAAATAAATACATTCTTGTGCGGGAAGACAAGGCGTCAGTGTACGGGGAATCACACGACCGCAAAGAAGGCCAGCCGTTAACACAGCTTGAGACTATTGACAGTGTTTCTGAAATCAGAGACTATTTCTGATTTCAATCAGAAATAGTCTGATTTCGATCAGATTATTCTGTATTAAACTCAGAGTAGTTTTTTTCAAAAATGAGAGTATTTCTAATTGAAAATCAGACAGTATTTCTAATTGAAAATGAGAAAGTACTTCCAATTGAAAATTCAGTGAATATTTCTGATTGTCTATGAACGGGCACTTATAACAGGTACTCCAGGAAGAAATAGCTAAAAAACATGTAAGTTCGCTCAGTGTCTTCAGAGGGGGCCATCAAGCTGTCTACAAGCCTAATCCCCTCTATGAGCGGATTGCAGGCATGGAATGACGACCGAACTCGACATCCCTCCTGGGCATTCATCGCTGCAAACCTCGAGATACCCAGGAGAGATTATCGCGCGGCTTACTGTGAACAGTTCGCCCTCTACACTAGTCAGCTCACAGTGACGCTGTTCGCTGCCCTAGTGTCCTCAGTGAGGGGCAGAGTTCCGTATGACTAACGCTCACAGCCAACGCCCGCCGTGAAATTTACACGCTATTTGGTCAACGCCAAATACTATCCTTCCCACAATGCTGCAGGTGATTTGCTGCGGGCGTATCCACTAAATAATTACCCATATTTTGGATAAAGTAGCACAATCTAAAATAATGGAAAAGATTGCTTACTTCAGACGATTGGCCGTCCACATTTTAACACTATGATGCCGGAGTGCTCGCCTTCGTCATTAGCACAATTGCAAACATTATGTCCGGTTCACGTTCATTATTATTCCCGCTACGCTACGCACGTCCGATTTATACAGGGGAATGCGCGCCACGTTACATTTAGCGTAGTATAGCTTTAGATGTCAAGTAAATGCAGACAAGCGCACATAAGCCTTCGAGCGTAGATAATAGTCAACGTCTCAAGTCGCCCTCGGTCATTGTGGACTAAACCTGCCGAAGCCAGGGGTTGGCAGATTTATTTCATGCCCCCGGGATAAATGTACCATGATGTAAGCCTTAGGCTTAAACCTCTATCGAGAGCTGACGTTGGAAAAACACATGGGATGAAATTGCCCGGGTCAAGCTATGCGTGAAACACACTGACCAACCGCCGAGAAGCAGTGACGTTCAGGATATCAAGATGATCTAAGCAGTATTGTTTATTAGGTTAAACCAATGAGAAAGCACTATTCTTTTGTTCTGACACAAACAATACCGCTTACGGACGTTTGCTAAACTCCAAAACCGTGGTGTTCCGTTTTACCCGGGGCCATATTGAGGGCCATTCCATTCCTCTGCACTCCCTCCCAGGTTCTTCCTAAAACGTTCCCGTCACACTGATTTTAACAGCACAGGGCAGCAAAACGTCGTTTATTATGAGAACATAGATTGAAGAAAGTAATAATCCGAAACGCTGGACGTCTTTGCTCATAACTGACATTCAATGGACTTCGGCAAGTACTACCAAAACACCGCAACTTGTCATTCTTGAGTGCTTGTTACTGACAGATAGTAATATGAAAACGCTGTGGGAATTAATCAGTTGTTATTCAGTCACGTTGGATTCATTCCCTTCTTTCCGGCAGTGGTTGTTATTGTTGGCCACCAGGCAGCGCCACCGACTCGAGCGCTTCCCCAGCTCCCTCGGCACGACCCAAGCCTGACGCCGAGTACTGTGGGCCTCACCGGGCGCTAATAGGGTCTGTAAGTGACGTCACAGAGAGCGCGCGCTCACCTCCAGCGAATCCAGTTTTGGGTACTTGGCACTTAATCGCCCCATACACAACACATGGGGAGCTCTTTGTGATGGCGTGAAACGCACAAAAAAGACCCCCGCGTCTTTCGACTCAAACAAAGTATGAGTATGAAGGTACATCTTCAAACATTTACTCCATCTGGCTGTCAACTCTAACAGTACATTCATACCCAAAACATCATTGAGTCTAGTTTAAGGCCCATAGTAAAGAATAGGGACCCGCTGACGCTTGGTACCCAGTATGGTAGTTTCTAGAGGTGGGCGCGCTGTCTGTGACGTCACTTACAAACCCTATATACCTCGTAGACTGGATTGATGGACCGAAACCCGCCTTAACTGACGAACAATTGCAGATGGTTTCATACATTGCCGGCCTACCTGTAAAGTCTTTGGCGTCCTGTGGTTCCTCAGGCTCCTCGGCGTACTCCAGACACTCGACGAAACCCTGGAGCAACCTCTGGGCTAGATCCTGAAGATACAGAGGGAGAGAACGGATATTACTTGTCCTTGTTATGAGGTCTCTAAAAGGGCGGCAGCTTACGTTTTTGAATAGAACGGATGAATGGATAGATTGTGGATATCGGAGGTGTCTGTCTGCAACAATGGGCAAATCTGGATAATCTAATCTCCTGGAAATCAAATGTTGGGTGTGTTTCGCTGCTTTTGTACGCGTGAGACTAAATTAGGCCCAAAAACCTCCCGGGAAGGAGTCTACTGGCATAATGAAATTAAAGATATGCGAAACAATCCGCCAGGCTCAATGATTATTTTGTAGTGGAGTTTTACAAGAAAATGTCATGATACTGTATAGGTGTTTGATGGGTGTCTGATGGGTGTCAGATGGGTGTCCGATGGGGGTCTGATGGGGGTCTGGTGCAAATACCAGGCTCAAATATTGGCTGAGGTGGTGGGATATGCGTGATTGGGTCCTAATACTTTTCTTTTCTACAGCGATTGCTTAAACTGGTAACCAATGACCAAAGTTTCAAGCAAGCACCATGCTAACTGAACCAATCCTTAGTGCAAGTGAACTATCATGATAAGGCTCAGTAACCCATGGCAACCGGAAATTTTACTTTGGCCCAGACAAATATTTATTTTGACCCAAAACGGTCACACGAGCTTACGATAACAGCCTAGGTCTTTTTCGTTTGAACATTAAAGATTTTCAAGTGGGGTCCTCGGGTGGATACATGTATCAGCTTACAATGACCTTACAGATTGGTGTCGATTCTTTGAAAAGGAATGAATAGGTACCTAAACTGCCCTTGTCACTGTTCACTTAAATGTTTTTACTGAATTTTGCAGTCCGACACGAAAGATAAGTAAACTGCTGCGGCATATCTCATGACACGTGCACATATTATTGTCGACCAACGTTGGATATCTAACCCATGGCCTTTACTCCCATATCTTGACACATAAATCGCAGTCAAAGGTCTAGTGATCAGCTCGACAACATACCCCCCCCCCCACACCTTCTAACGGAGAGCGCCACGTACGTCTCCCAATATTCTCCTCTATAACCATTACAATCTACCGACGCGCGGATGTACGGCTGGTTGCCAAGGTGCACCTCATCTGTCGAGTAACCGCTGATACAACAAGACCCCCATCAGACCCCCAGCAGACACCCATCGGACACCCATCAGACACCCATCGGACACCCATCGGACACCAAACAGACAACCATCGGACACCCATCGGACACCCATCGGACACCCATACAGTATTGTGACATTTTGTTGTAAAACTCCACTACAAAATAATCTTAAGGCAAATCAGTGAGCGAGGAAATGCAAATCGTTCCCGGTCCTCAAAACCGGAAATCATTACCAGTGAGACACCAGATTCCAAGAATCGTTGGAGATCCCGTGATCTCCCCCCCCCCCCCCCCCAACGTCCTTTCATTACACGGCTATTCTGCACTCCTCTTTCTGGTAAACACGCGTCCAGAAACACGTGTCACGTGACCCCCAGCCACTCAAGTTGGATTAAAACTTTCAGGGGCAAACGTCAAGAAGGAAAATACTCTTGCAAAAATAATCCGGAAAAAAACCCTGCGTGGACTTGCTTGATTATTTATAGAATTCAGAACAAATTTGCTTTTCATCCGTTTCTAAGAATCCATTTCGTGATAGGGTTTAAGACATGTTCTCCACCTTCCTAGAAATGGTTCACTTTCGCGGACCGTCACGCTGAACACGAGTCCAGGCAGCGGAGGGTGGATTATGAATATGCATGGCGTTCTTAATTAAAGCGATAAATCGAAGGTGTAGTTCCGGTAAACAGTGGCAGTCCTTCAAGAAGTAGGGGGAGGGGGTCATGGGGAAAGCCTGAATAACGACCTCAGGGGGTAGGATTATCATTACTTTAGACGTTATAACTACCACTTCATTGACTTAGTTATTGGATCACCTATACATGCTTAGACAATAAAGAGGCCAAAATAGTTTAGCTTCTGATGACATTCAATTACAGAAATAACAAGAAGTGGGTGGTGGGTGGGGGGCCGGGGTGTTCTGCGGAAGACTGGTAGGGAGTTCATGACTAAGGGTTACTCATATTCACTTTAGCACCGATTCGACATTATTTAATAATATCCAAGGCCTTTGACACGAACATAGAAAGTTCCACATATAAACATCTCTAACAATCCCAACTTCCTCCGTATTAGTATTTAATGAAATAAAATGTAAAATGTTGGTCCTGTAGGCGGCTGTTGTGTCCAGGAAGGCAACTTGGGGCAAGAAAAAACACCCTCTTGGGTCAAGAAACCGCCCAGGGCTGTGAAATGGGAATGGATGAAACTTGTCCCAGAGGCAGGTGCCAGGGTTCGAACCCACGACCTGCTGATCTGCAGCTCAGCCTGCTTACCGACTGAGCTAGGGAGGCTGCCTGGTAATATTAAAATCCATACATATTTTAAAGTAGCATATCGAGCTGTTTTGCTATTTTTGAATGTCGATTTGGCAATAAGAACACAAACCTAATGTTCATAACCAACTATAAACACATATCATATTCAGCAAAAATTATCTGCCAATGACCAAAACAATCCAACTGTTTGAATTTTGCTCTAACAAAAGGGAAAACTCCTGCCTGTTGTGAAACGTCATAAACTTGTGTACACATGTTGTTTACCGGTCCCACCGACAGGGGGCGCCTTAGCCAACAGATGCGTCTAGAGCGTCACTTCCCCTTGCCGGCGGCCGTTGACACTGTGTGGGGAATGTTTGAACCTCAGCAGGTGTTTAAACGCGGGGCCGTTTCCCCGCATCTCTTGATCGTTTGACACATCGAGCAACATTTCACTTGCCACAAAACATCGATTTAGACACTGAAGTATAAAAAAATTATTTTTAGTGCACCCGTTGCAACGGTCAGCTCGATATGTAACTTTACTATTGCCGGCGTCTAGTAGTCAGGTCTGGTAGTATAACAGACACAATGTTTGGCGAGGCCCTGACCTGAGAGGCCGTGAAGAGGCTAACCAGCTTGGGCTGGACCACAGACGACTTGGAGACCCCGCTCAGCACGCGAACAGCGGTCAGCGCGTGCTCCGGCAGCCAGCTGCTGTAGGTCATGTACCTGCAACGGATTATTCGGTATTTAGAGAGTTATACAAATTATCAGTTTGTAACCGGGACGCGACGCTCGTCGGGTTAGGGATTCGATAAATTTGCGTTTCGAGCAAGCTGTGATCATTTTGTCCGTTACCTGTGATCTATGCGATATCTACCACGCTATTACCCGCCATTCAACATGAAACAAAGATCCCCGGCGCACATGGTAAATTGGTATCTCTAAAGATGACAATGTTATAATATATTATAAACAATAAAATATATCATAAAATGAGCACATCGTTCTCGTAACCAATATAATCCTACAAAAGTGTGTCATTTTTCACTTACTTGGCGACATTGGCGAGGTGGTCGGCCTTGCCGCTGCGTGGATTGATCCCGAGCAAGAGGTTGTCGATCTGGGACACCAGGACGGCCGAGCCGCTGTCCCGGAGCGTGTCCAGAAAGACGTCCTGCTTGTCCAGAGTCGCCTCCACCATCTTCAGGCACAGCAGGACGCTCCGCTCCAGGTCACACTTCCCTGGAGTGTCAAGATTTTATTAAGTTTTTGCTTGTGGATCAAGATATGTTTTAAGTTAGTATTGGACAGGACGATGAATGGCACTGAATTACGGCCAACGTGGTGGCCAACGTTAGTTTGCCACGGTAACCGAACCAACGATGACGATAAAAAAATATTAAATGCAATGGTTGGTGTCACAAGTGTTAGTGTGCCCAGTTTTGCCGTAGATATGTACAGACTTACCTGGGAAGGGAATATGTTTGTCCAGCATCTTGGCCCCTTCATCAATCAAATACAGGATCTGAAGCCACAATCAATCAACGCCATGAAGAACGCAGCAGAAAAAGATGATCACTTTCACAAAAACGTACCCTCCAAACGACACACATGTATCGCATTTTCTGAGAAATTCTGCATAATCAATGAATAATTACAATGACAGCTGTCACCATCCGCTACATATTATCGAGCGCAAGCGAGCTCTTAAGGTTAAAATGCATGCATAATCAAAGTCCATTTCAAGCATAGGCTTAGGACTTCCATTTCGCGTAACAGCCCCCATTAGACGTTTCTGAGTAAGGAGCAAATTTCCGTGGCAACACAAAATTATCCCCTAAAGACTGGTCGAAATGTGTTATGTCAAGTCTTTAATAATTAAATTATCTACCTTAAAAAGGTAACTGATAAATTATTGAAACGCTGAGACTTCATTCACATGCACAGTCGCCCGGTAAACGGAACGTCACCCACCGGCATCGTAAACTATGAGCGTCTTTGTTTAACAAAATGGCTGGTTGTCTGCTAGCTTTGCTCACCTGCTCACTTAAACTGCTTGAAATCGCCATTTCGCAAAGAAAATTAACGGACCAGAAACTGATAATGTGATGAAACAACGATTACAGATAAGTGTTATTTAATTCATTGTGCAAAACTGCGTGTAATTCGCCATTCGCCAGTTTGTTGACCTGCGTCTTACATCTCATAAAGTGATGAGATCGTTATTCAACGGTAATTGGTCAGATTTCGCATATTTTTCGCATCTTACATCTCATAAAGTGATGAGATCGAAATTGAACGGTAGGCCTAATTGGTCGGATTTCGCGTCTTTTGGCGTCTTACATCTACAGTAAACTGCCTATTTGAAGCCGCATAAATATTAGAAGCCGCACCCCAACTTTGGCCTCAAAATCGGGTTGGCAGGCACCCAGAACCATTTCCGGAAAACTACATATTATAAGCCGCACCCGGACTTTTGCCTCTCGACCCCCCTCCCCCCATCCCCTGTATCCCTGCTTAATCCCATCCCGCCAACCAAACAAATATTTTGTTTATACAAGCAGTCGCGATCACTAACAACATTCAGCTCTCTCCGATCGCACCTCTCATCAAGTGTCACACAAGAGGCTGGCTATCCTGGCTCTTTCTGCATGTTTATGACTCACTGTCTTACAGTATCAAGTTTCTGTCTCGCACAATTAACTTATTGCATTTGGTTTGAGGCCGGCGGCAGCCGTATCAATTTACACCACCTGAAACCTGACCTCTGATCATTGGTCTACAATAGGCGTGGGCGGAGTCGCGTGGCAGTAGTAATAATTAACACAAACGTAAGTAGCTCATTGTCAGCAAGTCTTGATTGCCACAGTAACACAATGCCTGAGAAAAGGACATCTTACGACGCAGCTTTCAAGTTGAATTATCTCCCGACTTGTTGACTGTTATGACGTTATGATGCAATATTTATTATTATTATTTGGGCAACACCGGTAATTTTCGTATTACGGAAAGTGGAACCTCCAAATTCCTATATATAAGCTGCGGCTTCAAATAGGCAGTTTACGGTAATAAAATGATGAGATCGCCATTCAACGGTAATTGGTCGGATTTCGCATATGTTTGTCACTTTGGATCGGCCTACATATCTAATAAAGTGATAATAAAGCGACCAGCTGGCCATCTCGGGGAATTCGCGGAACCCGCCAATTATGATGTATCTTTCTTGGCTAATCCCGCGCGAACACTAATCCGGCAGCCAGACACTGCCGAGACAAAGATTAATTGTTACTGTCTCCGAACTCAGGCGACCCCCCACCCCCCCCCCCCCCACCTTTATACTAATCCGGCAGCCAGACACCGCCGAGACAAAGACCCCCCCCCCCCCCACCGTCTGGTTTTGGATGGCGGCCGGTTTTATGAAAGATATTTTGCAAGAAAACTTAAATGATCATATATTATATTTTGTTCCCGATAAACTACTTTTGACCGAAAATCCGCCTTTTTCGCATGTCATTAGTATCAATCAGTAGCTTAAGTTAGAGGAAGTTTATTTTACTATAGATATTTACAATATTCCTTAGGCTTATTATATATAAGCCATGCATAGGTATTACACAATTACATGTGTTATATATTGAGCATGTTATATGTTAAGCACTTAATAACTGCATGTCATTTATCCACCTGTTGTCTGTTAATTTAGCCTAGTTCTATAAGACAAATTTAAAGTGTTTGCCCACGAAAGACTGACAGAGTAAAATTGCCCAAGTGTTACTGTCAAGCCTAAAGTTGCTTATTTTGTGCTTGTTTTTTTTCCATTTCCATGTGGACATACCAATGAACATTGCATTTATATAAATATATATAATATCATTTAATGGATGCTGATCACCTATAGTAACATGATTTTAACAGACAGTCAGCATGGTTAGAGTAGTTGTCACAGTCAGCTCAGCCAATTACCATGGTTTTATTTCTTATTACTCAATCTAATTGGCTTCCAGCATATCATGTAAGTTGCAGAAGTGCTAATTACCTTTACGGTTTGAAATTCTTTTTGTCTGAGATTTGGTCAAACTACTGCTTACTACATATCTTAAAAGGGATTTTGATTTATCCAGCAATGTGGAAATATATGGCTATATTGTCAATTGCTTTATGAACTAGTACACTAGCATGAAATTGTCTTGCAGCTTAATTTATCATAAAAACTTGTTTCTTCAAAACCTTAAATTGCGTAATGGGATCATCCTTTTAGAATTACCATGTTTCATATATATATATGATTTGACTTTATATCAAGAGTGACAATCATTGTCTATAATATATTCAATTGTTTAATTACCAATTGTTTGAAACAAAAAACGGTTTAAAAAAATTTCAAAGTGACTATTTTAGCCAGACTCAAATTTGACACATATCTGGTAATCAGGGCCACATACTTATGTAGTTAAGTGGTGTTTCATGGAACATTCAGGTCTAGTCATACTGTATCTATGTGACTCTATTTGCTTTGTTTGCAAAGTCATGCCCCGAACTCATAGGGTTATACTTCTACCATGTAAAGGATATGTCATATCCTAGAGATGTGAGATATCTATTCTCCATGAAAATACATGTACAGACATTTAACTTTTCTCTTACTTTCAAGGTTTCATCGTTTATTCATCGTTTTAGTCTAATTAAGTCTAATTTGGTTTAAGTTGAATATTATCTTGATGGTTCAATTATAGGTCATTATGATATAATGTAACCATTTAGCGAAAATACAGTTATGAATTCCATATTGTTAACATATTAAGTATATCACACAATCTGCTATTGGCCATTTGTAGTTTTTGCATGCCAGTTTGGTTTTATTGTTGATCATAGGAGCATACTCAGTATTTCATCACTTAACTATCACTTCAATCTGTGTTGTTATTTGAATTAAACATACAGGCCTACATTTTCATTTGCCTTGACATGCAGATTATGTATATCCACCTCATTACAGATTTAAACACCCATAGTTTTCATTACCGTTCTCAGTAGCTATGCATTATTTATGCATCATGAATCCACTTATACTAGCGATCGTTATAGACTCGATGAGATGCACTAGAAATCTGCAACACTTCCCATATTGTTTCTAGATATATCCAGGTAGTTCAGACAATCAGTAGGCCTACTATAGTCTAAAAATAGTAGAACCTTTTCGATCCAAAAATAGTTGCGCTCGCCCTTTTAGGTTTTACCTATATGACATATTAGTACAGGACCGAAGAGTTCAATATTCTTCTGCTCAACGACAACGGTAAGTGCAGCAGTGGTAAGGTATAAACTGCCGCAATTCGCCGTAGGGTAACACAAAAGACCCAATGATGCTAGCAACTGCACATCGCACAGGTAAGGAAAAGGTGATTGTCCAATGAAAATTATGTATCTAGGTTGCACACATAGGGCAAGCTAGAAATAACAGGGCATGTTACTAAGACATTTTATTTCACAAACTGGTGCATCTTCCGTGGGCAGTGTGGCTTCTCGTATGGTACGTCATCAACATTGGGACATCGCCTTGTTTTGGGCCATTTAACGTCCGATACTCCACCATTGTTCATACAGACTTAACATTCACACAATAAGACAATGTGTCGAGGACTTTTCCCGGCCAGATTTTGAAAATGATACTTCAGCTGGAAAGTTACCGTATGAGAAGTTTTTTAAAGTCAAATTTAAAGTGTAAGGAAGAATATAAGATAATAGAGGGCCGGTTACTGACCATCTTGAGCGTGGCGCTGTCGTTCAGCATGTGGACAAGGAGGGTGTGGCCTGGCGTTTTGTTGGCGACGGTGGCGCCCTCTCCCTGCACCTCCACGTACTGGTCCAGGAAGTCGTCTGCTTTGACGACGTGGTCCTTCAGTAGCTTGTACAACACTTCCAATACGGCTGCACCCACCTTCCACTGTACGGGGGATATGTATCTCATTAACAACCAATAATACAATTGTACGTTATGATATAATTGCTGTACGAAAATAAAACCACTCAGAATAGTAGCTGCAAGGGCAACCGACTACTGCAGTTAGTTTCTGCCGGGGCAGCATGAACACGTCGTTATGATAAATAATTCATTTAAGTTGACATCCATTACGATGATTATGATCTGGTAATGTCCAGTACTGTTCATTATCATCTAGTAATGTCCATTACTGTTTATTATCATCTAGTAATGCCCATTACTGTTCATTATGATCTAGTAATATCCAGTAGTCTTAAGATCTAGCAATGTCCAGTAGTGTTCATTAAGATCTAGCAATGTCCAGTAGTGTTCATTAAGATCTAGCAATGCCCAGTAGTGTTCAGTATGATCTAGCAATGTCCAGTAGTAATCATTATGACCTAGTAATGTTGAGTACTGTGCATTATGACCTAGTAATGTCCATGAGCGTTTATTATGACCTAGTAATGTCCATTAGTGTTCATTATTATGTAATAATGCAGAGTACTGTGCAATATGACCTTGTCCGCGTCAGGACCTTGTCCGGAAGAGTCCTTTTGTAACACGGACAACCATAGGTTTGGTTGTGCCCAGTAACATCTGGTTGTGCCCAGTAACATCTGGTTGTGCCCAGTAACATCTGGTTGTGCCCAGTAACATCTGGTTGTGCCTAGTAACATCCGGTTGTGCCCAGTAACATCTGGTTGTGCCCACTAACATCTGGTTGTGTCCACTAACATCTGGTTGTGCCCAGTAACATCCGGTTGTGCCCAGTAACATCTGGTTGTGCCCAGTAACATCCGGTTGTGCCCAGTAACATCTGGTTGTGCCCAGTAACATCTGGTTGTGCCCACTAACATCTGGTTGTGCCCACTAACATCTGGTTGTGCCCAGTAACATCTGGTTGTGCCCACTAACATCTGGTTGTGCCCAGTAACTTCTGGTTGTGCCCACTAACATATGGTTGTGCCCAGTAACACTGGTTGTGCCCAGTAACATCTGGTTGTGCCAAGTAACATCTGGTTGTGCCCAGTAACATCTGGTTGTGCCCAGTAACATCTGGTTGTGCCCACTAACCTCTGGTTGTGACCAGTAACATCTGGTTGTGCTCAGTAACATCTGGTTGCGCCCAGTAACATCTGGTTGTGCCCAGTAACATCTGGTTGTGCCCAGTAACATCTGATTAAGCCCACTAACATCTGGTTGTGCCCACTAACATCTGGCTGTGCCCAGTAACATCTGGTTGTGCCCACTAACATCTGGTTGTGCCCAGTAACTTTTGGTTGTGCCCACTAACACTGGTTGTGCCCAGTAACATCTGGTTGTGCCCAGTAACATCTGGTTGTGCCCAGTAACATCTGGTTGTGCCCAGTAACATCTGGTTGTGCCCACTAACATCTGGTTGTGCCCACTAACATCTGGTTGTGCCCAGTAACATCTGGTTGTGCCCACTAACATCTGGTTGTGCCCACTAACATCTGGTTGTGCCCAGTAACACTGGTTGTGCCCAGTAACATCTGGTTGTGCCCAGTAACATCTGGTTGTGCCCAGTAACATCTGGTTGTGCCCAGTAACATCTGGTTGTGCCCAGTAACATCTGGTTGTGCCCAGTAACATCTGGTTGTGCCCAGTAACATCTGGTTGTGCCCATTAAGATCTGGTTGTGCCCAGTAACATATGGTTGTGCTCAGTAACATCTGGTTGTGCCCAGTAACATCTGGTTGTGTCCAGTACCTTCTCGGCGGGGTTCTTGTACGCTCTCGTGTTGAACTTGAGAAAGACAGAGTTGCGGAGAAAGTCCAGGTAGGGTTGGAATCCCGGAGCTCGGTATCCGGCGCCCAGGCCCGGCGGGATCTTGCTGTCCGTCAGGACACCCATCAGATCCAGAAAGGCCAGCGTCATCGGGAACTCCTCATTGCGCGCCTCGATCTCGTCCAGCTCGATCTGGATCACACGGATCAGCGGAGATGTGCATCAGATATACATTAAGCAACATTATTGGATTAGGTATATATTATTATTATGATTATTATTATTATTATTACTGATATACGGTAGATTCCGCTAGTGCGCTCACCACTAAACCAGACAGGCCCCTCCCACCTTGGATATATGTAGTATGTACAGACTATAGACTCAAAAATGTGTGATTAAATCATCAATAGAATACTAAGACACAAGTCGTGGCTGGTGGTAACAGTAGTGGCTGCAGTAATTATTACGTTAAAGGGAACCGCCAGCCTGGCCTCTAACGCTGCTTTACCGATTCATATAATACTCAATTGTCTATCCTCCAAATTACAGAATCTTTCGTTCTATCTGTAGCTCACCATAGCATTTAGAAATGACCGCCAGGCACGATTTGGCCGCCTACCCAGGCGGCAGCCTTTTTTGGAGGCGTGTCCGCGATTGACCAATCAGGGGAATGTTGGTGTTTTAGGCCACTTTTGTGCACATACAGGCTAAATTGGGCCAAGGAACCTCCCGAGACGATGAAGGATGAAAGAATGAAACATGCCCCAGATTAGGTGCCCGAGCCCGGATTCGAACCCAGGACCTATTGATCTGCGGTCTAGTGCGCTAACCACTACACCAGGGAGGCCCCCTGACCAATCAGGAGGCGATAATCTAATTTATTCAAACCGGAAATTGCGCCTATTGTGTGAGCAAAACAAGAGCGCATGATAATCGCTAGTATAAATAGCTGCGATTCTAACTCCAATCATGGCATTGTTGCGGAGTAAATCGTCGCAAGACGTATATCAATTTGTTTGAGCGGTATTTTCCCATGAAAGGCTAAGATCTTGCGCTACTGCACGACTTGGAACTGCCGCTGTTCATCTATAAATCGCGGCCCTGATCTCTCTCCGCGAGCTGTAACGTAAGGCGGCGCCATATGAATAATCACAATATGCGTCACTGGCTCCGGCAAAATGGCGCGCTGCTCGACATTGATAGGGGCGGCTTGCCTTAATTTTTTTCTCCTTACCAGTCGGCCGAAACGAAGCGTTAACACTCGCCAATTTAATTTTAAGATGTAAACTTTCGGTGCAGATCGCGATTAAATTAGGTTGGCCACCCGCTTTAATAACGACAAGTGACTCACGTGGAGTCCGCCCTTGCGATGGACGGTGGTGGCGGGGATGGTTGGAATGATCTGAGACACCTCCAGCGACTGCCAAAACGAGGCTGCCACCGCCGGCGTCCGGCAGAGGGCGGCGAGGGTCGAGAGGAGTTCGGACTTGAGGCGCGCGGGGACGCTGCACCCCACGAGACCCAACAACACCACCAGGGGGAGCCACTGTTGGTTCTCGCACAGCGCGATGCGCGCGGTTTCATCCTGAGCGAACAACAGATATGGGAATATATTATTGTAAAAGATACATTCTGTGATTAACAGGAGTACATGTATATGAATTGCAAAAGGGGTTTGCTTCCAGCTAAGTTGTCTCATTACAACACCAAATCTACAAAATCAAGTCATTGAAACAAGCAAAGCTACCTTTCATGAAACAGATTTTTTTCAACCATAAGGAAATTTGAGCCGGTAGACAAAATTAAAAAAATAAAGAGACCGGCCGACCTATGATTTACAGTAACATCCCACAGCGCATACAACACTGGTAACCTTGGCAACCCCTGGGACGCCTCACCCAGTGAGCCACAGTGCGCGTCAACTCCAACACCGCCACCAGACCCTCCAGCTCCTGGGGCGTGATTCCCCGCGAGTGGGGTCGGTAAATGTGGGCCAGGTCATGGGTCACGGGGGCCTCCTGGCGCAGGTTGGCGTAGTACTGGTTCAGCGAGACGAAGAAGTGGTCCCAGGCTACAGTGTTACCCTGGCCGCCTGCAAGAACGGAGCAATCGGCAATGAAGGGAACAGATCGAATTGCGGAGGGCACGATAACATGAAAATACGGTGTCATTAAACGAAAGTTGCGATTCTCTTTACTTAAAATAGCGTAGCAATCACTCGTAGAAAGGGGGCCGATTTCGTTACATCTCAATATGATGCTATTGACATCCGCTAGCAGTGGTGCTCATAAAAAAAAAAAAAATGCATGTAAATTACAGCTAGAGAACCAAACCTTTCTTCTTGGCCGCTGCTTAGAGCAACAGTCAATCCCGAAACGATCTAACTATTTCAACGACTAATACTATCTGATCCAGAACAGAAATATTGAATTTAAAATAATCCATCTTCTTTATGTTTATGATCCTTCTTCTTTTCGCTCGTACCCCCGGCTCCGTTGTTCCTCAGCAGGTTGAAGCAGTGGTGAGAGCACTGCGGCCCGGCAGCCAGACCCCTCAGCATATGCATATAGGGGATGAAGAGGGGCGGCAGTAACAGGTCCCCGGCCAGCCGCACAAACTTGTACAGCCCCACCTGTAATGCGAGAAGGACAAGTTTGTACATGCTTTTCTCTAGTGGCAAAACGATAGACTTTTTATAAAGTAAATAATATAGAAAAATTGCGTTGCATAGTTGCCCGTATGAATAAATAGAGTAGATGCTGTAAAAAATTTGACACTTCAATGAACAAAAGGATAAAAGTAAAAACCAATATAATGAGCCTTTTTATTTTTTATTTTATTGCTGCCGTTTCATATTTCGGGACAAACAGCTTTTCATACACTGCCAAACGACCTATCGGTCAAACAGTGGCGCCATCTGGCGAGTGCGGTGGATACGAATGCCGGACCTGTCTTTGCGGTGAGCGGCCGTTGAAGAGGGCGGAGTGGCCTGCCCTGCTGGAGAAGGCGGACTCCTGGGGACACCAGAACTCCAGGCTCAGCTCCAGACGGTTGGGGTCCTTCTCGTACAACTCCCCGATCTGGATACAAATAAAACACGTAAATTGAAGGTCAATTTTCTGCTAAATTTGCTTGATCATTACGCGCAATCCCTACTGTCAGAGAACATTGCTGCATGTTTCAATGGAGGTCTAAATGTCTAAACAAATCCGTCATCGTGACTGTTGACGTGTTGAAGTCGGGCATACGCCTGACCCATAACCCGTCATGGAAGCGTCACACAAAGTTGGTTGTATATTCAGGACGCTTTAACCACTTTTGGTCATATCGCGTCAATGGGAGAAGGAAGGGAGAGTGGAGCCATGTCCCCGGGGGTTAACCCCCTACCATTTGCGAAAAGGACCTGGGATCTGTACCCCTCAGGTGGCCAGAGCGCTTAAGGCGAGCGCTCTAACCCACTGAGCTACTTGGGGCCGGCCCCGTCACACGGGGTCAGAGACAAGTCAGAGAGTGCACGTAATCGAAACGCTGATGTACATATGCTCTCCCTCGTCTTAACGCCTTGGCACTCAACTGTGAGTTTCCTATGCAAGCCATATAAATTACAAAGGCCTCTTAAAATGATGGCATAGTGTCATTTGGTCTGTAAGTGAAGTAGCAGGCAGTGAGACTCCTGGGGCCGTACTCATAACCCGTACTTAGGTCACGCCAATAGACTTAGCGCTAAGTGGAACATTTGTCAAGCGATTACCGGGTTCAAAATACGTAAGTATTTAACCAAGAGGTGGGTTTTTTTTAATTAAGAAGTGTTAAAATTATATTGCATATGTTTTCTTGACTATGAACACAACGAGCTGATGAGGCTAAGCTTCAAATGCACTTTTCGTACGTAAGCTCCGTGTGGCTTATAAATATTCATATACCCCACGTAACATAAGGAGATTTGGAAGGCCCATTATACAATTACTGACATCGTAACCATTGTACCTGCCGTATATACTGTTTATGCTATCATATACAATTGAAATGTGGCCGTGGTGGCCTCAGCACTTCTTCCGCTTACCATTCTCATTAGATGCTCAAAGTCCCTCCGCAGTCCCGCAGGTGAGTCCAGACCTTCTTGCTGATTGGCCAAAATAATCCTGGCAGTTTCGTCCCCGCGGTTCCGCAGTTCCTTGACCTGGAGTAGATGTGATTGATGACGTGTAACCCTTACGCGACCAATCTGGGTCAGCCTATTGTTACGGTACTTGATATTTGATAGCCATAGGCTGTTCACATGTTCGTAAGTTCATTGACGCCGATTGTTCTTCGTTGACATAGTACTTGGGAGTTACTTGGGGTTTTCGTTGGTTGTGATATTACTGATGTCGATCTCTGCGGTTTTATGACCAGTATAATGTTTGTTTTGGTTGGTTGTATATTCAGGACGTTTTAACCACTTTTGGTCATATCGCGTCAATGGGAGAAGGAAGGGAGAGAGAAGCCATGTCCCCGGGGGTAACCCCCTACTCTTTGCGAAAAAGGACATGGGATCTTTACCCTGCGACCACACAGACATGGCCACAGAGGGGCTCGAACCATCGATCCACGTGCCGTTAGGCTCTCAGGTGGCCAGAGCACTCAAGGCGAGCGCTCTAACCCACTGAGGTTTGTTTTGGAACCTCTACAAATCAAATATTTACCTTGAGAGGCATCTGGACGATGAAGTCTGTTATGATGTTGTGGATAATTCTGACATAATATTCCTGCAATGATATTCCCAAATACAATAAGCAATGATAGATTATGTAAGGTAAAGCAGTCAGTCCCGCTTGATAAACATATCAAAGTGCAATCAAACATCATGTGCGTCTGCGACTTTTACGTAAAAACTCGCTAGAAATTGCTATAAATGATGTAAGAAATAACACTCACTTTAATCTTTAGTCACTTTAATCTTTAGTCACTTTATTTTTAGTCAACTTTAATAGTTATCACGATATTATGACTATAGTACATCATTATATTTGTTGACACTATACCTCAATAGTACTCACCTCCTTGTGAAAGGACTCTGAGGCCAAGATGCTGTTTCTGAGCACTTGGAAGACATTGTCTTCAAATGTTAAGTCGATGATGTTTTCATCTTGCTCAATGTATTCACACAGACCTGTAAGAACAGACACGAGCATAAATATGCCGTAGGCTTACGGGTGAAAAATCTTCCGAGCGGCTGCAACATGTAAATGCCGACTGATCCTGATCCATTTACATCGAGGCCACTTCATCAGTTCAGCCATGTTCAGCAGGAAACATAAACCGTGTCACATCGTCACGATGTGCACGTTCAACGGCCAAATTAAATGTGCCTCCCGTATTGGCAAACCAGATATAGAATTTTATCCTGCCACAGCATTTGCCAAGATGTTTTACGAACACACACAGCAGTAGCTGGGCGGCTAACGAACCAAGATATACTAGAAGGAAAACCACGGGCTACCTTCTAGACCGGGCGACCCTACGTGTCGGTACTTCAAGCGAGCAATACACATCTAAGTTAAACAAGTGCTGTACAGTTACCTTGGGCTACAGGATATTGTGAGAGGGAGCGGAGCGTCACGGCCCATGCAAACTGTATGACGCATTTCAACCCTGTATGGGACCATTTCTTCGTGGAGAGAATCTCTCGATGTACTTCGGGCACAAAGCTGACGTCGCTTGTAATGGGAAATTTCAGAAGCATTTCTGAAAATAACAGTATTCCTCATTATCATTATTGTGCGAGTACCATTGTGACTTATCACAAATATTACAACCCGAATATACAACAGTAAATAGCGATACAGTGCTTACAGTCCATAGTGAATCAATATCCTATGAAGCGTCAACATTGATAAGCAAAAACACCCCATAGCAGACCCAAACTTTTCCGTTAATTACGTTTTAAAGGAAGAGAAATACAAGTCCATATAGCACATCATCGGTACATACCGTCAGAGTTGTCCTGTTCCAGTGCCCGGATGTCGAATGAGTAGAGTAGCGCCATGAGGACGCAGAGCGTGACGTCATTGAGGCTACCGTCAGCGCCGGTGGCGCCATCTTCTCGGAGATACGCGAGCAGACGCAGGATAGCGTCCTTGGGAAGTGGGGTCTGACAAGCCCAGCAGTAGAGACACTCGGCCAAAGACAGCTGTATCTCGTGGATCTTGTTCGTCACCTAAAGTGCAGCAAATATCAAGAAAATAAATTAAGTATATAAGGCAACCAAGTCACAGCCAAGGTCAGTTGATATGGAAAGCACGCGTTATATAATATAAAGGCGTGACCGTCGGAAGGTATGGAGTAGAAACAAGCTTTTGCCTTAAGAAATAACGTTGGTGGTTCTCGTATGACACGTCATGTTGTTGTGTAACAGCAGTAAATGTTTCGCAAGTTCTATATTATTAAAACATAAATTTAAAATGTATGAAACGTTATAACTCCCACTGGTCTTCGCATGTCAGTTAAGCTTATCTGTTTCTTGATTTCCACCGTTTAGTCAAGCATCATATGCTACTTCACTCCACAACACTTAAAAGTTCGTGTACACACGCTTCTAAACAAAATCCGGTTTCCTATCATCTGTCCGTCAGTCGGTCCCAGAGTTACGCGAGCAAACCTTAGCCATCACACCGGTACGTATCTCACATCCCACAACTCCCACCTGCTTCCTGTGATTAGCAGTTCCCAGGGCTCTGAATTCCGGTTTCTGGAGTCGTTCGATGGCGGCCGTGGCATCACACTTCCGGAGCTGCTCCAGGACCTTGTTGACGAGTCCCTCCACCATGACCTGCTCCGTGAACTTGTTGACGACACCCTGGAGGTCCTCGTGCAGCCCCAGCGACCAGCAGCGCCCCTCGCGGGCCTGAATGAGGGTGCGCAGGGAGTTGACGAGACTGACCCGCCCGTCATAGTACAGTAGGACGGCTACCAGACCACGCGGCTGCCCGGGGAAGTACGGTTGCTGACTCTCACCTGTCGGGAACGTGTCGCTTGTGTGAACACACATCACTCTTCATAGGCTTAATGTTTACCACTTTTACTTACATGGGAAAAATTCTCTTGATCTTTTGTGGATTGAGCTGTCAACAAATTGGCTTAATGTATTTGTTTGATCATTGTTGACACAACTACATCAAAATTCCTCCAGTTGCAAAGCGCTCCTTGCTTTGAAACTGCTACCTATGTCAATTATATTATGACACATGCATTCATCAGATGAATACATGTACATAAAGAGCTCTCAACACTGATTACCTGCTGACAAAAGCTCAACTGCTGCATATTCATTGAGGTCAAATAGATCACTGAGGGTCAGAGTTTCTTGAATGAAACCCTGGTCAAAGATCTGGGTGCCCTGCTGGCCCTGTATAGGCAGGCCATCTTTGTGAGCTTTCTTCACTGCTTCACGATGTGTAGGATTCTTTGCCTGACACATAATACGAAAGATGTCAATAATTAGGAGAATATCATCAACGAAAAACACCACACACAAAATAAATAATATTTATACAATTTTAAACAAACATATATCAATTTTCAATAAGTTTCTATTGGAATGGAATTACCAGGTAGTTCATGCAAATAGCAAACAAACCCAGTAACGCTTGCATGTTTTCTGTTGTCATAGTATATGGTTCTGTAAGACACTTAGGTGTACACTCTAGTGCAACAAAAAAACTTTTGGAAGAGAACCTACTTTAACCTGCTGTAAGCACTTACATTCTTTAATCAGACATAAATTGTTATCAGTGACAAGATAACAATTCAGCTTGTGAAGTTGAGTACGGTAGAAGAAATAATTTAGTTGAACCTTATTTTGTGGTTTCCACCCAATTTGCTTATGTTATGCAAGACACATATGTAAGTATAACAATATCACTCATCGCTCAATGACATCAGAACATACACAGTCAGACCTGGTGAATCTGACCTCTGATAGAGTGGAAAGCCGGTCATCCATCAGTCTTATGTGTAACAGATTTCCCCAATCATGAATATTAATTGACGTATTTATTATGACATTTCTTTTTTCTGACATTGATTTGGCTTTGCCGCAATGCAGCTGTCCACCTATGCAGAAACTGCTTTTGTGCCAAAACCCCATTCATTCATTCACTGTGTTCTAATTGGTCAGTTAACACTATTTTTTAATTGCAAGGTCCAAAAAGATTTCTTTGGCACACAAGTTAAGCATGCTTGTGTGTGAGGTAGCCAGAGATGCAGCATATGCCTCTATCTCTATGAGAATGAATGAATACCTGAGATTCTGAATCTGTTAATGTGACAAATGTTCATTACCGCTATCTAAAACAAGACAAGTGGAACAAAATGTGTAGGATTAATAATATCTGAATGTAGCTTGCCAGAATCAGTGAAACGATATGGTAATGGATTTAATCAAGTCTTAACAATAAGCAGCTATCTTAGTGAAGACCTGTTATACTCACTGGATTCTGAAGAAGAGATATGAAGTCAGGTTTGTGCTTTCTTAATGCTGCTTCCAGATCCTGAATAGTATCTGGCTGTTTGCGTTGTACAGCACCATCAACTGTGAAGTACAGCTCCTTGTATGGGTTCCAAACCCTGGCAACTGCAACATTAAAAGCATAACATAAAAGCATGAAATCAACATATTGCAAAGACTGATGAATATAAACTACAACTCTGATGTTTATGATCAAGCCCACATCTATAAAAAGTGGAAAACTGCAAATAAAAAAAAAACTTATATAACTAGAATCCACTATTAATACCAATTTAATTAATAATTATTTTCTGTAAAGCCTTAACATTACCTATCGGTCACACAGTGTCATAGGTATATATTTCACAGTGTAGTTGTTAGCACTGATTCAGGCAAGATAACTGCATAAATCAACATTTTCACCATCGAACGAAACAATTTCACTTCCAAGCAGGGTATTAGCCAGAATTTTTCTTGTACCAGCTAAAATTTTGGCAGGTAAAAAAACTGTTTAGCGTAAACGAATAACATGGCGCCAGCTGATCAGGATGTCACATTTTGACCTTTTCGTCAACTCTTGTTTTGGGTGGGTAAACAACACCTGAGTGCCCACCCACCAAAATTGAAACTGCCTGCCCATCCGGCAGGCAGGCAGGTCTCTGGTTAATACCCTGCTTTCAAGCTTTATCAACCATAATGTCTCATCATCAACTTATGCCTCCATTCTTGGGGTATCTTGTCCTTTATATGTTGTCAAACAATAGATACTTTTGGCGTCATTTTCAAGTGTATTTACCGTAAACTGCCTATTTGAAGCTGCAGCATATATTCGGAAGTTGTAGGTTCCACTTTCCGGGTTTAAGTCGCAAGTCAGGGTGTGGCTTTAAATAGGGCCTTTTGCCGAATTCAAGTGAGCATGGCAAGACTAGGGGGGTGTAATACAAAAATTACTGGTGTTGCCAAAATAACTTATTGCATCATAACGTCATACAAGTCAACAAGTCGGGAGATAATTCAACATGAAAGCTGCGTTGTAAGATGCTCTTTTCCCGGGCATTGTGTTACTGTGGCAATCAAGACTTACAGTTGTGTTATTTATTACTACTGCCACTGTCAGATGGCGCCACTTTAAATATATTTGCATATGAACAAACCGTCATATTTGTTTATCATTGTACACAGCATGAAAGTTGAAGCAGCAGACTAAATCACATTTGGGTACCTTTATAATATGAGTATGACATCAGTAATGTTCTGCAATATGTTTATTATACAGCCCCATCAAATTTATTTAGTAAGATATAAGACAGTAAATACCATCACACAAGCCATGACATTGTGATTCAGACATGTAGCTTGCAATCATTCCCGACACAAAAACTCATTTATGTCACGTCATACTTCTTGTATGCAAATTACATTGCAGGCTGTTCCATTTATTGCACTCCCGCCTCATGCACTCACATCGGCCAACATGTAGTGAACGTGTTTGCAGGGGGAGATACAGCATAAGAATAAGTAGCGCTTATACAGCTGCGGTTGCATTCATTCAGGTTGGGGTATCAAATTTCAGACGATATTATGGCTCCTAATTGCGTGAATAGGGTAGGCAGGTAGACTCTGTAGCCACACGGAGTATAGTATAGCTGGACTAGGCTGAGTATATATTGTATTGTATTTATTTTTTGTCTGGTGTTACACCCGAAATGCTTGTCGAAATGACAACGCACCCCTGCCGCCGCCACAGCAGATGCCGGTACCTATAAATTGAATAGATACAACGTTGTATTCTATCTAAAGTGGTGTCTGAAATATTTTTTTAAGCCTCTTAAAAAATAACAACCGGCACAATCGGTCAAGATATGCCGCCTTGGCTCAGTGAATAACACCCAGCCTTCATTTATTGTAATCCCACTGCCACCGGGGCATGCCTCCACCCCTTCAAACACTAACCACCAAATCCCTGGCACTAATGCAGACCCCTCCCCCTCCAGCAGTCAAAACGTCCCACAGTCAAAGTGGGCCTACACCAAAGACATTATGGCTCCAAAATTTTTAGGTATCCCGCTCCTTAATGGATATACCTTAATGGATAATATATAATACTACATAGTTTATAACAACGCATGACCAAAAACGCCACCAACCACTCCGTTTCGCGAAATAGTCTGATATCAATAAAGTGTATAGACACTAAGTTGTATCAGTTATATTTTCTCAAATAAATGTTGGAGCATGCGACTTTTCGCTATGAAACCCAGCGATTCGCATGAAGACATTTATTTGCGCAAAAGCAAGCTACAAATGTGAAGTCGAATGATTTGTGGTTATAGTAATTTTAAAGAAATGTGAAACAAAATAGATATTATAGTGAAATTGCAATTTTTTATGCCATCAAGAGCGTTTCGGCGGCAAAAAGGCTGGTGTCTGCTGCCATTTTAGTGCGAGCCTGTGAGTGATGAAGTGGCCTGTCATGGCCTAGCTTGTAGCGTCAAATGTCAAATCTACACCTATCCATATTAATAATATGGGATAAATGTAAATTTAGTTGGAGTGGGAAAATAGGAATGTCAAAAACTACAAAATTACTCCAAACTGTATTATGACAGCAACGTCTTGTTTCTAAATTAACATCAGGAAAGAATGCCAACGGTAACGGCCGACGAAAGACAAGGTGGGCGATAATCAGAGAAACCATAGCAACATTTTTATCACACTGCACCAATGGTAACAAACACCGTTGGTAAGATAAGCAGTCTTCCCCGTCAAACTTGATGACTTCCACAGTCTGAAAGATACTGTATGCTGTTATTTAATAAAGACGCTATAAATATATAAGCATGAACATTATTTCCGTCAACTTACCGGTGTTTACCGCCATCGCAAACTTCGAACATGCAACTGCACTTGGTGGAATTGATGGATAAAATTATCCAAATGAAATGTTTGCTGGTTCGTACCTGTGCCGCCAGCGGTGTCGCGACCGACTTTGGTGGGGCCTATAGATGATAAATAAATGTGCAAGGAAACCTAACAATGCATAAATGTGCAAGGAAGTCTATCATATGATACCCAGCCTAAACTGCATGAGTGTTGCAAGGTGTCACTATGACGTACTTGATTGATGTCATCATCAATCAAGTACACTCCTTTAATTTTACGGGTGAAAACCTAAGGAAGCCATCGAGCACAATAAATAGACGTGTAAGAAAGCCTAACAATGTATAAATGTGTAAGGAAGTCTATTATATATGATACCCAGCCTAAACTGCATGAGTGTTGCACGGTGTCACAATGACGTACTTGATTGATGTCATCATAAGCGCAAATGCTGCGAAGAAAATATTTTTACTTAAAGTTGCTTATCGAGCTATTTCCCGCCAAAAGTAAAAAGGTCAAAACACAAACAAGAATGAGTCCTTAAAATATCAAAAAAATTGTTTGTCATAGGTTAAGTTTCTACGTATGCCAGACTGCCAATTCAGGGGGTCTCTTATAGCCCGTGATATCAATTAACCACAGGTTTTCAACTTAGTGGTAAACTTCATCAGTTTTTGCGCTTTGCGATGCTATGTTATAAATAAGTAGCAGTACCGCGACAAAGCCGAAACGGCGATGTTTATTAGGTTTCTGAATTTATACTAAAAATGAAACAATCGAGTCTTCTGCAAATTGTGACATGTCGCCTAGGCTTAGATTTGGCGGGAAAAGCTCGACAAGGAGCTTTAGAACACAACAAAAGCTGTGGAACTGGACTGGACGGTGGCGCTGTTTCAACACGAAGGTTTTAATGTGTACCGTCTGCAGGATCTCCGAGTCAGCGATGTGTGTGCGCTCTAATGGTTTGTCATAATGCCAGATCTGTCGAATAGGTAAGAACAAACTGTTGAGGTTCATTATATGTAGCTATCGGACAAACGATTGTGATACAAGTTGTAACGTAAGTATCGAAGGGATAAACGAAACGACCATAACATTACTAGTGGTCTGGAAGGGGGCGTCCAGTGTCCATGCAGTGTCGACTATTCAAAATTCTGTGTCGAATGTCGATTTTTCACCACGTTCCGTGTTCCATTCAGGGTAGTTTTTTTTAAATCTGTGTCGATGTCGCGTTTTCAAATCCTCAGTTTCGGAATTTGGAGGTCAATGTCGAATGTCAATTTTTCAAATATGCCCGTACGTGTCGCCATTTACCCCTTGCAGATCCCTATCACCTAAGCTTAATTTCAGTCTTCGCATAGGCTTAGACCGGAATAATGCATACCTATAGCTAGCGTACTATTAGTCCAGAAATGGCACACTTTCTTTGGGCATATGGTTAAATGAAGCTTGCATGTATGCTACAGGTCGCATTTAAATACATGTATTCTTTATAAACAATTAAGATAAAATGTACTGACACCAAATTTATTTAACCGTATGCGAAACATACACTGTACATTTTGTTCTAGAAGTATATACGCAACCGTTCGGACAGATCCAGCATACGGAAAGCTGGCAGCGCACAAACGTATGCCGCGCCTGATGATAATTGGGGTGGGGGGTGGAGGGTAGGGGGGGGGGGGGTGGCTTGTTTCGCAAGGGTATTTCACCTCGAAAAATCTGCTCGGAAGGAGTTTTTTTTTCTAATGACCCGCTCGGTTTAGTCGTTTTTCCCCGGCAAACCCGCGCTGTATTTAAAATACTTTGTCCAAGACATACTTCTCCAAAAGAAATTGACAATCAAAGTATGTTGAAATTTGCCAGTAGCGCCATGGTGGTGCCAGCCATAGTGAAAACAGTAAATATATAGGAAAGGGGATAATGTGAGATATTACATATCAGTGTGCACTGCGTATTGAAAACAGCAAATATATAGGAAAGGGGATAATGTGAGATATTACATATCAGTGTGCACTGCGTATTTCTACTGTCTGGGTTGAAATAGACACTGATATAACGTACTAGAAGCATTCAGCTTTTCTGGATTTGAAGCAGGACTGAGCGGGTGGAGGTCCCGGGGTGGGGGGGGGGCGGGTACTACATTAGTACAGTGGTGGGGGTGTGCCGCCCGTGCCATATAATTTAGAGGGCACATGGAGGGCGAGAGAAAGGTGCGAGATTTTGTGGTCCCTGAGAGATACATTTTTGGTTAAAAAAGGCATCCAAAATAGACACTGACAGTATTGACAAAGTATAATATGGAGGTTCTTTATTATTTGAACACTTTTGATCATCTGGAATATATAGCCAAGAGCTGAATTTTTTTAACAATTTTAATACCATCTGGAATATATAGTCAAGAGCTACAACCGAATTTTGAAAAACTTCAGATTTGCACATCAAGAGAAATTTCTGCTTCCGAGATGGAGAGAAAAAGGACGAACAAGGGGTCAAATTTGGCGACACACATGTGTATACCAAACTATATATAGTGCCATCCCCCCCCCCCCCCCAACCCGGGGGGTGGAGGTGGCACTGGGGGTCATAGCCCGATCGACGGAAGGATGGGAAGGGTAACACTTAATTAAGCGCAATATACCCCTTGTAATTTTACTGTCTGGGTTGAAATAATCAATGTATATATATATATAACTGCATGGTATAACGTTGGTACCTCAGCGACCGCCCAACCTCTTAAAAAAATATATTTAGAATAAACAATTAAGACATTTATTTTTTCACTAACTCTAGCCTGAGCAGCGATAAAACAGAGATGTTTTGACATATCGCATGATATAAGAGGAATTTTACTGTACGATCGCCTTTATTAACATGTGAAAACGTACGTTTTAGTCAGTAAGTGCGGTTAAATACCGACACCAATCTCAAATGAGAATTATAGTCCGTATGTTAGCATGACCAAGGTGAATCTGCTAGCGTTACATAACATGTATATGCCTGTAGTCTTCTCTGTATATATTTTCTTCAATGAAAACACAAGGCAATTTCACGTTATTTTGATAAAAAGGCGCATGAAAAATTATACGAAAAGGCCACATTAGTATTTTTCTTGACAGCATACGGTTTAAGTTTGGTTTTGTGACAGATGCCCGAATAACGTAGCCTTTTTGAAAAGAGACAAATCCGAATAAATAAGCTTATGGCACTGTTGTTTAAATCGATGGTAGAGGCTATTATATAACATGAAGTTAATTGTGAACTGTTTAACTTCTTCAATTTAGCAATATATGAATAAAACTTCTCACGTTAGGCTTACGTGGACTGCATGTCAAAGAGTAAACATATTAATTTAGAGGCGTCTTGAAACAACCAAACAAACTCTGGCATTTGTAATTTACTAACGTCCGATCAGCACATCTTGCATATACCCCTACACACATGCGCATTTGTATCTGAGGTCAACGTTGTGCTCCGCCATTGCACATTGGGAGAATCGGAGAGGGCCTACAAAATGTTTTCGAAAGTGGCTCACCGGGCAGGTAGGTCATAAATTCTCACATGAATTACATTTAGAAACATTTCAAGGGACTTAGGTATTATTGTCACAATACTAGAATAAATGAACGACTCGTTGTTTCCACAGTAATTGTTTGTAAGTGTGACCTTCAGCTGTTCAACATTCAACACACCACCGGCAATTTGACATTTCAACCAGTGTCAACAGTCATTTGTCAGTTTGTACCAAAGCGTTTCGCTTTTCATTTGAGACTTATGGCATACAATATCCAATAAAATACGTCTTTATAGTGTTTGTTGCGCCAAATGCGAAGGCAGGCCACTTGGAATTTCACTTGAAAGTTGAACAGCCTTGACCATTAGTAATATTAGGCATTACCTGCAATTACTGCCACTGGCATTAGCATTACAACATGCCACTTCATCAGGAACCCTTCATCAGACATCACTAAAGTGGCAGCCTTTTTGCTGGTGAAACGCTCCTGATTGCATAAAAAAAATGCAATTTCACAATAACATCTTTCTGTTTTCACATTTCTTTGAAACTAACATAACCACAAATCATTCGACTTTTCATTTGTAGCTTGCTTTGTGCAAATAAATATCTGATGTGCGAATCGCTGGGCTTCATAACGAGAGCCCAACGTCTACGCTGACCGCTTAGGCGCCATGATTGTTGTCAACGGTTGGTCAAATTGCCTCTTCATAGTTCTGAAGGCAGGCCATTGATCACTGTATGTGATAAGCAGATTGGGGCCACTAACATTAGACACTTTAGACTTTAGAGAACAACGACAATGGCGGCCGAAAACAATCCTTGCAACAGGGTGCTCTGACAAAAATGAGCGTTAAGTCTTTTACAAGAGTTACCGGGACTACTGGATGAATATTTTTGAATTATAAAAGGTTTTCAATTAGGCAGGAATTCATATATAAGGGACAAATACATAACATAATTAAGCTTTTTGTCAATTTTATGCCAACTCTCACGATCGCTGGCTTTCAGCAAGCTGTCAGCTCTGGTAACCTTGACCAATGATTTGCAAATGAAATCATTTTATAAATCTTATACTGCTATTCATATAACATATGCAGCAAAATCTAAAAGGCTGCTATAAACAGCCATTGAGTGTAAGCTCCAGGCACAGGAAAGAGCATAGTGGTTGTCTTCTGCCACAAATGCTGGAAGACCATTGATGGCACTATGCCCTGTCCTGTGCCAGGTGGAGCTCGGGAGCAGATGAGCCTGGAGGCTATAAACACAATATATGACCTGCCATGCTATTTAATAGAGCAGACATTGTTTTTACAGTTTTCTTGTCACTTGTGCAAAAAAAGGTATAGGTCAACTGCTTTGAATCTGTTCAAAATCTAGGTCAGGTTGGAAAAGTCTGGCATCATTTGACAAGGGTATCAATGTTGCATGCAATGGTCAGGGGGTAGTGGTTGATCTGCTATATCCACTTTTGCAGGTGGCGTTTGCTTTTGTCCAATAAATTCAAATTTAGCCTCAATTGATACTAAATTCTAGGAAACTTTAGTTATGTGTTGATGATCCGTAAAAGCAGAGTTAGTGGTAAAACGTTACAGAGGAATTCAAACCAATGACCCCTCACAGAGATGTAAATAGTATCACCAAGTGATGTCACAGTAAACAATGAATGGTGCGATCAAGCTGATCGGCTGCTGTGAAAATGTGAGTTGGCATACACTTATTTCACTCAGACTTAAAGTTCATACAGAAAGTGTTTTGGTCTGTTTGAATAAACCATGCAACTATTCATACGGCACAGTCACATGATGTACAGATTCTCACAGTAATGCTTATGGTAATGTCAGAAATTATTCAGCCAGGTTGATTGGGGGTAGGGGGGCTGGACTGTCACATAGCAAATCATATATTCTGTGACTTCTGTCAACACAGATAACAATCATTAAGTCGCATGGTCAAGTCTTGGTGCAAGTGCCCTTATGCAAGCCTGCTTCTCTAGGGGTACAACAGTGTCCATGCTAAATTCTTTAGACACAAGTCGGGAATCGACTGTAGCTTTTATCATGATGTGTATGCGTACAATCATGGTGTTTACATATTCTATATTGCTTGTTCTATCTTCTGACATCAAGAAAGTGTGTCAATACTAGGTTGTTTCTGTTTTATTTCACAAAGAAATATTGGAGCATACGTCCTTTCTGGACCAACAACTGTGTGTATGCAGCGAGTCCTGCCACCACTTGAATCATTTGTAGCCTGGGTCCCAAACTTTGTAACCATGAATTATCTGTGACAGAGGGTGCTGCTGTTGTCCTTAAGTTCAAAGTGAGTGACTGACAATGCCCTATAGCGCAGAGTCATATGCTGACAGAGCCGTCTAACGAACCAAGTCGCATTCACAGGTACCAGAAGTCTCGTTCATAGGTACCAGCATGCGCCAAAAACTAATATGGCGGACGGTTGGTTGGAAAAAGTTGTGTGCTACAACATTTCTTTGGAGGCTTGCTTGGGGGCATTTGTGCCAAGGTCAAGTCTAGCCCCATGTGACATTGTTGGTTTCATGCAATTAGATCCTAAACTGATCCGCTTAAACTAGTTCTGTCTGACGTTTCCTAAGGAAAACACTCCTTGAATTGGGTGACTTGGGGCTATGCTTAAAAGTGTGTCGAGAAGCGGTTTTGAAGGCGAGAACTTGAATGTGGCCACAGTTTCTGGAACAACTGTATGTAACAACTTACTGTGTTATTTTGGTTAAAGTCTCTTTGATTACAGCCATATTCTTTATAATAATTGTGTTGATGAGCAGACAACTATGTTCCATCCTCCACCTTGCCTACCCAGTGGAGAAATTGCGCATACAAACATTCATCAAAACAGTACCATTTGCTTGGTGACGCTTTATGTACCCAGCTATTGACCAGCGATGAGTGAAATACCACCTGGTGAATGCCGCTGTTGAAGAATGACAAAATACAAAATGGTGCGATGAATGACAGGAAAGTGTAAGCTTGACTGACTTTATAAGAATGTGATCACTCTTTTGGTTCATATGCATACAGATTTGCTGGTAAAAATAAAGTTTAGGTATCATAGTGCAAAATGACAATGGTTTTATGGATCATACTGTTAAGAACAATAAGTTGCCTGTGCGAACAACTCATATACCCAGCTTTCCTACTTGTGGATATGAGACTTAGCTTGTGGTGCCATAACTGTCTCAAATGGGACTTGGTCAAATCTCATTCTGACCATAGGCTTGACTTTTTAATAACATTTTTCTATGTAAACTCTTCACCTGAATCTGCTGCAAATGGGGCTAAGTCTTTGGTCTGGGCATGCATTTGTGCAGTAATTTGGTTAGTTGATGCCACTGCGTTATAAGTGTAAGTACCATAATGTTGACATAGCGGTCAACATTACCCCCTCCTCTACCCATATACAACACAAGTACAAGTGACACCAATCACCAGATGCTGAGTCTGACCCTATCCTGCTCCTTAGATGCTTCAACCAGTTTGCCAATCAACCATTATGCATATACACTGGTCTCAAATACAGCCTGAAAGTGGAATTAGACCTTTTTTTATCAGCAAACCATACATATTTGACTGAAGAAAATGTCTTAACTGCTCAACCTCCAGGTACACCTTTTGTATCAATTACATCAATTAGCATATGGCCTCAGTGAGTGTATGGTTACCAGGCCTACCAGAACTGGTGACTCACCATTTTAGTATGATGGATACTGGTTTGGGAAAGTGATGTGGGCTGTCTGGCAGTAGTATGTCTTCAAGACTATAGATACATATTTGTAACCACCATGACATAAACAGTGAATAATTTGGAAATACCTGCTTTATTTTATTCTGCTTAGTCTTGTATATCTATTGCCAACCTGTCTAAACTTTTATATGTGTTACATAATCATGTGTTAGCTTGGTATAATCAATCTTACATGTGGCTGTTTACGTTGTAGGTGCTTTGGCACCAGTGCTGAGCAGTGCACTGCAGAACAGGTAAGATGTCAGTTTAGTGATATATAATATTACATTTTAAACAACTTTTTTTTTTTAAACATTTTTCTGGCAGCTGGTTGTAGGAGATGTCTAAATATTTAGTGTTGTTCTTTTTTTATTATAGTCTATTTAATTCTTGCTGATTGTATTTTGTGATCTCCTCAATGATACAGCATTTATAGGCTCAATTTTACTGCTACAAACAGTTAGGTAGATTGGCAGGAGGTTAACTGAAAGGGCATGCAGGTTTGCTCAGTTTTGTTTGATTATTTTCTTCCTAATCATGTGTTGTTTTGTTTCATTTGCAGAGTTGCCGTAGCTGCCTCTGTACGATGTTCCTCAGTAATGAAGCAAGTGGAGACCTGGGAGAAGAACAACGCGATTTTCTATGGCCCTGAGCGTGATGTGAAAAACTTCCCTATCAGTAAAATGCCGGAGACGAATCCACCTGCAAAGCTCGGCTTCATACCAGATTCCTTCTTTCAGTTCTTCTATGAGAAGACTGGTGTTACTGGTATGTCTTCTTTTTTACGTCATTCTGGCCGCGTCGGTAGCGTGTTTGGCCATTGCCGAGTGTGATCCGCTAGGCCAGTCCAATCGGCTGATGCTGGTTTGAACCCCGCCTGTGCAGTTGTGCAAATGTCTAGATTAGTGCAGGATAAATGGTATACTGCTTCCCCTAGAGTGAGGCTGTTTTCTATCTTTTCTCGATATCGTTCGTGTCTACCTTAACCAAGACATCCTACTTATGGTAAACTAAACAGTCAACCTTTTTCAGGGAGATACAAATACATTTTAAACAGGTTCACAGAGTAAATGTAGACTCATATAGATTAATGCTGAAGATTCAATTCGTGTACAAGCTGAGTACTATAATGATTGATAATACATGCATGTCGGCCTCCATTGTTCCAGGGCCCTACATGTTCGGTGCTGGACTACTCACCTTCCTCCTCTCAAAGGAACTCTGGATCGTGGAGCACGGCTTCAGTGAGTTCATCGCCTTCTGGATTGCATTTTCAATCCTGGCGAAAAAGCTTGGCCCCGGTATTGGCCAGTACCTGGACAAGCAGAACGAGGTACTTTTGTGTAGAAAACCTATCTAGTAGCAATTTGCCATGTATAGTAGCCTTGAATAATGGTACTGAAAAGTGGGGCGGAGGGATTTCTAGATGAAGTTACTATTAGCAAATTCACATGCATTGTAAAAGGAAACAGTAACAATTTGGGTGACATCGTATAAAATGTGAAACATGTGCCTTGATTTACTCTTGAGTTACGCAAGTAGGTGTACAAAATATGCTGCATGAGTATGTTTCGTCGCAAGGTACAAGTGCACGTAACTTCGCTCATTTCGTAACCACCGCTTGATTGCAGGAATTTGTCAAGCAAAACTGGGAGCTGCCGCTGCAGCAAACCAAGGCTCAGTCAAGCGAGATGGTAGCAGACATGGAGAAGGCCATCTGGCGGCAGGATGGACAGAAGTATCTGTTTGAGGCCAAGCGTGAGCACGTGGACCTCCAGCTGGAGGCTATATACAGACAACGCCTGGCAGATGCCCATCAAGCCATCAAGCGTCGATTGGTCAGTAGTACTGAATATTAATGTAAATCGTAATTATCGATAGTTAACTTGGATGAAGGATTGCACTTTAGTTATTACAATGCCTGGATAATTACTTAATTCGTATAATATAACAATAGCGCGAGTTAGCGGGGCGTTAGGCAATTTTATTGGCCTGACATCAAGCTGTAGCAGTCCGCCAATTTTCATTATCATTAAAAGGATAATGAAAATGAATTCTGCTACAGCTTGATGAAGGGCCAATGAAATGCCTAACGCCATGCAAAACTCGAGCTATTACTATTATTAGGAGTTGAATCTAAATTTAAGGCGTTGACTTATCTCTGCTTCTTTGGTTTAATTTCCGCATGCAACGATCAAATTAAAGCATTTTGGGACTAAGTTAACTGTCCGTAAATCGCAAGCCTTTCCACATATAGTTGGCCAGTCGCCTTTTTGATATGATATATCGTTGCTAAGAAACATGGCACGTGCAACTAGGCAGGTAAGCGGGCAATTTAAAGCTATAACTACAGTTTTTTGGTGCGTGACGTCATGTTTCATTGTGCTATACAATGTCGCTATGGCAACGAGTGTCCATTGCATGGGCAGCAAGGCGGTTTGGGTCAGAATACAGCATAACATGACCACCAACTCGTAATTATGCTTTTATTAATATTGATAGGTGCTACCTAAAAAATGCGAGCGTATATTTATTAATTCAGATATTCCGAGGGGATACATCTAGATTAATATGGCATATCATTCGGTTGCTTAGGAACTCCTATTGTGACGTCAGGTTTATAACCTTTTGACGTCACAACTACTTACTATGACAGCAGCCGATGGGCGGTCACCAAGAGCGCTCTGCTTGGCAAGAGACATTTAGCCCGTCCCTTATAAATTAACTTTAATTTAACGTATACATCCAGTGTTAACTGTTACGTGATGTCAGCTCACCAGTAGATGGCGCCACTGTATAATGTGTCTAACCGGTAGATGGCGCCACCTTCACTTATGCTAATGAGCTGAGAGATAGACGGGCAGTTCTCTGTCACTCTGTCGTTGGTCGTTGCCACTGCAACACCCCACTGACCTGTTTGTCTTCTGTAATAAACTACGTTATACATTCTGACCATGTCCGTCTGGCTTGTAAATAACGTAACATTAACATTGAATAATTTATTCGTTAATTTTGTGGGGCAGCTTATTTATTTTTTAAAGACATGACATAATAGGTTTCGACCTCTCTTTGCTTGAATATATTTATGTACAGCTGACATTTACTGCGAATCCGGAAACGTCTCATGGGGGTTGTTACGCGAAATGAATGTCCTAAGCCTATGCTTGAAATGGACTTTGAATATGCATGCATATTACCTTAAGAGCTCGCTTGCGCTCGCTATAAATTCGCTCCCGTTGACTAAATGTCGGCTGTTGGAAACAACTCACTACCATTGTAATCGTTGTAATTTAGAGCATAACATTGCCATAGCCACAGCTTATCCGGATGTGATTTCAGAACGGTGTTCTGGCTAAGATGAGATAGAGTTTGAGGTTTCGACGGTAAGAAGAATGATTCTTGTCTTTGTAGGACTATCAAGTAGCTGTAGCAGATACCAAGAGGAACTTCGAGCAGAAACACATGGTGAACTGGATTGTGGACAGCGTTGTTAAAAGCATCACCCCTCAGCAGGTCAGTCGGTTTTCAAAATCAACGTTAATGGTCTAGTGTTAAAAATGCCGCCGGTGTAATGTTCTCACAGACCCATTCGCTGTGATGAAACGTATCTCGTGATAATTGGAAATATGCCCTGTTGTGCCTCATCATTGGAACACAATATGAATAATTTATTGCTACGTAATGCCGAAAGATGTAAATAGCATGTCAAGACTAGTTATGGGAGTTTCATTTTTTTATTACAGGAGAAGGAGAGCCTCACCAAGTGTATATCAGACCTCCAATCCCTAGCGGCCAAGGCCTAAGATGGCAGCCTCCATCGCCAATCTCACCTCCGCTGGGCGAAGAGAAAACACCACAGCTAAATAGCAGGTTCTTGGCACCAGTTGCCAGTTACCCGTTGATGGACTGTTAGCAAATAGGTTGGCGGCGCCCGTTTAGATCTCCGCAAACAATATTGAGGCCTAACAGCAGTTGCCCAGTGATCATCTACCCGTCGTGCCATCAAGGGATTTATCATCTATGGGACTGAGCCACTGTTCTATGTATGGTGTCCCTCCGAATTCGTAGCAATAGTGGATTCAGTAATGATGCATGCAAAGCGGGCTTGACAACCTTGCTCGCCCAGAACCTAACAGGCGTCGACCATCCTACGACTGAACGTCTTATTTTTCAGCTCGATCACTGTAGGATCCTTGTATTAGACATTACCGATTACTATTGAAAATAAATTTAAAACCAAATCTGTCTTCACTACTTTCATGCTCCGCCAGAAAGCAAGAGAACTCAATAATGCAATTTTCAAAGGCCTGCTAACAATTTTTCTCCAATGTCTATATCGTAAAGTGTTTAGACTTTAACTATACTGAAACTTGCAGGATTTAACCACCATTTTAGTAAAAGTGGACTAAATTACAACTAAGCGCAACAATATCCAGGCCCTTCGAATACAAAATGAAAGGAAGGGTGTCCGGCGGCTGCAAAAATATATTACAGATATAAATTGTAGAGTAAACCTCTTGGCGGCCGTGTTGTATTGCACAATTAAACTGTAATGTATAACCTTGATATTCCGAGCGCTTAGACACTATCGATTCCACTTGACCCCTTGTGGCGACCGAGAACGCCATAGTATGATAACATTTGTAAGACGATTGGGTGCGATTACAAATTTGTATTACATTCTGAAATATCCAATAATAATTGTTATCTTCTCACGAAGTTCAGACCCCCCCCCCCCCATTGCAGACCTCAATTAGGAAATATAGAGAGCGCTGCGGTCAGGCGAGGAACGCGCTGGTGTCGCCGAACCGAACCTGTATTTTCCTTATAACGGACCCATCAAAGGTTTGTGCCATTATAAAACAACGGCGCACTTCAGGGCCATGCATCTCGAGAGTAGCCTACTCATGTGCAGCATTTCCTCATAGAGTAAACATGCACAACAAGGTTATACATACATGTAGATTTACTTTCAGATAGGAAAAGTAAGGTATCCCTTGAACTAGAAGTTCCAGAGTCAATCAAAAACTTTCTCTTGAAACACGCAATGGATAGAATGTTATTTTAAGCCATTTACGCGCACATGTTGTTTGAGAAACGAGACTCGTCGATGTATAATAACTGTGCTTTACATTGAACATAAATAATAGTGATCGAAACGTTTGAAAATAACAAAATAAAAAAAGCAAAAGAAAAATAATTCACAGTTCATAATGAATTAAAAGATGAACTCCCCGTATGCAAATATAACAAAGGCCGGATACAAGGAAATTGTGATTTTCCCATTCACGGTGATTTAATATTAAAATTCCCAGTGCACAATTGATGAAACTCTTTGACCACGACAGTGGGCTTATACATCATTTCCAGTTCACGGAAAATAGTAGGGCCCCAGAGGGTTTTTTTCTACACGGCGATTTTTAAAATCGACAACGCGACATAAGACTTAGCGACACGCGACATGGAACTTTTCTTAAAATCGACACGCGACATGGACCTTTTCTTAAAATCGACACGCGACATGGCTACCCCCCCCCCCCCCCCCACCCCTCAGGGGCCCTAATAGTGACCCCCCCACCCCCCCTGTGATTCAGTCTCGGGGATGCGATGGTGTGCGTTCAGAAATAGATCAGCAAACATTCCCGGGTATTACGGTACTCCGGAAATTTGTTGCAGGGCCCAGCATCGAGCATATACACACTTCCATTACTCGCCATTTTGTAATGACAACAACTGACAGGAGTAGCTGCGAACAAGGAAATATTCAGTCAGTTTACAACGAACCGTGCCGTTCATAATGCAACATAATCATGGTGGGAATACGTTTAGTCAGAGCTATAAGTTAGTCGTTGTTGGAGGCGGAGGTGTCGGAAAAAGTGCCTTAACAATCCAATTTATTCAGGTAAGAATGTTCACGAGTCGAGCCCCACCTTCGAGTCCACTGCTCTGGCTCTGCCAGTCGCCACTGCCGTGTCTGTACTGCCACTGGCCACTGCCACTGGGACCGCAATACAAGTAGTATTAGCTTGGCTTTGCATTGATCTGCCCAGTCACAGGTATGTGGTTAGTAACGCCATAGATCTAGTCCGACAGTAACTGTGACAGTTATCAGTTGAATAGGTAAATTTCCCTGTGAAGTTGCTCTAAACTGCTAAAGCTCTTTTAAAAATTAAAGTTGGTTATTTATTGGCCCTACATCCTACTGTAGCAAATTTTTTCAAGCAAATCAATAAACTACAGAATAAATATGTTAGAACTCTTGAAATGAAAAAAGTTCTTTGCTTGTCACTTAAATAGAAGTGTAATATGTGTCAGTTACTGTTTTCAGGAAAAGTAAATAGCCTACAACTTGTCAGGCAGTAATGGATCACAGGCAGTAGTAGTCCCGTTACGTGCCAGTTTTAACTGGCGTCCAGTCGTACCTCCCTCCTTGCCTGTTCTCGGCAACAACGCCACAAGGATGGGGCTAAGGCAGTAGCGGATCAGTTCACTATTCATGTTGAGTCATTTCTATTAAAAGCCATTAAATGTAATAAATTAGAATGTATTTCAAAGATAATTACTCACTGACTTGAAATAAGTCTAAAATCGCAAGGTTCTACCAATGTTTACATTAATTTTTACCTCAAATACACTTCCGGTAGCAGGTTCTTTGCTCTGTGAGTTCTCGTGCATAACAGCAACTTCCATTTCAACAGGCCATTCTTGCCAAAGTGAATACATCTGTATATAACAAGTAATTTTTCATAGCTGTATATACTAGGAACCTTCATAAAAATAATCAGATCCCTCCATGAAGCAGAATTGGTGTTGTCATCCAAATTGCGTTAGTTGCTTTCTCGGCAGTAACGGATCAGTGACGTACATCTTTGCAGCCAAGCTTTACCCCCAAGCTTTACCGGCAAGCTTGACAGCCAGGTGGCATAGCATGAATCATTGGTCCCATATCAGTAGCGGTACGCCTCTGAAAATATCAAAATAAGCTATAGCTTATTTTACCAAACTATAAACTATATGCCATATTAAATCTTTGACAACCTGATTTCGTATTTTTGAGACAGTCAATGCATTATGATACCTGTTTACTGCCTAATACAGTACCCTATAACATGGACCATTTTTAGACAGGTTGTTGCTAGAGAATGATCAAGTTCGCTACGCATGAAAAGAGCCTGCATTTTTGAAAAAATAAGCCTAATATGATGCACCAGCTCCTCAGAAAACATTCTCATTCACTCCTTAGACAAAAGTGATCCACTACTGCCTGACAAGCTGTAGATATATTACTAGTATTAGACAAGTAAGGTATATTTACAGGTGCTCAGATCTTTTGACACTCACAGAACCTGTATCATTTATTTACTTCTGGGGTTTTGTCTCCCACCTCTCCCCCCCGCACTCTTCCCAGGGTATTAGCCAGAGGCCTGCCTGCCTACCAGATTGTCATGCAGTTCCAATTTTGGCAGGCAGTTTTTCAGGCAGGCACTCAGCTGCTTTTTACCCACCCAATAGGGCCCTTTCTGATGGGATAAATATATTTTATAAACAAATGGCACAGGATATATATACGTTGTACCATGTCTTTAACAAAGATAACCAAATAAAATGTAATTGTCCAAATAATTTGTTGTCCATGTCAAACCACCTTGACATGGAGCAAAGATCAAGCTAACACCCAGAAAGCATATAATGGTACTGGTAACTTACTCCTCTGAGATCATTCTGAACTAGGTCTTGTGAAGTCATCAAGGTCATTTATATAAGAAAATAGTCTCATGTTTACAAATATACAGATGTGTGTGCTTTATGTACACTACTTACTGGTAGATGGTAGGATTATGGGTGGTAAGTTACAGTGAACAGCAACAATGTATTTTATATATACCGTATCTTGTCCAGCCTCCCTATAATGACATTTGAGACAGGTAATGAAATGACCTAATGTGAATTAGCTGGAGTGTAGTGGACAATATGATTAACAGTCGTATTGTTAATGATTGGCAGAGTGGTATAAAAGTATTGGGAAATTTATGCAATGCTGATATCTTTGAAAAATTAGAACTTGTATGCACACATAAACATTTTCGGCTACCAAATATTTATAAATTATAGATGCCACCAGAGAGATCTCCAGTATGAATCCTTGGCCAGCTCACAGCATATGGTTTGATCTGGTCTACAGTTCACTATTGGCCTGTTATGTGAAACAGGGCAGCAACCAATTGTGAACACATAATTCAAGCAACCATTTGTGAACACAAACCATTTTGTATTGGTCTCAAATGCGGAGATTTTGGTATGCATTATTCCCACATGTGTGGACAATTTATGCAATAATTCTATACATTTTATATTAATATCTTGCTGATTGTATTATAGATATTCTCTTTATTACTGATTTGATTTGCTTATTGAGTTCACAACTTTATATTGTTGGGTCTGTTGTGACTGCATTTATGTATATTTATCAATGGTTTTTATTGTATTATTGGTTTTCATCTGAATGCTTATTGGTTCTTATGTATTTGTGCTCTTGTAAGGTCAGTTGGTGGGATATCAAGCTTCATGTCGATAGTTCAGGCCACAAGCCTGGCATCTTTCACTTTATCATCTTGGGATGTTCCATGGTCCTGTTTAACTTATGCGTACACAGATGTTGCACAGATGTTACATTGATACAGATACAGCAAATGTCCATCTACATATGGTCAGGTCATGCTTCCAGGTTAGTGTGGGTTGAGCTGCCGGCCAACAGGCAACTGGGCCCTGCGTCTTGGGCATGTTTCATGCAACCCCATATACAGCCCTGGGGGGCTGTTTTATTCTATCTAGTCCGTGTTCATCCGTATCTTCTTGTCTAAGAAAATCGAGGGTATTTTAGACCATAAGATATTTTCTTTTGATTCCTTTGCTCCTCCAGAAAACCGTTCCAACCTCAATGTGACCTAAGTGATTTCTTACGCCATGATATCTTTAGCCTGTAAGGCGGAGCGAATGTTGACCGCATGTTAATCGGCCTTGACAAGCCCTAGTGCAATGGTTTTTTGTGGTTTTTTTGCCCTGTCTAAGGTGATTCGCAGCGTGTGCTTTGGCATGTTTCAACGGCTCTTGCCTTCCCGTTTCTTGCAATCCTTGCGGCTTTACGCCTGAAACTGCATGCCACGATAGTATGCGGGGCCCACTTGCCGCCAACACCTCTCCACGCCTGCTTGCCAGCCTGCCTGCCTGCCTGGATGGCTGGATGGCTCCCTTTTCGCCATGCCCTGTTTTCTGTTAGCTTACCGCAGGGTGAGCAATACTTCAGGCCCATGCCAAAGCAGGAGCAAGCACGCAGCTCGCTGTGGCGGCTCTGACAAACACCCCCTAGGAACGTTGCATCGTCTCCCTTTCTCTCTCCGCTCTTGTCTGTTTGCGCCTCTCCTTTTTTTTGAAATCACCCGGCGACCTAGCTTGTAGTCGGTGGAACGGAATTCCTGAAGAAAAAAAACCCTGTTTGTTCCATTTTCTTGCGCTGTCAGCCGCGAGCCATGCCATGCCATGCCATGCCATGCCATGCCATGCCATGCCATGCCGTGCCGTGCCATGCGAGGCCAGGCCATGCCATGCCATGCCATGCCATGCGAGGCCATGCCATGGCGGGCTGACTGGCTGTCTTTGACTTGGCACCAGGGTTCATGCGAAGCCGTGCCATGCCATGGAATGCCATGCCATGCCATGCCATGGCGGCTGGCTGGCTGTCTTTGACTTGGCACCAGGGTTCCCCCAGAAGTGGCCGGTCGTGGTCCTCTTGTTGCCGTATCGTCGGCCCCGCCATTACCGTGTTCCGTGCTGTTCTCTCAATGCCGACATCTGCGAAATTGAGCAAAAAAGCAATCCATAGTTCCCATGATAGCGCCGCCAGCTAGCGTTTTAATATGGACACTGAACGCCATGCATGGGGTCTGCACGTTATTATGCACGACTTGATTGAACCCGTGGCTAATTTCGTTTAGGTTGGGAAATGCGGCCTGGCGTTGTGTAACTTATAGCCGACGCAGTGTAAGCGATCATCGGGCCATTCAATAAAAGCTGCTACTTGGGTTCAGAATATAGGTGTATTACCTGACTCTTGAGCCCAGACGGCCAAAGTTGTGTCTCCAGACATTGCCGACGTAGTTATCCGAAGTAAGGGATTTTTTTTCAATGAGGGAGTTTTATGTAATTTGTATGAAGTTTTTTTCGAAGGAGAAGTGGTGCCAAACGGCGATGGAAGAAATTTGTAAATTGCTTGGAAGGTGTTCCTTGCTGCGGTTAATACTACAGTGCGGCGTACGCCTAGTGACCTTTGACCTCGGGAAGTCTATAACAGTGTTTGGCTAGCGATTCCCCCTCCTACCCGTTACAGTAAATCTTCCATTGCCATTCCCTCCTTTCCAGCGCGGATGGAAGGCGTCCCGACACGATTTTAATCCTGATCAGCGCGTGTTTCTAAGTCTAAGGTTTCAAAGGTCTGTCCCCCTTTGGTCCGATTGGCTGGTGTGCATCACGGTGTGGGCTGACTAAGCTTGTGCTTATCTCAATAGGGTTCTCCGAGAGATTTGTTTGCAGTATGAGATAAGCGAGCACACAACCGGCAACATATACATATATATGTACATATATATATATACATATATATATATATATATATATATATATATTTGCACGGTTCCCAATAAGCTCCATGAGTCCCATTCTCCGTATACATACCACAGTGATCGTTCAGGCGCATCAATCTACCCCACTTTGAGCAACTCCAATGTTTTGTTCAGTTCTTGGTTCGACGCCCAATCTGATGGACCAACAATCCGTAGGCGATACAAATAAATGATACATATCGTACGAAAAATATGTAAGTAAGAGTTATATGGGCCTACTGATCACACCTGAAATCGTCGTGTAGTTTTCGACCACATCCCTATTTTCGCCCACAAAAAAATTGATTTGATCCCTATCATACATGCTTGAGCCTTGAGAGAAAAAAAGGGTTAAGGTCTAAAACTACACAGTAAGTTATTACCTTAAAGATATTGGAGCGCATTGATGGTTTGTTTCTGTACCGCATCGGGAAATGTGGGGGTGGGGGGAGGGAGGGGCGGCAATGTGTCCTCAAATACTATAGTCCTCGCTATGGAAGCTTGTAATCCACACCATCCTCATGCGGCGAAAGCCAGTCGTGTTGTACCTCTCGTCATCATTAATATTCATCTCCGAAACTATGTACAAAATTATGGGTCTGAGTCCCTATGCACGATTAAAAATGAACGGCCATCAAAAGTCTAGCGCGTGAAATGTGAAATCGTTTCAGAGGCATTTTCCTTCATATATCCGTATACATGGATTATATACATATTTTCGTGTGGTATACCTTTGTAAAGTAGACATATATTTGAGTCCAAATCGCTTTTTGCGTCACGAGACTGATGCACTATTGTACTACCGGATTGTTTGTGCGGTGGACGCATAATATCACGGTCACGGTGAAGTCATTCACCAGATGGACCGGAGCCGTATGCACTCATAGTAAAGGTAGTGTAGTGCAGACTGTTTGCCGCCACGCTGATACCGCCAGGCCAAGGGATCCCTTACGCATGCAGTGAGTGACGAGGATACCAACTGCTATCATAGATAAGACCTTTTTGTATCTCATGCTTCCGTCGTGTGGCAGTCGCATGGCCGATGCACGAATGACCGTTACATTTTCAGTTTGCATAGCGGGTATATTACAGGGTCGAGGTCACAAGGTGTCAGCGTAGTCTGCGCCCACGTGGTGTCTCAGAGCAAGCATCCGCGCTGACAACCCCCTGTCCCTGAGTGAGGCGGGGGGACAACCCCCTGTCCCGAGGGGGGCGGGGGGACAATTCCCTGTCCCGAGGGGGGCGGGGAGACAATTCCCTGTCTCGAGGGGGGCGGGGGGACAATTCTCTGTCTCGAGGGGGGCGGGGGGACAACCCCCTTTCCCTGAGGGTGACGGGGGTGGTCATTCTTAATCATGGCGGGAATAGAGGGACGCGAGATGGAGAGCAACGTTGGTTAATGGCTCGACGGTATATCTTCCCCGGCGTGGGGGGGTGGGGGGGGTACTTCCGCGGTAAAGCCTCACCCCCTCACCTCCAAAATCCGCTCGGTCGGGGCGCTTTACCGCCCACATCCGCTCGGTCGGGGCGTTTTACCGCGCAAATCCGCTCGGTTGGGGCGTTTTACTGCCAAAATGCACTCGGTCGGGGCGTTTTACCGCCAAGTTCCTCTCGGAAGGGGTATTTTTTTCGCTCCAACCCGCTCTATGAACGCACATTTCCAGAGCCCCCCCCCCCCCCCCCGTCGCAAGTTTTGAATATTACAGATGTTGAATTGGTTGGGCTTCAGCGGCGATTTCAGTTACGTGTATGTTTAGTGTCGCAAGGCGGGATTACCATCATCTGTATGTGACGTGTACCCCGGTGGCGGGGTTACAACGTTCCTTGATGTGGTTGCACACGTGTATCTTACCATCACAGCGGTGCATTGATCCGGTTTAACCCATATATGGCTTGAACACCAATCCATCCATCAAACTAATTATACTTTCGCTCCTGCTTTTGATATGCGTTTTGCTATATTTGTTTACAAAACCTAACAAGTACTGATTCCATGTTCATTCCAACATGCGACACTGTATCCGGTTACTAAAGTATGCCGGCATTCCTACAGTAGTAGGTCTGGGGTACAGTAACTTTGGAACCTCGGAGGGAAATTTGACGTATAGGAGTTAATAATGATAGTTATCATCGAGCCCATACCACTATGACAAGTGATGTCATCGATCCCATGCCACTATGACAATTGACGTCATCGAGCCCATGCCACAATGACAAGTGATGTCATCGATCCCATGCCACTATGACAATTGACGTCATCGAGCCCATGCCACTATGATACGTGACGTCATTGATCCATTGTCACTATGACAAGGGACGTCATCGAGCCCATGCCACTATGGCAAGTGACGTCATCGATCCCATGCCACTATGACAATTGACGTCATCGAGCCCATGCCACTATGACAAGTGACGTCGTCGAGCCCATGCCACTATGACAATTGACGTCATCGAGTCCATGCCACTATGACAAGGGACGTCATCGAGCCCATGCCACAATGACAAGTGACGTCATCGAGATCTCGTGTATCGGATGTTCTGGTGGTTAGCGCTATCAGCCTTGTCGAGGGGGCCCAGCATTACGTGGCTTAGGTCGCTAATGTGACCATGGGATGTGCCGGGTAAAGATCCATCTTCGCAAAAATAATGTGGTCAATGCCAAACCAACTCACCAAACAACACAAAAGTATCCTTGATTCCGACCCGAAAAAGAGTGCGTGGCTTTCTGCGTTAGCTCATCTGAAACTCTCGTTCGGGATCGGGGGTGGGGAGGGAGGGGGTGGGGGGTTGGACGCTATGCATTGTGTCGACTGCGGTGGCAGCAACATACATACCACAAAATAGTGCACTTACATTAACGAGCGCTTTTTACGGTATGTGGCAGAGGTCAAGAGGTTTTTCTTTTGATGACCGAGGATGCCGTGCGATCAGTGTGATACTGTCAACTCCCATCCGGTGACCTATTCTCGCGAATGCTACCCTTGGTCACGTGGTACATGGAAGTGGTGCGTGATACTTGGGTGGCCGAGTGGTTATCGCTGAACGGTAGAGTGGTCATCAAGTGAGTGATATAGACAACTGGAGGGTTGGATGCAGGTCCTATTTAGGCCCTCCTAGTCTGCTCTTTCGGTCGATAAAGCACGACTGTGTATCATCGCCATTTGATATGAGGACCCATTTCACGCCGGCGAAAGCGCATTTCACGTGATTGAGGAGAAACTAATGCTGTAATTTATGTCTGAAACTTAAGTCTGGTTATATTGCTAATATACCCCCCCCCCCCCACGGTCGGGATATAATAATATGTTATGTAATATGCAATCGCCTTGTATATACCGCCTCGGGCGTCCATCTGAGAGGTGGCTCTGGTCGGAATGGAGGTGATTAACTGACCCATCCCCCTCCCGTTAACAAGGTACGAGCAACCCCCCTTCATATTAACAAGGTGTGTCCCACCCCCCTCCCGTTGGCAAGGTATGATCCACCCCCCTCCCGTTGACAAGGTATGACCCACCCGCCTCCCGTTGACAAGGTATGACCCACCACCCCTCCCGTTAATAAGGTAAGACCCACCCCCCTCCTGCTTACAAGGTATGACCCCCCTCCCGCAGATAAGGTATGACCCCCCCCCCTCCTGCTTACAAGGTATGACCCCCCCCCCGCAGATATGGTATGACCCACCCACCCTCCCGTTGACAAGGTATGAACCCCCCCCCCTCCCGTTGACGGCGATTGAGCCCCCACCCTGCACCCCCGACCCATCCGGGAAGATAGCAGTGTCAATCAATTCTGCGTATCGTATGCAGCGTTCCGTTGTCACAAATTAAACTGGTTAATTGAGATGTCAAATATTTTGTATTAATCTTCTTATGGATGTCCATTGCTTAAGTTTCTTTCAGGAATGTGTCAAACAGTACTCTTTGGTGCCTTGTATTTTATTTAAATCGATTTGCGCTACAAAGTAGTGACTACTGAATCGCCGATATTATAGATAATACAGCATATCATTATACTTTAGCTGCACATGATATCTGAATATTTTTGTTGCATCTTATATGTTAATACATGTCATCATAACTTTCGCGGCTTATTTTGTCATTGTTGCGTTACTAAGTATTGACCGACCATTCACATACTGCCCTGCAGCTCTGGGAGAAATGATTTGCTAAAAAGGAAAGCGTCCCGTTCTTCTTCCACTCCACGTTGCACAGTTTACGTTTGAACCATTGTCACTGTGCCATTCCGTCAAGCACGCTAGCCAATCTGCCATCGGAGGCGATCGGGGTCTCGAGGGCTAGCGGGCAAGGAAGTGAGGGGAGCTAGCTAGCAAGCAACGACGGCAGTCCCTGTGTCACCGCGCACGGCGGTGGCGGTCAGTGTGAGGTGTGAAAGCCTCCCGTTGTAGGCCTCCCGAGTATTATTTGGCTAGGGACCGCGGTCCCGGTTCGTTTGGTGTACCTCCGACACCAGAAGCTGGTGACCGGGTGTTTGAGTTTACATACGCTGGCGATGTTTGTCTGACAAGGAGTCGTACCAATCTCTCCCCTCCCCCCAGAAAAGCTCAGAATGTATTTATTTATACACAATAGTAGATTTATCTACAGTAGTTTGGTAGTGTGCCCGTTGGCACGCTGGTCGCTTTTCCGGAATGCAGGTACTCTTAATGGGAAGTTGATGACGCCGACATACTCCTTTGTAGTGCCCCGTGGGGCGCTCAGATCTTGACTGGTTCCCGCCCCTCCTACGGCCTGGTTCCCGCCCCCTCCTACGGTCCTTGCCCCTACACCACACCTTGGCCCCGACCCCCACCCACCCACACGCCCCCCTCTACGCTCTGCTTCCGCTCTTGCTTTTTCCCGTTTTTCGTATCGCCCTCCTCTTCCTCCCGACTTCTTTTTTCGATTTATCTTCCCTCTATGTGTCCCACTCCCCACCCCCTCTTACGCCCTCCACGTGTCCCACTCCCCACCCCCTCTCACGCCCTCCACGTGTCCGACCCCGACCCCCGCCCAGCCCTCCATGCCAGCCTGCCTGTTTCCCTCCGTTTCCTCCATTCCCCAGTTCCCATTCATGCCTGCGTACGTCATGGCATTTCCACATGAAATAGATATCAGCAGTTTCTGCAACCTGCTGGCGCGCGTAGCACCATTAGTTAGAGAAAGCTGAAGGCCTTTTATGTGGCGAGTGGGATTCAGACAGGGGGTTGGGTTTGTTGATGGCCCATTCATTGTTAATACATGTATAACATGGCACTTTCCCTGGAGAAGGCGGCGGGATTTAGCGTTAAACCGACGTAGCAGGCATACTACGTGATAACTGGTTGCGTTTACTTGTTGAAGTGTGTCCGTACAAGGGCATGACACGAATGGTTACGGTGTGATTCACGCAAAGGGAGCGGCTACGTCAGGATGCTTGGGTATATTGCTTCATGGAGTCATTGATATTTGCCGGTTCATCTCCAATGGCCTTGGGAATTATGCCAAAGCACTTATATCTGTACACTACCCCTTGATACTGCCAGGACTGTTTAGTGTCACGCAATGAATCACATCGAAACAGAACTGGTTTATATAATGTCGGGAACGCAATGAGTGATTTATGTATGAGACTTATGTATCACGAATGACGTGGTCCATGAATACCATAGTGGAGACATTAACGGTTCGCTGACGTCACGGAGGTATCACATTGCACTCGATGTTCCTCCAGGACTGACTCTTGACCTTAGTGGGTCTGACCCTTGACCTCAGTGGGACTGACCCTTGACCTCAGTGGGACTGACCCCTCAGTGGGACTGACCCTTGACCTCAGTGGGACTGACCCTTGACCTCAGTCGGACTGCCCCTTGACCTGATTCGGACTCGCCCTTGACTTTGACGCTACCATATTTCATTGTGTTAGCAGCAAAACAAAACAAAAGTACATGTACTTGTACACAAGTACCCTGTACATGGTCTATTTCGTATTTTTAACTCTGACACTATTTTTAATGTCTGTTCCTTGGTTTCTGTTTGCAGTCTTACTTCGTCACCGACTATGACCCGACCATTGAGGATTCCTACACCAAGCAGTGCGTCATTGATGACGTCGTGGCCCGATTGGACAGTAAGTAGCCCACATATTGCTCTGTGTGTCCATGTCCTCACTGCAAGACCCGCCGCTCCGGGGCGCTGTGAGGCGCTGGGTCCCCCCGTATCCCCCGAACCACCCCAGTGGTCACGGGGTAGAAAGTTCATGCTTACGTCATAGCCTCAAGGAAGATGGCCACCTGAGAGCCTAACGGCACGTAGATCGGTGGTTCGAGCCCCGCTGTGGCCATGTCTGTGTGGTCGCAGGATAAAGATCCCATGTCTTTCTTCGTAAAGAGTAGGGGGTTACCCCCGGGGACATGGCTCCGCTCTTGCCTTGCTTCTCCCATTAACGCGATGAACATGCAACCAACCAACCTGAAGGAAGAGTGTTCTGGCTTGCTGTTTACTTGCAACATATAGACCAGACAAGTCAAGCGATACCATGCACCCCAACCTCGCCACCTCCACCCCGCCTCGCCCCCCCCCCCCCACCCCACTTCGCCACGCCCACCCCGCCTCGCCACCCTCACCCCACCTCGCCACCCCCACCCCGCCTCGCCACCCCCACCCCACCTCGCCACCCCCACCCCACCTCGCCACCCCCACCCCACCTCGCCACCCCCACCGTTAATGGTCGTTGTAAGTTGACTGGTGTGCAATAGTCGTGCCGACAGAAGATATTTACCGAAGACAATGCAGGAAGCATTGACAGCCCGAACATTAAAATCGTGCTTTCAAAGCGTGCTTTCAAAGCGTGCTTTCAAAGCGTGAATGGATCATTGTTTGCCGTAACTCAAGTCTTTGCCTTGCAAGATTGTACCTTGTACTGAATTCCAGTCAAGCCAAGCCAACCCAATACAAAGGCCAAAATGGCATTCTTTCAGTGCCACAGTTGTATTCCGCTCCGAACGTAGAAAAAGTAGCGACCGATATGCTAAAAATAAATCGCTGTTCTACTTGATTAACACTTGCGGAGGGAAGTACCCCCCCCCCCCCAGCCAAGATCCCCCGCACACACCCAGCTCAACGCCATCCGCACCTTTACCCCCCCCCCCCACCCCCCTTTGCAAGTAGAGCTCTAAGGTTAAATGCCGGAGATATCGACTTGCAAGCTGCACTTCATAGTATACATATCCCCAGCCGCCTAAGGCAAGCAGCGCCGCGCGTCGCTGACCTCGACCTCGGCGTCTCCCTATGACCTTGAGAGTGGTTGCGGTATGCCGCCCGGCGGCTGTAGTTGTGGCAGCGCGCGTGATGACGTCAGGGAACCTCATTCCTCAGTGAAATGGATCTGGCCGTTGAATCAGCCATGGGGAAGGGGCGCCATCAGCAACAGTGCCCGCCCGTTGGCCCGCCCGCCCCTTGGCCCGCCCACCCCTTGGCCTGCCGGCCCTGTTGGCCCTCGGTAGCCGGTTTCCGTAAGGCCGGATCCCCCAATGGCCTTCCGGAGCTGCCGCCGCAGGATTCCCTCATCCCGATTGCGGCAGAAGGTTGAAGGTGTGAGAGAGATGTGCACATAATAATACGCACTGTCTGTCCCCCTCACTCCCTCGCTCGCCTTCACCCACACACACGCGGATGCTGCGTGTTTACGTCGGCGGTGTTAGTCTTGTAAACTCTGCCCCCGAAGTCTCCGCAGAGCTATGGCGGCGCCACCTGGTGGCCATTAGCCTCCCCGGGGGCCAGGCGAAGGGGTCACGGATGGGATGCCATCATCTGGGCAGACAGCCAGCCATGGGCTTAGTGGGCATCGGCCGGGTAGTCAGCCAGCCATGGGCTGGGCAACAGCCATCAGCCATCAGTCAGCCCTCAGTCAGGCAGGCACTCAGCCGTCAGCCAGCCTTTAGGCAGGCACTCAACCATCAGCCAGCCCTCAGTCAGCCATCAGCCAGCCATCAGTCAGCCATCAGCCAGCCCTCAGTCAGGCAGGCAGTCATCCATCACCCAGCCCTCAGTCAGCCATCAGCCAGCCCTCAGTCAGCCATCAGCCAGCCCTTAGTCAGCCATCACCCAGCCCTCAGTCAGCCATCAGCCAGCCATCAGTCAGCCATCAGCCAGCCCTCAGTCAGGCAGGCAGTCATCCATCACCCATCCCTCTGTCAGCCATCACACAGCCCTCAGTCAGCCATCACCCAGCCCTCAGTCAGCCATCACCCAGCCCTCAGTCATTCATCAGCCAGTCCTCAGTCAGCCATCAGCCAGCCATCAGTCAGCCATCAGCCAGCCCTCAGTCAGCCATCAGCCAGCCCTTAGTCAGCCATCAGCCGGCCATCAGTCAGCCATCAGCCAGCCATCAGTCAGCCATCAGCCAGCCCTCAGTTAGGCAGGCAGTCATCCATCAGCCAGTCCTCAGTCAGGCAGGCAGTCATCCATCAGCCAGCCCTCAGTCAGCCATCACCCAGCCCTCAATCAGCCATCACCCAGCCCTCAGTCAGCCATCAGCCTGGCTGGCAGTCATCAATCAGCCGTCAGCCAGCCCTCAGACAAGTAGGCAGTCCACCATCAGCCAGCCCTCAGTCAGCCATCACCCAGCCCTCAATCAGCCATCACCCAGCCCTCAGTCAGCCATCAGCCTGGCTGGCAGTCATCAATCAGCCGTCAGCCAGCCCTCAGACAAGTAGGCAGTCAACCATCAGCCAGTCCTCAGACAAGCAGGCAGTCATCCACCAGCCAGTCCTCAGTCAGCCATCACCCAACCCTCAGTCAGCCATCAGCCAGCCCTCAGTCAGCCATCAGCCAGCCCTCAGTCAGCCATCAGCCAGCCCTCAGTCAGCCATCAGTCAGCCATCAGCCAACCCTCAGTCAGCCATCAGCCAGCCGTCAGTCAGCCATCAGCCAGCCCTCAGTCAGCCCTCAGTCAGCCATCAGCCAGCCGTCAGTCAGCCATCAGCCAGCCCTCAGTCAGCCATCACCCAGCCCTCAGTCAGCCATCAGCCAGCCCTTAGTCAGCCATCAGCCAGCCCTCAGTCAGCCATCAGCCAGCCCTCAGTCAGTCATCAGCCAGTCCTCAGTCAGCCATCAGCCAGCCATCAGCCAGCCCTCAGTCAGCCAGCCCTCAGTCAGCCATCACCCAGCCCTCAGTCAGCCATCAGCCAGCTCTTAGTCAGCCATCAGCCAGCCATCAGTCAGCCATCAGCCAAGCAGGCAGTCAACCATCAGCCAGCGCTCAGTCAGCCATCAGCCAGCCCTCTGTCAGCCATCAGCTAGCCCTCAGTCAGCCATCAGCCAGCCCTCAGTCAGCCATCAGCCAGCCCTTAGTCAGGCTGGCAGTCAGCCATCAGCCAGCCCTCAGTCAGCCATCACCCAGCCCTTAGTCAGGCTGGCAGTCAGCCATCAGCCATCAGCCAGCGCTCAGTCAGCCATCAGCCAGCCCTCTGTCAGCCATCAGCTAGCCCTCAGTCAGCCATCAGCCAGCCCTCAGTCAGCCATCAGCCAGCCCTTAGTCAGGCTGGCAGTCAGCCATCAGCCAGCCCTCAGCCAGCCCTCAGTCAGCCATCAGCCAGCCCTTAGTCAGGCTGGCAGTCAGCCATCAACCATCAGCCAGCCCTCAGTCAGCCATCAGCCAGCCCTTAGTCAGGCTGGCAGTCAGCCATCAGCCATCAGCCAGCCCTCAGTCAGCCATCAGCCAGCCCTTAGTCAGGCTAGCGGTCAGCCATCAGCCATCAACCAGCCCTCAGTGTGTCACCGACCTACGACATATTTACAGTTTACATCGCTGTGTAATATATGTATATTTACACACGCGGGAATTGTCCAATGTTTAAGGTTGAAATATGAACACGTTTTGGTTGTAATTGGTGTCCCTGAATGTGCTTGTCCTTTCGCCAAACCTTCTCTCACGCTAAACAAAAACAACACAAGGCTTGATGTAACGACCTGTGGCAAAACCTAGGTTGTTGTCACCAATCCATCTCTTTCTAAACACGGCTAACGGAAAGTAATCTCATTTCATTTTTGAACGCCCCGTTTTATGCATGTCATCGCATGTTGGTTGCCTCTCGGCTTCAGTCGCGCCCTACACTTGCAAACAGATGGAGCGCCAGTGATCAATGGCGTTTAGTACGGTGTGGCTTGCTCAGAGCTCCAGTGATCAGTGGCGGCTTGTATCGAGTCGGTGTGGCTTGTATCGAGTCGGTGTGGCTTGCTCTGAGCTCTAGTGATCAGTGGCGGCTTGTATCGAGTCGGTGTGGCTTGCTCTGAGCTCCAGTGATCAGTGGCGGCTTGTATCGAGTCGGTGTGGCTTGCTCTGAGCTCCAGTGATCAGTGGCGGCTTGTATCGAGTCGGTGTGGCTTGTATCGAGTCGGTGTGGCTTGCTCTGAGCTCTAGTGATCAGTGGCGGCTTGTATCGAGTCAGTGTGGCTTGCTCTGAGCTCCAGTGATCAGTGGCGGCTTGTATCGAGTCGGTGTGGCTTGCTCTGAGCTCCAGTGATCGGTGGTGGCTTGTATCGAGTCGGTGTGGCTTGCTCTGAGCTCCAGTGATCAGTGGCGGCTTGTATCGAGTCGGTGTGGCTTGCTCTGAGCTCCAGTGATCAGTGGCGGCTTGTATCGAGTCGGTGTGGCTTGCTCTGAGCTCCAGTGATCAGTGGCGGCTTGTATCGAGTCGGTGTGGCTTGCTCTGAGCTCCAGTGATCAGTGGCGGCTTGTATCGAGTCGGTGTGGCTTGCTCAGAGCTCCAGTGATCAGTGGCGGCTTGTATCGAGTCGGTGTGGCTTGCTCAGAGCTCCAGTGATCAGTGGCGGCTTGTATCGAGTCGGTTTGGCTTGCTCTGAGCTCCAGTGATCAGTGGCGGCTTGTATCGGTGTGGCTTGCTCTGAGCTCCAATGATCAGTGGCGGCTTGTATCGAGTCGGTGTGGCTTGCTCTGAGCTCCAGTGATCAGTGGCGGCTTGTATCGAGTCGGTGTGGCTTGCTCTGAGCTCCAGTGATCAGTGGCGGCTTGTATCGAGTCGGTGTGGCTTGCTCAGAGCTCCAGTGATCAGTGGCGGCTTGTATCGAGTCGGTGTGGCTTGCTCAGAGCTCCAGTGATCAGTGGCGGCTTGTATCGAGTCGGTTTGGCTTGCTCTGAGCTCCAGTGATCAGTGGCGGCTTGTATCGGTGTGGCTTGCTCTGAGCTCCAATGATCAGTGGCGGCTTGTATCGAGTCGGTGTGGCTTGCTCTGAGCTCCAGTGATCAGTGGCGGCTTGTATCGAGTCGGTGTGGCTTGTATCGAGTCGGTGTGGCTTGCTCTGAGCTCCAGTGATCAGTGGCGGCTTGTATCGAGTCGGTGTGGCTTGCTCTGAGCTCCAGTGATCAGTGGCGGCTTGTATCGAGTCGGTGTGGCTTGCTCAGAGCTCCAGTGATCAGTGGCGGCTTGTATCGAGTCGGTGTGGCTTGCTCGGAGCTCCAGTGATCAGTGGTGGCTTGTATCGAGTCGGTGTGGCTTGCTCGGAGCTCCAGTGATCAGTGGCGGCTTGTGTCGAGTCGGTGTGGCTTGCTCAGAGCTCCAGTGATCAGTGGCGGCTTGTATCGAGTCGGTGTGGCTTGCTCAGAGCTCCAGTGATCAGTGGCGGCTTGCATCGAGTCGGTGTGGCTTGTATCGAGTCGCTGTGGCTTGTATCGAGTCGGTGTGGCTTGTGTCGAGTCGGTGTGGCTTGCTCAGAGCTCCAGGGATCAATGGCGGCTTGTATCGAGTCGGTGTGGCTTGCTCTGAGCTCCAGGGATCAATGGCGGCTTGTATCGAGTCGGTGTGGCTTGCTCTGAGCTCCAGTGATCGGTGGTGGCTTGTATCGAGTCGGTGTGGCTTGCTCTGAGCTCCAGTGATCAGTGGCGGCTTGTATCGAGTCGGTGTGGCTTGCTCTGAGCTCCAATGATCAGTGGCGGCTTGTATCGAGTCGGTGTGGCTTGCTCTGAGCTCTAGTGATCAGTGGCGGCTTGTATCGAGTCGGTGTGGCTTGCTCTGAGCTCCAGTGATCAGTGGCGGCTTGTATCGAGTCGGTGTGGCTTGCTCAGAGCTCCAGTGATCAGTGGCGGCTTGTATCGAGTCGGTGTGGCTTGCTCTGAGCTCCAGTGATCAGTGGCGGCTTGTATCGGTGTGGCTTGCTCTGAGCTCCAATGATCAGTGACGGCTTGTATCGAGTCGGTGTGGCTTGCTCGGAGCTCCAGTGATCAGTGGCGGCTTGTGTCGAGTCGGTGTGGCTTGCTCAGAGCTCCAGTGATCAGTGGCGGCTTGTATCGAGTCGGTGTGGCTTGCTCAGAGCTCCAGTGATCAGTGGCGGCTTGCATCGAGTCGGTGTGGCTTGTATCGAGTCGGTGTGGCTTGTATCGAGTCGGTGTGGCTTGTGTCGAGTCGGTGTGGCTTGCTCAGAGCTCCAGGGATCAATGGCGGCTTGTATCGAGTCGGTGTGGCTTGCTCTGAGCTCCAGGGATCAATGGCGGCTTGTATCGAGTCGGTGTGGCTTGCTCTGAGCTCCAGTGATCAGTGGCGGCTTGTATCGAGTCGGCGTGGCTTGCTCAGAGCTCCAGGCATCAGTGGCGGCTTGTATCGAGTCGGTGTGGCTTGCTCTGAGCTCCAGTGATCAGTGGCGGTTTGTATCGAGTCGGTGTGGCTTGTATCGAGTCGGTGTGACTTGCTCTGAGCTCCAGGCACGACTCACTAACTTTACTATAATCGACCTTTATCTGACTCCCCATTCCCGGCCTGAGGTGTCCCTGGTAGAAGGGATAACAGTAACCAGACACGATAACAATTCGCAAATATCTCCTATTTGGTTTTCTCCATACGAATTGCTTTCTGTTATCACGTATTTGCTAGATAGGAGGCGTTGGAGGCGTTTTTTTGGGTTAGCGTTTGGTGAAATCAAAAATTAATGCTGGCAAGACGCCATCACGAAACAAGCGCTAACGTTCGGAGTCAATACGGATGTCGCTATGTTAACTCATGCCATAATACTTGATTTGAGCCAGGGGGCACCCGAATGGTCTGGTGGTTAGGGTGCGCGCCTTCACCGTGTGAGCTCTGCCAGGCCAGCCAGGGGGCACCCGAATGGTCTGGTGGTTAGGGTGCGCGCCTTCACCGTGTGAGCTCTGCCAGACCAGCCAGGGGGCACCCGAATGGTCTGGTGGTTAGGGTGCGCGCCTTCACCGTGTGAGCTCTGCCAGACCAGCCAGAGGGCACCCGAATGGTCTGGTGGTTATGGTGCGCGCCTTCACCGTGTGAGCTCTGCTAGGCCAGCCAGGGGCCACCCGAATGGTCTAGTGGTTAGGGTGCGCGCCTTCACCGTGTGAGCTCTGCCAGGCCAGCCAGGGGCCACCCGAATGGTCTGGTGGTTAGGGTGCGCCTTCACCGTGTGAGCTCTGCCAGGCCAGCCAGGGGCCACCCGAATGGTCTGGTGGTTATGGTGCGCGCCTTCACCGTGTGAGCTCTGCCAGGCCAGCCAGGGGCCACCCGAATGGTCTGGTGGTTAGGGTGCGCCTTCACCGTGTGAGCTCTGCCAGGCCAGCCAGGGGCCACCCGAATGGTCTGGTGGTTAGGGTGCGCCTTCACCGTGTGAGCTCTGCCAGGCCAGCCAGGGGGCACCCGAATGGTCTGGTGGTTATGGTGCGCCTTCACCGTGTGAGCTCTGCTAGGCCAGCCAGGGGCCACCCGAATGGTCTGGTGGTTAGGGTGCGCCTTCACCGTGTGAGCTCTGCCAGGCCAGCCAGGGGGCACCCGAATGGTCTGGGGGTTAGGGTGCGCCTTCATCGTGTGAGCTCTGCCAGGCCAGCCAGGGGCCACCCGAATGGTCTGGTGGTTAGGGTGCGCCTTCACCGTGTGAGCTCTGCCAGGCCAGCCAGGGGGCACCCGAATGGTCTGGTGGTTATGGTGCGCCTTCACCGTGTGAGCTCTGCTAGGCCAGCCAGGGGCCACCCGAATGGTCTGGTGGTTAGGGTGCGCCTTCACCGTGTGAGCTCTGCCAGGCCAGCCAGGGGGCACCCGAATGGTCTGGGGGTTAGGGTGCGCGCCTTCACCGTGTGAGCTCTGCCAGGCCAGCCAGGGGCCACCCGAATGGTCTGGTGGTTAGGGTGCGCCTTCACCGTGTGAGCTCTGCCAGGCCAGCCAGGGGCCACCCGAATGGTCTGGTGGTTATGGTGCGCGCCTTCACCGTGTGAACTCTGCTAGGCCAGCCAGGGGCCACCCGAATGGTCTGGTGGTTAGGGTGCGCGCCTTCACCGTGTGAGCTCTGCCAGGCCAGCCAGGGGCCACCCGAATGGTCTGGTGGTTAGGGTGCGCCTTCACCGTGTGAGCTCTGCCAGGCCAGCCAGGGGGCACCCGAATGGTCTGGTGGTTATGGTGCGCGCCTTCACCGTGTGAACTCTGCTAGGCCAGCCAGGGGGCACCCGAATGGTCTGGTGGTTAGGGTGCGCGCCTTCACCGTGTGAGCTCTGCCAGGCCAGCCAGGGGCCACCCGAATGGTCTGGTGGTTAGGGTGCGCGCCTTCACCGTGTGAGCTCTGCCAGGCCAGCCAGGGGCCACCCGAATGGTCTGGTGGTTAGGGTGCGCGCCTTCACCGTGTGAGCTCTGCCAGGCCAGCCAGGGGCCACCCGAATGGTCTGGTGGTTAGGGTGCGCGCCTTCACCGTGTGAACTCTGCTAGGCCAGCCAGGGGGCACCCGAATGGTCTGGTGGTTAGGGTGCGCCTTCATCGTGTGAGCTCTGCCAGGCCAGCCAGGGGCCACCCGAATGGTCTGGTGGTTAGGGTGCGCCTTCACCGTGTGAGCTCTGCCAGGCCAGCCAGGGGGCACCCGAATGGTCTGGTGGTTATGGTGCGCGCCTTCACCGTGTGAACTCTGCTAGGCCAGCCTGGGGCCACCCGAATGGTCTGGTGGTTAGGGTGCGCCTTCACCGTGTAAGCTCTGCCAGGCCAGCCAGGGGCCACCCGAATGGTCTGGTGGTTAGGGTGCGCCTTCACCGTGTGAGCTCTGCCAGGCCAGCCAGGGGGCACCCGCATGGTCTGGTGGTTATGGTGCGCGCCTTCACCGTGTGAGCTCTGCCAGGCCAGCCAGGGGGCACCCGAATGGTCTGGTGGTCAGTGGTGAGCTCTGCCAGGCCAGCCAGGGGCCACCCGAATGGTCTGGTGGTCAGTGGTGAGCTCTGCCAGGCCAGCCAGGGGCCACCCGAATGGTCTGGTGGTCAGTGGTGAGCTCTGCCAGGCCAGCCAGGGGGCACCCGAATGGTCTGGTGGTCAGTGGTGAGCTCTGCCAGGCCAGCCAGGGGCCACCCGAATGGTCTGGTGGTCAGTGGTGAGCTCTGCCAGGCCAGCCAGGGGGCACCCGAATGGTCTGGTGGTCAGTGGTGAGCTCTACCAGGCCAGCCAGGGGCCACCCGAATGGTCTGGTGGTCAGTGGTGAGCTCTGCCAGGCCAGCCAGGGGCCACCCGAATGGTCTGGTGGTCAGTCGTGAGCTCTGCCAGGCCAGCCAGGGGGCACCCGAATGGTCTGGTGGTCAGTGGTGAGCTCTGCCAGGCCAGCCAGGGGCCACCCGAATGGTCTGGTAGTCAGTGGTGAGCTCTGCCAGGCCCAGTCATCGTGCGGAGGTTCGGAGGTTCAGTCTCTCTAAGCGAGTGTCCTCTTTACAAGAGAGTAAGGGACTACCGCCTTGACTCCTTCCCTGGGCAGCATGGAGCATCCTCTCTCACTCCAACATAACGCCTAGTAACTGACGACCTCCTAATATAGTATTAACTCTTAACCACTGTAAACGAGATTGCGTCACCCGTAGGGTGAGATGACGTAAAATGTAAAATCCAGATTGTCTTCGGTCCACTACAATGATCTTGACCTTAACAGTTGACTTGACTGTGACTTTGACCTGTGACCTACAGACCCCGTTAACGAACTTGCTCGGATGAGTAAATTTATACGACGAAAAGGTGCGTTTTGTGGCCTACACAGAGTGCACAAACACAGCCTGAGATCCAGATTTGACCATTCAAATTCGTATTTAGCCTCTAAGATCCAGATTTGATACCTCAGATCAATATTGACCACTCAGATCCGGCAGCTTCATAACTGTCGTTATAGTGAGCATCCTCTCAATTGTTAGCCCCATCCCAAAAGTAAAAGTCGCTCTCCAGTTTCGCCCCCAGGTTCAACGATCTCACTCGGTGGACATCTGAAACCAAACTGCCCGTTTATTCAGTTTCGGTCTACATGTCTAGTTTCTACATCCCTACCATGCACATTAGTTTTATAGAAAAAACCGCAATCATCCCACCACCCCAGCTTCAACCCCCCCCCCGCCCCCCACAACAGTAAGCCTGCACTGTCACAGCTCGCGACAGTGAAGCTTCCCGCTGTAATGTGGTTATAATAAGATTAGCGAGCCGCGCTGTGTTGATATCTTGATAAGCCGAGTGACGAGTCCCGGGCCACCCATCATTGAGGTCGGCTAGCTGTTCTTAATAGTTAATAGCTCTCGTAGGGTCCTTTGTTAAAGTTTAGCAATATTTTGCAGACAAACTAATTAGGCGATTTGCAAAATTTAAAGACGCTTTACAAGTTACCGACGGGCTCAATACGTGACATAATGTACAGCGTCATTAAATGAACACTGTGAACGTTATAGCGACTTTCCCGATTTTTGGTCCTATCTCCCAATGGTTAAGGAACAAACAAAAAAATCCTGTGACCTTGACCTTTGACGTAGATACCCCGCTTAATCGAGCCATGTCGATGGGTAAAGTTACAGAACGATAATCATTGTAATCATTGTAATCATTGTACATCGTTCAGATATTGCAATCACTGTGCTGCATGTTGACGTTGGAATTCTGGCGGACGGTGGATTTGTTCAGCAGGGGTGCCGTGCAAGTTGTTACTCGCCATACAACCTGCTTCTGATTAGGTCGCATAGTTTCCTCCCCCCTCCTCCCCCCTCCTCCCCCCCCCCCACCCCCCATCCCCCTCTGCTGACGCCATAGCGCCAAAGGGCCCGCTCTCTCCATCTGACGCGTGAAGGCGCCCAAATACCGGCGACCTCAGTAAAGCTGTGATGCTAAGTGATTTCGCCTCTTGCTATGAACAGCAAAAGTATCATGTAATCCACAAAAAGAGAATGTCTGGATGCACTGTGGCGTCTCTTTGATTTTCCTGATGTCTTTTTTTTTTTTACTTTTTTCGTCTTTCCTTGTTATCTGGATGCCATGTTTTAACATACTTTGAGTTTCGATGGCTTTGGGTTAAATTAATACTTTTGATGTATTATTTCTCGTTATTATACCTTGATGTTGTAACCTTGGTTTTTGTGTAAGCATTGCTTCCGATGCACTTCTTTGACGTTATTTGTGTTACGTTTTATAGAAGTGCCTAGGAAACTAGACGACCGAGGGATGTATGGATTGATGTTTTGGACTAGATATGTGTACATATGAACTACGCTAAGCCAAAGCATCTACTGTCCTGAAATAACGGGATATAACGGCCTTAAATGGGCCTTCAATAGTGGTCTGCAGTTTAGAACGCTATCCGTCGACCAGGGCGGTTCCCTTTGAAGTAGGATGCACGTTGTCTATTATGTATAGACATAATAAATGTTCAGTGATTAGAAAGATTTATCTGCTAAATCTTTAATGGGGGTGGGGGTACGGGGTGGGGGTGGCGTGCGTTCGCTGTAAGTTTATACTTGCGGTGTACCGAGTTACGTTGACGGCTGTCTTTATTCCACCCACAGCCCGATACCGCACGCCATATGGAGCATTTCAGTCTGATTACTCCCTGGGCGGGGCTGCCCTCAAATGTTGGGGGGGAATCGAGGGGGGGGGGGGGGGGGGGAAGGCGGAGAGGTTATATTGCTACACGCACGTGTCTATGGCATGGAACAAATTTTGTTAGGAGATTTAAACAACTGCCCACATGTTGGACAGCCACGAATATTGGAAATCGGTTTTGAAAACTTGTAAAGAAGATAAATAATCTCAGAAGTAGCCGTAACTCGGCGTGGCACATGCGTAAGGGACGGGGGCTTAAAATATCAATTTATTCGTTCTTCAATGAAGTGACCCAGCGGGGGTTTGTCAGTTTCACTCAATGGCTTATCGTTAAAGGTTTCTTTTTGTACTGTGTGTCGTGCGAGATTCCTGTCGTACTAAGCAGGTAGCTGTAATCGGCATTTACAATCCAAGGTCTACTCATTCTCCAAGTGCGGTGGCGATTACCAACCACAGCCGCCTCTGGTGGCGAAAAATTTAGCTGCACTTGTGGACGCCAAAATGCACTTAAAACCCGCGACCGGGGCAAAGTCAGCTGGGACTTGTTATGGCGGTGGCTGGCCCTGCCTCGGCTGACTCCCCAGCCTGGTGGGGAGGGAGGGAGGGAGGGAGGGCTAGAGCTCCTAGGGATGGATGTGGGGCTAGGAAGAGCTTGCGTGTAGAGAGGGGGGCGGAGGGGGGGGGGGGGTTGATGACAACGTGGGGTGTGGTCGCGCGACTGGCGGAAAATATCCAGGGGTCTGTGAGGCTGCCTGCTGTAAAACCGTATGAGGACCGACTGCCGTGTGGTGAAAGACGCATGGTTTGGGCGGGGGAGGAGGGGGGGGATCTTTTTTTGCCTCGGCGTGGTTGTCCTTAGTTTGGTGGGGGGGGCGGGGTGAGGGCGAGGAAGGGGAATGGGCTTAAGGGCAGGGGCATGGCAGGCAAAGGAGCGGTGGGTGGGGTGTGTTTGTGTGTGTGGGGGGGGGGGTCGGGCAGCCGGCGGCGTCAGCGGCCCCTGGATGTCAGTCACCCGCAGGCAGCTGGGTGCAGCCGAGCCCTGGGGGAAGGGCGGCAACAAGGAGGGGTGGGGGGGGGGGGGAGGGGCGTGAGTGGCGGCTTCCCGGGCGTGGCCTGGGTGGGGCCGCTGCCCGTGGGGTGGAATTGGGTGGGGTGCTGGGGGCGGGGACGGAAGAGCGGTCTACTAATTGCGCTTTGTAGATTAGCTAGAGACTTCGTCCATACAAGGTGCATCTCTCTCGAAACCATCAGCCCCTCCCCCCCCCCACTACCAATTCCCCTTCCCCCTTCCCCTCCCCCATATCTATTCCCATACACACCCCACGACAGACACCTTCCCCATCACCGCCGCCTCCATCCCTGCTCGACACGCCGTCATGTCGACGGCCAAGGACGAATTGTCTGTTTTCACCGCCGCGGATCAGGTTGTCGGGTGGGCTGGGGTCGCCGGTGACGGCTGCCGCCACCTGCCCCTCGGTCCACATTGGCCGCGTCGCCTCTCCCGCACACACACAGCAACCATGCTATGCACGGACAGCCCTGGCTCAGCCCTTGCTCAGCCCTTGCTCAGCCCTTACTCAGTCCATGTAATAGTAGCTAGCGTGACGCATGTGCAGGTTAATTCGTGATCATCCGATCTAACTCCCAGCGCAATCATTCCATTGTGGCTGATAATGTTGAAAGGTGATCTAACACCCGGCTCAATCATTCCATCCTGGCTGATACTGTTAAAAGGTGATCTAACACCCGGCTCAATCATTCCATTGTGGCTGATATTGTTAAAAGGTGATCTAACACCCGGCTCAATCATTCCATCCTGGCTGATACTGTTCAAAGATGATCTAACACCCGGCTCAATCATTCCATCCTGGCTGATACTTTTAAAAGATGATCTAACACCCGGCTCAATCATTCCATCCCGGCTGATATTGTTGAAAGGTGATCTAACACCCGGCTCAATCATTCCATCCTGGCTAATACGGTTAAAATGTGATCTAACACCCGGCTCAATCATTCCATCCTGGCTGGTACTGTTAAGAAGTGATCTAACACCCGTGATCTAACACCCGGCTCAATTATTCCATCCTGATTAGTAGGTTGGTTGGTTATTCTGGAGGCTTTAACCACTTTTGGTCATATCGCGTCAATGGGAGAAGGAAGGGAGAGTGGAACCATGTCTCCGGGGGTAACCCCCTACTCTTTACGAAGAAAGACACGGGATCTTTATCCTGCGACCACACAAACATGGCCACAGCAGGGCTCGAACCATCGATCCACGCGCCGTTAGGCTCTCAGGTGGCCAGAGCACTCAATGCGAGCGCTCTAGCCCACTGAGCTATCGCACCGGCCCCTCCTGGCTAGTACTGTTAAAAAGTGATCTAACACCCGGCTCAATCATTCCATCCTGGTTGGTACTGTTAAAGGTGATCTAACACCCGGCTCACTCATTCCATCGTGGTTGGTACTGTTAAAAAGTGATCTAACCCCCGTGATCTAATGTCCGGCTCAATCATTCCATCCTGGCTGGTACTGTTATGTACAGTTAAGAAATGATCTAACACCCGTTATCTAACACCCCGCTCAATCATTCCATCCTGGTTGGTGCTGTTAAACGTGATCTAACACCCGTGATCTAACACCCGTGATCTAACGCCCGGCTCAATCATTCCGTACTTGTATCGCCGACGCTGGCTAGCCAGCCAAAGTACACCCCATATGTTATATGTATGTACATATAATATATATGTATATAATTATATATATATATATGTATATAATTATATATATATATAAATATATTCAACGGTTCCGAGAAGTGAGCCTTCCCCAGGCCTAGAAGTAGGGCCCCTGAGGGGGGGTAGCCATGTCGCGTGTCGATTTTAAGAAAAAGGTCCATGTCGCGTGTCGCTAAGTCTTATGTCGCATGTCGATTCTAAGACAACCCCAATGTCGCGTTGTCGATTTTAAAAATCGCCGTGTCGCCGTGTCGAAAAAGCCCCTATGGGGCCCTAGAAGTACTCTATTCCTGAAAGCGAGGCTCGGGGAATCCCCTTCTGTTTCAAGGCGGCGCCATGGTCAGCGGTATCCGGGTGTTCGCTAAGTAACATGTCGGTTTTTGTTTCTTCTGTTTTCATCGTCAATTTCCATCTTTGCCGGTTAAAGAAGGGGAAGGGAGGGGTCGGATGATGTGGGTGGGGGTGGCGGGGTGGGGGGGCGGTGACGTGAGTGGGGGCGGTGACATGGGTGGGAGGGGAGGGGGCAGTTGATTAGTGGTGTGCCCATGTTGTTATTTCCAACAGGTCTCTTACACATACATTGTGCATCGTTATTTATAGGGGGAAATCCACTTGTGTTGTATATATGTTTGATGACAAACATACTCCCATCGTGCCGGATTATCATATCACTCTGGATTATTAATCCCTATCAATGCCGTGCCGATCCGTTATCGTTGGCCGCGAAAAATCGAAGTTAGGTTTGATTTGATAGGTGATATCCCCACTGCGCGATTGAGGAACAGATTGCACCTTCGACTTCAATATCGGGCGATCATATCCATGTTTATTCTGGTTTACTGGCTGATATCTGAACTGAGTAACGGGAGAGCCGTGGGATTAAGCCTGCGACTGCCTTGTGTAAACAACTGTAATCTAGACTATAATCCGTCGTGAAGGAACTAGTCATACACTGAAGGGTTACAGTGTAAATGTGGACCGCCGCATTCCCAGAAAACGAAAATGTGAGGGTATGTTTTGAACGTTGACAGCGGACGTCCCCCGCTCTGGCATATGTGGCCCCATGTGACGTTGTTGGGAAACAACAACTGCCTCATATGGGACTATGGCATATGATGCCCCTGCACCACATATATTTTTTTTAAATATGTATATATATTTATATACGCAACTGCACTGAGCTATTTACGGATGAATTAAAATCCGTTTTGATGCTGTTCCCTGCTATAAATATAACACAGGGGCGGATCTAGGAGTTTGCAAAGTTGCTGGAGGGGGGGGTGGGGGGCTATCAGATAACTTGCGACCGGCGGGCGGGGTTGCTCCGAGGACTCGACTTTTACAGTGTATGCTTAAGTTCCAGAGGAAGGCGGTGGGGGGGGGGGGCCCTAACCCCGCTAACCCCCGCCAGATATCCGCTCCGGATAATATAACGATAATGCAGCATAGCCCAAGCAGGCCATTATTACTCACGTTGGTCCCATCAAATATCAGCCATGGATTGCGGCGGCCAAACCACGAGACTCTGCAGACGTTCCCCTCAGACAGGAAATTACTTGGTCTTGACATCAGCGCCATCAGCTGTTTACCAGATGCTTGCTCGCTACAAATGCTGGTTCCGGGCGGTGGTTGCTTGTCCGCGGCGGCAGCGATGGCGAGCGCTCTCGACATCCGCCACCCGGTTACAGCGCCACCTGGCGAAGGCACATTCGATGGAGCTTTGAAATCTGGGCGAGCCATCGGACATCATAACGCACGCGTGTATAGCGTCAGTTCTCGCTCGGAACGAGGCAGTACGTCTGTCCTGCCTGTGTGAAGCAGTCCTCTCGTTGCCTTGGCGCCGCGACCAGCCTCTACATAGTTTTCGTTTTCGATTAATGACATTTGCCATGTTGATATTGTATTCTACCTTCATCTTGGAGATGCGTGCAATCGCTTCAATTCTAAAATGTGAACTTCACATGTTGCGGGCTGCTTTCGGCTCATTAGAGACTTTGGCACACGTTGTTTGCCTTCGGTTCGGTTCATTAATGACGTATTTCACAATACGTTCGGGGTTCGGTTCATTAATGACGTATGATTGGTTGGTTGTTCGTTCAGGGCGCTTTGTTCGTTAACCACTTCGGGTCATATCGCCTTAATGGGAGAAGGAAGGGGGAATGGAGCCATCTCCCCGGGGGTAACCCCCTACTCTTCGCGCAGAAGACATGGGATCTTTATCCTGCGACCACACAGACATGGCCACAGCGGGGCGCGAACCACCGATCCACATGCCGTTAGGCTCTCATTTGGCCAGAGCACTCAAGGCGAGCGCTCTAAATGACGTATGAAGACTATACGTTCGGTTTTCGGTTCATTAATGGCGAATTTATATATATATACACGATACATTTCGCGTTCGTTGCACTACTAAGAAGTGTTGACAGCAATTTCCCCATTTGTTTGTATGGCTTGATAGCCCTGTACATGTTGTTTGTATGGCTTGATAGCCTTGTACATGTTGTTTTTGCTTTCAGTCCTGGACACAGCGGGCCAGGAGGAGTTCAGCGCCATGCGGGAACAGTACATGAGGTCTGGCGAGGGTTTCCTGCTTGTCTTCTCTGTCATAGACCGCAGTAGGTAGGTATCTCTCCGCTGTCGCAAGATACATCCGCTGCTTATTAAGTGTTTTCCTCTCAGAAATAGTTTCATTATTCAAATAAAAATGACAATCATATACAGGTCCTTATTGAGCGAATACAAAGATCTAAATCAAAGGCATTCATTTTTTAAGAAGTTTTTTAAGTAGAGTAAGATAAGTCAATTGGGTCTATGAAATTACAATTGTGACGGTCATTGTCGTGTGGAACATTGCTGCATAACCGGCCTTATAGACTATTTACCATTTAGTCAAGCTTGACGTTAAGAATTGCCCTTTTGCCTTCTCCTTCTATCTGTTCCATGTACATGTTTTATGCCGGAAATGCCAGAATGAAAGGAGTTTTTTAATGCACCGTGACAAACACAATGTGCCTAAATATGTTGTGGTTTCAGTTTTGAAGAAGTTTACAAGTTCCATAAACAGATTCTTCGAGTAAAGGACCGAGACGAGTTTCCCATGATTCTTGTGGGTAATAAGGCAGACCTGGAGAACCAGAGGGTGGTAGGTATTACTAAATAAACCATTGGCAGTTTGGGATCGCGGAAGAAAAGCAAGTGTAGATATTCCTAAGGTAACTTTGACTCATCGTTATAAACGGTATCTTCGTTAGTAGTCAATAATTCCGTCCGCTCCAATGTCCAACCCTCAAATACTCTTGGGTGTGACGTGAGTATGACGCAGGTGTGACGTCGGTGCGCCGTGGATGTGACGTGGGTGTGACGTGGATGTGACGTGAATATGACGTGAATGTAACGTAGATGTGACGTGCATGTAACGTAGATGTGACTTGGGTGTGACGTGAATATGACGTGAATGTAACTTGGATGTTACGTGGCTGTGACATGGGTACGACGTGGATGTGACGTGACTATGACGTGGGCGTGACGTGAATATGACGTGGGCGTGACGTGAATATGACGTGGGCGTGACGTGAATATGACGTGGATGTGACGTGAATATGACGTGGGCGTGACGTGATTATGACGTGGGTGTGACGTGGGTACGACGTGGGCGTGACGTGAATATGACGTGGTTGTGACGTAGATATGACGTGGATGTGACGTGAATATGACGTGGGCGTGACGTGAATATGACGTGGGCGTGACGTGGGTGTGACGTGGATGTGACGTGGATGTGTTGTGATGGTGGCTGACGCCGTGTGGCTATTCCCTGCAGATCTCCACTGAGGAAGGCTTGGAGTTAGCGCGACAACACAACATTAAATATATCGAGGCCAGCGCCAAAATGAGAATGAACGTAGAACAAGCCTTTCATGAACTGGTCCGAATAGTTCGGTGAGTTAAGAGCGTTACCCACTTGCAATATTATGAACTGTTGGAATTCGTTTTCAAATAATGATACTGATGATGATGGTAAAAAGAAATTTGACAGCGTCTAATTTAGATCTTATGAAAGATAGTTTATCGTATATTTTAAAAGCACCTCTGGTAGGCTTTCTCTATCATTGTTGTGTTCTGAGATATTAATAACTATGATTGTGATAAACACATCCGAGAGCAGGTTTCTTTATCATCTATCTAGTTTAGTTCAATGTTAAGAATTCTAACATGAAACCGAGTTTTGCTTCATGTGTTATAACGCGTATTTCCCCGCATGGTGATTCAACAATCTATGTAATATATATATATAGCATTATATAAGACATCAACTCATAACTTGAGTTTTTTTGTATTTTTTCTCATGTACGCGGTTTAGCAAGTGTAATGTCATGTTGTTTTTATTTTCTGTTATAGGAAATTTCAGTTGGAAGAGCGCCCACCACCGAAAATAATTAAGGGAAGTCGGAAGAAAAGCAAGTGTAGTATACTGTGAGGGAAGGGAAGGGGAGCGGGGATAAGACCAAACAATGTAATTCGTAATGTTTATCAACACGAGCAGCATCCCGTGGGATCAGCATCCCGTGGGATCAGCATCCCGTGGGATCCGCCGGACCACGGACGAATGAACACAGGCGAAAAGCGCCAGACCAGAGAACGTAAGGCAGGTGTTGAAGGCGCCAGAGCATAGAAAGTAATGCAAATGTTGAAGCTCCAGAGCATAGAATGTAATGCAAATGTTGAAGGTGCCAGAGCATAGAAGGTAATGCAAATGTTAAAGGTGCCAGAGCATAGAAGGTAATGCAAATGTTGAAGGTGCCAGAGCATAGAAGGTAATGCAAATGTTGAAGGTGCCAGAGCATAAAAGGTAATGCGAATGTTGAAGGTGCCAGAGCATAGAAGGTAATGCAAATGTTGAAGGTGCCAGAGCATAGAAGTTAATGCGAATGTAGAGGGCACTAGAGCATAGAAGGTAATGCAAATGTTGAAGGTGCCAGAGCATAGAAGGTAATGCGAATGTAGAGGGCACTAGAGCATAGAAGGTAATGCAAATGTTGAAGGTGCCAGAGCATAGAAGGTAATGCGAATGTAGAGGGCACTAGAGCATAGAAGGTAATGCAAATGTTGAAGGTGCCAGAGCATAGAAGGTAATGCAAATGTTGAAGGTGCCAGAGCATAGAAAGTAATGCAAATGTTGAAGGTGCCAGAACATAAAAGGTAATGCGAATGTAGAGGGCACTAGAGCATAGAAGGTAATGCAAATGTTGAAGGTGCCAGAGCATAGAAGGTAATGCAAATGTTGAAGGTGCCAGAGCATAGAAGGTAAAGCAAATGTAGAGGGCACTAGAGCATAGAAGGTAATGCAAATGTTATAGGCTCCAGTGCATAGAAAGTAATGCAAATGTTGAAGGTGCCAGAGCCTAGAAACTAATGCAAATGTTGAAGGTGCCAGAGCATAAAAGGTAATGCGAATGTAGAGGGCACTAGAGCATAGAAGGTAATGCAAATGTTGAAGGTGCCAGAGCATAGAAGGTAATGCAAATGTTGAAGGTGCCAGAGCATAGAAGGTAAAGCAAATGTTGAAGGTGCCAGAGCCTAGAAACTAATGCAAATGTTGAAGGTGCCAGAGCATAAAAGGTAATGCGAATGTAGAGGGCACTAGAGCATAGAAGGTAATGCAAATGTTGAAGGTGCCAGAGCATAGAAGGTAATGCAAATGTTGAAGGTGCCAGAGCATAGAAGGTAAAGCAAATGTAGAGGGCACTAGAGCATAGAAGGTAATGCAAATGTTGAAGGGGCCAGAGCATAGAAGGTAATGCAAATGTTATAGGCTCCAGTGCATAGAAAGTAATGCAAATGTTGAAGGTGCCAGAGCCTAGAAACTAATGCAAATGTTGAAGGTGCCAGAGCATAAAAGGTAATGCGAATGTAGAGGGCACTAGAGCATAGAAGGTAATGCAAATGTTGAAGGTGCCAGAGCATAGAAGGTAATGCAAATGTTGAAGGTGCCAGAGCATAGAAGGTAAAGCAAATGTAGAGGGCACTAGAGCATAGAAGGTAATGCAAATGTTGAAGGTGCCAGAGCATAGAAAGTAATGCAAATGTTAAAGGTGCCAGAGCATAGAAGGTAATGCAAATGTTGAAGGTGCCAGAGCATAGAAGGTAATGCAAATGTTGAAAGTGCCAGAGCATAGAAGGTAATGCAAATGTTGAAGGTGCCAGAGCATAGAAGGTAATGCAAATGTTGAAAGTGCCAGAGCATAGAAGGTAATGCAAATGTTGAAGGTGCCAGAGCATAGAAAGTAATGCAAATGTTGAAGGTGGCAGAGCATAGAAGGTAATGCAAATGTTGAAGGTGCCAGAGCATAGAAGGTAATGCAAATGTTGAAGGTGCCAGAGCATAGAAGGTAATGCAAATGTTGAAAGTGCCAGAGCATAGAAAGTAATGCAAATGTTGAAGGTGCCAGAGCATAGAAGGTAATGCAAATGTTGAAGGTGCCAGAGCATAGAAGGTAATGCAAATGTTGAAGGTGCCAGAGCATAGAAGGTAATGCAAATGTTGAAAGTGCCAGAGCATAGAAAGTAATGCAAATGTTGAAGGTGGCAGAGCATAGAAGGTAAAGCAAATGTTGAAGGTGCCAGAGCATAGAAGGTAATGCAATTTGTGAAGGTGCCAGAGCATAGAAGGTAATGCAAATGTTGAAGGTGGCAGAGCATAGAAAGTAATGCAAATGTTGAAGGTGGCAGAGCATAGAAGGTAAAGCAAATGTTGAAGGTGCCAGAGCATAGAAGGTAATGCAAATGTTGAAGGTGGCAGAGCATAGAAAGTAATGCAAATGTTGAAGGTGGCAGAGCATAGAAGGTAAAGCAAATGTTGAAGGTGCCAGAGCATAGAAGGTAATGCAATTTGTGAAGGTGCCAGAGCATAGAAGGTAATGCAAATGTTAAAGGTGCCAGAGCATAGAAAGTAATACAAATTGTGAAGGTGCCAGAGCATAGAAGGTAATGCAAATGTTGAAGGTGCCAGAGCATAGAAGGTAATGCAAATGTTAAAGGTGCCAGAGCATAGAAAGTAATGCAAATTGTGAAGGTGCCAGAGCATAGAAGGTAATGCAAATGTTGAAGGTGCCAGAGCATAGAAGGTAATGCAAATTGTGAAGGTGCCAGAGCATAGAAGGTAATGCAAATGTTGAAGGTGCCAGAGCATAGAAGGTAATGCAAATGTTGAAGGTGCCAGAGCATAGAAAGTAATGCAAATTGTGAAGGTGCCAGAGCATAGAAAGTAATGCAAATGTTGAAGGTGCCAGAGCATAGAAAGTAATGCAAATTGTGAAGGTGCCAGAGCATAGAAGGTAATGCAAATGTTGAAGGTGCCAGAGCATAGAAGGTAATGCAAATGTTAAAGGTGCCAGAGCATAGAAAGTAATGCAAATTGTGAAGGTGCCAGAGCATAGAAGGTAATGCAAATGTTGAAGGTGCCAGAGCATAGAAGGTAATGCAAATTGTGAAGGTGCCAGAGCATAGAAGGTAATGCAAATGTTGAAGGTGCCAGAGCATAGAAGGTAATGCAAATGTTGAAGGTGCCAGAGCATAGAAAGTAATGCAAATTGTGAAGGTGCCAGAGCATAGAAGGTAATGCAAATTGTGAAGGTGCCAGAACATAGAAGGTAATGCAAATGTTGAAGGTGCCAGAGCATAGAAAGTAATGCAAATGTTAAAGGTGCCAGAGCATAGAAGGTAATGCAAATGTTGAAGGTGCCAGAGCATAGAAAGTAATGCAAATTGTGAAGGTGCCAGAGCATAGAAGGTAATGCAAATGTTAAAGGTGCCAGAGCATAGAAAGTAATGCAAATTGTGAAGGTGCCAGAGCATAGAAGGTAATGCAAATGTTGAAGGTGCCAGAGCATAGAAGGTAATGCAAATTGTGAAGGTGCCAGAGCATAGAAGGTAATGCAAATGTTGAAGGTGCCAGAGCATAGAAAGTAATGCAAATTGTGAAGGTGCCAGAGCATAGAAGGTAATGCAAATTGTGAAGGTGCCAGAGCATAGAAAGTAATGCAAATGTTGAAGGTGCCAGAACATAGAAGGTATTGCAAATGTTGAAGGTGCCAGAGCATAGAAAGTAATGCAAATGTTAAAGGTGCCAGAGCATAGAAGGTAATGCAAATGTTGAAGGTGCCAGAGCATAGAAAGTAATGCAAATTGTGAAGGTGCCAGAACATAGAAGGTAATGCAAATGTTGAAGGTGCCAGAGCATAGAAAGTAATGCAAATTGTGAAGGTGCCAGAACATAGAAGGTAATGCAAATGTTAAAGGTGCCAGAGCATAGAAAGTAATGCAAATTGTGAAGGTGCCAGAACATAGAAGGTAATGCAAATGTTGAAGGTGCCAGAGCATAGAAGGTAATGCAAATGTTGAAGGTGCCAGAACATAGAAGGTAATGCGAATGTAGAGGGCACTAGAGCATAGAAGGTAATGCAAATGTTGAAGGTGCCAGAGCATAGAAAGAAGGGCAAATGATGTGCGTCGCCAGAGCATTGCGAAAAAGAACACATTTCGAATATTGAACTTGATCAGACCATCAACCCCCGAAGGCTACTTTCATGGGATGGACGTATCATGGTTGATGTGCAAGTGGTGCTGACAAAGCGACAAGAACGGTAAAGGACCGGAGGAGTTGCGATGGCTATAGTGCCGTCATTGGACCAAATCAGCCTTATCCATCTGGCCAGTGACAGCAATATGAAGTTGTGTGGTGCTTGCGAGCAGGGTCTATGATGACGTAGGTAGTAGCGTGTCCATCTAGTTACGAGCGCTTGTTAGACATCTCCGGCGGCGCCGACATTGGCGTGTGTCCCTGGCCAAGGGAAGCCTGAAAGCTGGCATCGGGCATCACGCCATGTGGGTGGAGATGGGAGTGGGGGAGTGGGGAGGACTGCGTTATCATCGATGAAAGGAATATGATTATGGAATGAAATCATGCCTCGGGCCTTGCTTTCTACACCGCGTGGGAAAAGTCCACCGCAGAAGTGTTACTCTTTGTCTCTTGTCTTGTTTGTATATGAATTTCTCGTGAAGAACGGATCTCTTTGCTGAAAATCGGAGCAAGCGGAGCCTACACGTGGCTCTTATGTACTACACTGATGTGTATCAAGTGAAATGATGAAATTAATTTTTTTCACCTTGACCTAATTAAGGGCGATGTTTCGAGGTTAAAAATGATTAAAATGGGAAGCGGCATGTAACTGTTTCGGGCCCTAGGACTACTCCCATCGACTTCGGATTGTTGTCGCAGGTTCACTGCCCGGTTGCTGATAGAAGATGTTGGTAGTAGCCGCGCACGCCTGTCAGTGTATATTTCGCGCGCTTTCCCACGCGCTGCATCGTTGCTTTGTCTACGGTACGTTCAGTCAATAATTATATCAGGGAAATATTATGGACTCTTCAGTCAGCTTTATGTGTCCACAAGAGTTGTTCGAATAGGTTTTTGTGTTTCCAGGATGATTATGATACCAGGTTCATCTCTTGTAAAATACGCTAATGCTAATTCTCTATAGAATTGCATGTAATCCTTTATTCTTTATGCTCTGTTGTTAAACATTTTCTGTCCGCTTATATGTATAAAGATGTGGGTGACAGAAATCTTGCAATGATATAGCATTTAGTCCGGTTCGATTGACTTGTTGAAATCAAATCATTGTGGAGATATTATTTATATGATTGGCGACGTGAAAATTAGGCTGTGATGTGTAAGATATGTAACTATTTGTGAACTATGTGCGTTCGACATCAGTGTGTACTTGTTTCTTATTAGGCATTTCATTTGCTGTTTGTGCAACGGTGAATTGCATGTTGTTGCGTCAAATGTTGTTTATTTTGATATCTTATTTTGCATTTACTTGTGTCCAGGGGACCAGGGTGTGTATCGGTTTGTCATACGTGTCGGTTGATTTGCTGTATGTTTCTTATTGTGGCCTCTTACTTCTATCTGGTTTGCTTTTTTGCTCTATGCTTGCCTTGTAGTTGTTAGGATAGTGTTTGGAGTGGAATTTTCTTCGCCAATGACATCAGTAGGAATGTCTTATAAGGGTTTCTGCTTCGTAGTCTTTGTGACAATTTATATATAATTGTGCTCAGCAGTAGATTTTTTATTAGAGCAGGATATTTAACATCAATGTCTAATTTATACACTTCGATTTCAGTTATCTTTTGTCCTTGCTTTTAGGGTATTGGAAACGCTTACTGGTAAACGATAAAATATTAGTTTTGGCCTTCTTTTAGGTGACTTTCTATTCTCACTGTGGTTCACTATAAATTCCTATCGGGCTAGATCACATTTTTATGCTTGGTTATTATGGGAGCTTTATCCGGATAAAAGACTGTACACTGATTTGGTCTCATTCGGACGCTGTATAAATCGTTTTATATTCAGGCTTAGACGATTATATTGTTTAGAACGTCTGCACAAATAGTGTGTTCATGAATCGGGAATTATCCGACCTTTAACTTATGTCGCACTAGATAGAGATAATATTCGTCAAGATCCCGTACTTCTGTGCTTGGATGCATGAAAAGTAAGCCTCGTTTTCTAACCCACGCTAATGCTAATAGGTGCTTCACCTAGCTCGTGTATGTTTAAAGACCGGTTCCAACAACCACTGGTCGCCCAGTACGTACAGTGCGTACGTAGAGCTGACTGTTTCTCCAGTTTCGTTGAGTAACATTCGTGAGGATTCTCCTCGAACTGAGCGGGATCTAAAGCACCGATATTCCATTGTGACCTTGACCGTAATCTATATCCCTGCCAGTATCGGATGAGTCCTTTCGTGGTTGACGAAGTTGTCCTTAATCCGCTTTATACATAGTAGGTATTGAAATTGTACTTTTAGGCTTCTGGCGTTAGAAACTTATTTATTCGTTACCGCCATTGCTACCGCCGCCGTTCTTTTGAAGTGAGTGAGAGTTTGATGTGAAATAAATTCGGATCTCCGGTGAAGCATGCATGCACGGAGGGAATAAAGGTGCTTTGAAATCTGCTAGGTGTACAAAGTGAAATCCAGTGTGTTGTGAAATGTGTACGTTGAAATGTAAGTCGAATCATATGCTGTGAAATTGTGTTGTCAATGGTTTTCCTTTAATATCATGTTGAGTTGGCATAATCCAATGCATGTATCATCTTGTCTTCTAGATACTTCTCTACACACTTAGGTGAACGGTTCATAAGTAATGGTATGCAGGCTAAATGTGTAGAAACTAATATGTTATAAAGGCGTTCTACAGTTGTGTTCTGTTACACTCCTATGGCTTAGTCGATCCGAGAGACGATTTAAACTTCACTTTGTCTTAAATTTTTACTCTGAAAGTTCGGGCGTTGGAGGCCAGTAATATTATCATCCTTGTATCAAGTATACTATTCTTCATAATGATGTTTCGCTTGCCCTCTTATAATGATTTAACTTCTGACAAAATGATGCCTATTTCTCCGAAAGACAGAAAGGGTCGTACGGTATTTAGCAGATTTCAGTAAAAAGTTTAAGTGATATAAAAGCAAATTTAAATTAGAAAGATTGGCTGAATGCAGCGAACGTCTCTAAAAGTTTAAATGGTCTTTTTTTTTAAGTCTGACAATTCAATGTCAAGCTTGCTCACGTAGCTGCCCGGGCGATTTAAAGAGTTAAATACGTCGCTGACGCGTGTCCCAAGGTATCCATTATGTGACATCCACGAGAGCTTCACTGGACGAAAGATCCGCCATCTGTGAAAAGGTGTAACTTTTGTAAAGATGTCTGAGAAATAATTTGGTGTTCTCTTCAGTTCTGAATGCAATTTTCCAGGACAATGGCATAGAATATTTAAAACTTATAATTTTCCATAATACATCCTATATTTGTATCTTTACCTTCACATGTATGGCAATTTATGGAGTTTAGTGGCCTAAATAATTGTATGAAGCCGTCTTGAACGTTGCGTAAATACCAAATATATTTCCCGGAATGCATAGCACATGCAGTGGCGCCTCACAGTGGCATAATCTGATCTGCGAATGGCGAATTCTGTCTTCAATTCATCGCGACCAGACTTACGACGTCACATGCGATATCTATTGCAATATTTTCTATCTGTATGTGGTGCAATCTGTTATGTACAGGTAAAGATCAACTAATTGTTATGGCTTGGCTAGAGATTAGTTGATACGATGTCAAAGTTAAGTGTCAGTGTCCTTTTTTTGTATTTTTGTTAGGAAATCCGTTGGCTAATATCATGGATAGACTTAGTTGGAACGCTATCAACGGGCCAAGACTCATATCAAGCGGTCTTTGCGCATAACGTATTTAAAGAGATGTTTCGTAGAACTATTTACTGCCTAATCTGCTGACAAACGTGTTTAACACAAGTTTCTGGTGAGCGTTTATTTAGTAATTTATGACTTGTATATGTATTTTGTATACTCGATACAATAAAATATCCTATTTTCAAGCAGCATTCTTTCGGCTTTGTTTCAATCACAAAGCAGTTTACCTTTACATATTGCCATGAAACCGTTGATGTTTTACTTTCACATGGAGATTATGACTTTATTATGAAACGCATTGATTCCAACTTAACAAATGAAATAGTCCCGGCTACAGCAGCAACACTATAACATACGCACGTCAAGCTCTCGACAATATTGGGGAATGTTGGCATGGAGTTTATGTATAAGAAGTGTAGTGGTGTTACCTGATCAAAATGGTAATCCGCCATAAAGATTGGATAATTTGCCCTGAATAAGCTCGCTGGAGCATTTCTGAGTGACTGATCGGTTAACATTGTTCGGCCTGTTGAGAGAATCGATTCGTCGTTTTACTGTTCACTTCGCAGCACTAATAATTAAATTACTTATTTGGAAACAAACCTTAGTCGAAATAAAGTACATATATTTATTCTAACGAGACTGTTTTACGGGTAGCCATGTTGATATTTATAGCTTAAGAAAAACACGTACATGAAAGTTCCCAGAACATTTATTTCAGTTTCTTCCCAACAAATGAAATCCGCACAGTTTCGAATTTACTTAACATTTATTTCAGTTTTTCGTCCAAACAAAAGAAATATATAAAGTTCTTACAGATGCAATAAGCCATGAAGGCCCTTACAAATTCAATATTTTCTTATTTTTACTGTCTAATTAGTCGTCGTAATGATTATAATTACACACCAACCTTGCGGTTAAACGGTAACGAAGCGTATGATAATTCCTACCAGACACACAATCCCCGCAAGAAAAAGATTATTTCCAAAGCTGTTATCTCTAACTTTATATCCCCGATGACTACTTCATAAATATTTGTTTCTCGCATATGTTAAGTACGATAGTCAGAGTGCACAATTCTATCTTCAGTGGGCAACATGACAACATACTGGAACGCACACTCAGCGTACGGGTGAGGTTACGTAATTACACTATTACATACTCACCTCCCAGAGTGACCATTGGCCAATATCTAAAGATGCAATCACTTGAATCTAACCAATTGCCGTTTGTTTATATATGCCTGGCGATAGAGTAAAGGGACCTGGTATATAATAATACAAATTAGCCTTAAATCTAAATATTTAAGCCGACAAATATTCTGTCGTCAAAAGCTCAATATCTAAGCACACGATGTTATCCCTGGAGGGGGCTAGCCGCTCACTGGGAAGATTTGTGCGGTCTCTTCTGTGTCATGTTGATCTTGTCACCCATGCTGAGCGCCATACCCTGTTAAAAAAACCCATCGTCAATAATGCATTGTTATGTGGGAGATAGCCACTAGCTCCATCGTCAATAATGCAATGTTATGTGGGAGATAGCCACTAGCTCCATCTCAAGCTAACCAATAGTTCTGTCGGCGGGAGAAGACGGCCTTCCAGCAGGGTTAATAATAGTACTGTAAAAGTATCAGATTCCAGCAGACGATATCAGGTACCCCATCCGATATAATAACCTAAACCTCTTCCCTTGATAACTGACACCAATCAATTCCCGGAATTTATATTCAGATTTTAAACCTCTTTCTCAGCTTACCCGAATCTTCAGCAATAAAACTTCAGCCAATGAAAATGTAGATTTAAACTTCTGGGCGCGTTTTATCGGTCAATATATCATGTGCACCAAGGTACGGGATAAATTAAATATTCACCAGATTTATTTACACACGGTATATACTAGGTTAGTCCATAGCTAATGGTATCAGTCCTCCGACTGAATTACTGTAGTAAATGGTAGACGTGAGTCATACATGAGCTACGCTGAAACAGAACAACGACCACTTTTACTGATCAACCCTCTTTCGAAAAGATAAACCACGACCCCATATGACGCTTGACATCTCTCCACGGCGTGGGGTACAAGACACCCCCTATCTACGCCTTCCCTGTCCCATCCTGCCCCCCCCCCCACCCCTCCACCCCCGTCTTTCACACACCCCCCACGCCACCCGGGAGTTTCGGGGAGATCCTGACCTGGCTCTTGGCCCTGATCCTGATGTGGCCGGTGACGGTGGAGTCGTGGGCGCCGGACGGGCGCTCGATGCTGAGGTTGGCCAGGGCGTCTTCCCCGAAGATAGAGCGGGCGTACAGGTTGGCGGCCATAAAGCCACATTCACCGGACAGCGCCTACAACGGAGGGGGTCCAGATACATGTTGCTGTGTGTCTGTCGGAGTGACATGGTACAAAGCAAGACCAAAACATTAAAATAGCTCCTAACATGAAATAATGGTAGCAAGCCCTCCTTGGGCTGATCACTCACTTTCACTACGATCACAGGAACTTCGGTAAGACGTGACTCAGGAATAATAAGCTAATGAGACAAAGTCCCCAACATATATATATACTTTATAGAACCATTTTAACACAACACCAGAACATTTTAAACATAATACCAGATGCATACACTTAACAGAACATTTTAAACATAACACCTGACATATATACTTAACAGAACAATTTTAACATTACACCTGGTATATAAACTTAGCAGAACAATTTAAATATAACACCAGTTAGTCCACAAAAGGTGGCTAAACAACAACCCGCCAGTCAGATAACAGTCCAATAATACAACTAGACAAGCGTCCGAGGCGAGAACGCGAGCACGTGACGCCACACGGCGTCTCCAAGGCGACGCTCGGCCAGGCTGCGCACGCACCTTCTCCGGCGTGAGGCAGCGCATGTTTGTGGAGCCGACGAGGTGCTCGAGGTACTCGAGGGGTTCCCGGATGTTGGTGTTGACCGCCACTTTGTTCTCCCACTCGAACTCGGCCCACATCTGTCGAAACTCGGTGTCGGTGCAGGCGGCCGGCACGATGTAGTCCATGATGTCGATGTGGATGTCGTTGAGCACCACGCAGTTACGGTCGCTGGCGGCTCCGCTCACGTCATACACTGGACGGGATAGGATAGGGTAGGGTAAGGGGGGATTGGTTATTATTACCCAAACAATTGAAATGAATTGGTATTTTAGGCCGCTGTTTATGTTATGATTGGCTCACATTATTATAACTTATGCAGTCAACACAGAAAAAACCCCGCAAAACATGAAATGAATTGGTATTTTAGGCCGCTTTTTTTGGCCACTATTAATGTTATTAATATGCTCACTTCATTAGAACTTATACAGTCAACACAACCCCCCCCCCCCCCACACACACACACACAAAACATGAACGGAATTGGTATTTTCGGCCGCTTTTGGTCACTTTTCATGTTATCATTTGCTCACGTTATCCTAACTTATACAAAAAAAAAACCTTTACAAAAAACAATATTTAAGGTTTGTTTAATCTTATCACACGTGCGTATTCAATAACCATTCACATTATCCTTTGAAATTTGTGTTAGACAGCCGTAAATACAGCCGTGTGCCTTAAGCGAGACACGCATCGTTATTCAGTATTAGGGCGTGGTAATAATGGCGGGCACACACCTATGTTGCCGAATATGATGCCGTTCTCAGTGGAGGCGACCTTGACGCTGGCCTTGATGTTGGTGAAGTCGTGGGGCGCCATGATGACCGGCTGCGGCTTCTCAACCAGCTTCAGGTCCCCTGTAACCACAGCCACAGCGTGAACACGTCTTACACACCAGGAATTATAGTGCCGTTTATCTGTGGCAGGGTCAGCCTCCGAGAGGGGACAGCTCCGGTTTTGGAAGGTGACTTTAATACCGAGGGTGGCCAGCTCTAGGGCCAGGTTCTGGAGGGTGGCCAGCTCTAGGGTCAGGTTCTGAGGGGTGACTTACCGAGGGCGGCCAGCTCCAGGGTCAGGTTCTGGAGGGTGACTTACCGACGGTGGCCAGCTCTACGGTCAGGTTCTGGAGGGTGACTTTGATACCGAGGGTGGTTAGCGCTAGGGCCAGGTTCTGGAGGGTGGCCAGCTCTAGGGTCAGGTTCTGGAGGGTGACTTTGATACCGAGGGTGGTCAGCGCTAGGGCCAGGTTCTGGAGGGTGGCCAGCGCTACGGTCAGGTTCTGGAGGGTGACTTTGATACCGAGGGTGGTTAGCGCTAGGGCCAGGTTCTGGAGGGTGGCCAGCTCTAGGGTCAGGTTCTGGGGGGTGACTTTAATACCGAGGGTGGCCACCTCTTGGGTCAGGTTCTGGGGGGTGACTTTAATACCGAGGGTGGCCACCTCTTGGGTCAGGTTCTGGGGGGTGACTTTAATACCGAGGGTGGCCAGCTCTAGGGTCAGGTTCTGGAGGGTGACTTACCGAGGGTGGCCAGTTCTAGGGTCAGGTTCTGGAGGGTGACTTACCGAGGGTGGCCAGCTCCAGGGTCAGGTTCTGGGGGGTGACTTACCGAGGGTGGCCAGCTCCAGGGTCAGGTTCTGGGGGGTGACTTACCGAGGGTGGCCAGCTCCAGGGTCAGGTTCTGGAGGGTGACTTACCGAGGGTGGCCAGCTCCAGGGTCAGGTTCTGGAGGGTGACTTACCGAGGGTGGCCAGCTCCAGGGTCAGGTTCTGGAGGGTGACTTACCGAGGGTGGCCAGCTCCAGGGTCAGGTTCTGGAGGGTGTCGTTGGTCTGGTTGACGACCAGGACGTCCAGGACGATGTCGTACTGGTTGACGTGGACGTACGCCTCGGCGTACACCGGGTCCGAGAAGCCGGTTAGCTGGGTCACCTGCGTGGAGGAGGCCAGGAACCAGGCTATCATAACATGGCAATGGCACATCAACATTGTTTATTATGTAATACAATGACAAGAAATAATAGTTGTCTTATAGGGCAAGGTTGGTTGTATATTCAGAACGTTTTAACCACTTTGGTCATATCGCGTCAATGGGAGAAGGAAGAGAGAGTGGAGCCATGTGCCGGGGGGTCTCGAACCCTGTTGATCAACAATTGAGCGTCTGAAGGTAAACACAAACATCTGCATCTCGGATAAATGTGCTAACTTTCCTGATAATTCGTGTGTGAATCAGCCAGTTGGACACGCACAAGTTAATGAGTTGGCATAATGAGTTGGTTCAGTAAGGTTAAATAGAAATTAAATGTCAAAAACTCAGATATTTTCATTTTAGGATCAAACACCATTTCCACCTGGTATTGGTCTCGAGACATGTGTGTGGACATTGTATTCGTTAAGTACTAGCTGAGATATATAAATTCTACCACTGTATTCAACGGTTGTCGCCACTTGCCAGGCTCGGAAGATGAAGTAATCTGTTGACGTCATTCAAGGAGCGTCCTTTGACAAGAAATTGTTCATTGAATGCCCTAATATATGAGGTCACATGGCATATGTTCGGACCGTAGCGAGCGGGGAGATCCTGTGGGTCCGTCCTGGCAGGCAGTGTCCATTCGTACACAAGTATCTTATTCATTATTATGAATCTGAACAATATCCATTACACCTCATAGACACGCATCGTTGGAATCGAAACTCAGTTGTAAATCAATACATTTTACAACAATAGTAGCAATTATGTAAAATGAATCAAGCCAAAAAGTATTTTTGTTTAAGAAACCCGTGAATGCGCATTTTGTGAGTGACCAAGCTGCGTTAATGCTGTCAAGACTGTCATTTGATATGCAAGTCAAATACAGTGTATGCCTTAATATTAGTGAAGATGCAAAGAAATCCATATACCACACATATATATATATATATCATTAAAAATAGTTATGAACAAAAAAGTGAGCACACATACATGAATGTGCAAATATCACTCGGCAGCGGGAATGGTTGAGAAAGTTAGGTGGGGACTGGGTGGTCGTTCTTCCATGTTAGGGCGAACCACTGTTTCATCATTGCTGGCGTATCACCCACGCCTACCATGTAGTGTCATACTCGACGTCGTGGGGTCTAACATGGGAGATGGAACGACTGGGTGGGAGCGTAATGGGTGTGGGGGCGGTGGAGGCAAAGCTGAGCAGAAAATCATCTCGACAAAAAGCAAAAAAAAATATTTATAAAATATATGTCTGAGAAGCGAGAGATCCAAAGTTTTATAGGGAATCACAAAAGCAACTGGATAGGAGAGTTAAAAATCAGCGGATGTTACACGAACATTGTCCCTGGTTATTGAGCGAAGAGGACCATGGATATATAACCGCGACCCTTTATAAAGGCCTGGCGCTTGCATGTAGTGTCCCGTGCTGCCCTGTTAACACTTAAGCACGTAGTTAATGCACGTCTTCATGACCCAACATACACCACAGGAGCAAAGTCTTGTGAAGTGGAGGCAAATATACATGGCAGCGTGAGTAATCTATTGGATGCACTGCTATACTGGATACGTGAGCATCCTCGAGTTATGACGTAAGCATTCCTATGAATGACGCCCTAATTTACCACTCTTCCACCCCAAGGGAGTTTGAACTTAAAAAGAAATATCTTGCCTTGTTGAGCTGTGGGAGAGAGCGAAAAAGAGAAAAGGAGGGTGCGTGTAATCAGAAACGAACGAAAAGGGCACCGAAGGCATATTTCAGTCGTAGTTGCAAAACGTTACAAAACAATCGATCATTGATGCAAAACGAGATTGGTTTTAAGAACATTTGTAGAGACATCGCTCGCAGAGAAATTGTCACACGTTGGATTTTACACTGCATGAAAGACAATGCATCGTTCATTGGGTAAATAAAGCCACACAATGCACACTCAGTGCCACTCACTGCGATTGAACGACTAAGATCATTTTATTAGTAGAATCACGACACAATTTGCTGCTGTTACAAGCAAAACTGCCTTGAATGACAGTGGAACCCCGCTATTTGGACCATCTTCGGGACTGAGCAAAAGGGTTCTTATTAGCGGGGTGGTCTCATTAGCGAAACTTCCTCGATAGCAATAGTTTGTGTTATTGATTGGTTGGGTCTGGTCTTGGTGGTCTTAATGCCGGATTAGCGGGGTGGTCCCATTAGCGGGGTTGAGATCAATGTTAAAGTATAGGCAAAGATTCGGGACTGGAAAAAGGTGGTCTTAATGACGGGGTGGTCACATTACCGGGGTGGTCTTAAAGTGGGGTTTCATTGTATAACACAAATCCGTACTAATAGCGTTGACACGTGTACTGTAGCACGCGTCAAAACGCAGCCAGCTGGCAGGTGGGTGGATGGGTGGGGAGCCTTACCTTGTTCAGCTTGGAGGAGCTGAAGGGGTCGGAGCCCTTCTTGGACGTCATACCGAGCGCCTGGGACAGCGTCAGGTCAAACATGTTCTGGTACACGGAGAAAACACAGGCTATTCATTATGGGGCTTGAAATATCGGCGGTAGTCAAACCTAAAGAATCGCCACGATATGGGGATAAAAGAACTCTTTGCCGTTCAATGTTTACAAGTAGTTAAGATCATATTCAGCGAGTACGCTACTATGTTGAAAATTTCCAAATAGAACAATCTTTTAATACGATTCTGATGTCTGGATAATTTTGCAAGATGATTATTACATATGTCATGTCCCGGTCATTAAATACGAAGAGGAACAAATGTGTAAATTGTCATCAATGGCATGGTGCACTATTCGTCACGCGTGTACCGCCAGTGGGCGCTTCTGAAATTGCGGACGTCGCTACAATAGTTCAAATAACCCAAATAATAACTTAAGGGGCACCCTTACATAACACATTTAAACACACACTCACCTCGCCCATGCCCTGGTCGGCCTATGACATACCCCCCCCCCATTCACCTCGCCTATGCCCTGGTCGACCTATGACATACCCCCCCCCCACTCACCTCGCCCATGCCCTGGTCGGCCTATCACATACCCACCCCCCCCCCCACTCACCTCGCCCATGCCCAGTTCGGCCTATGACATACCCCCCCCCCACTCACCTCGCCTATGCCCTGGTCGACCTATGACATACCCCCCCCCCCCACTCACCTCGCCCATGCCCTGGTCGACCTATGACATACCCCCCCCCCCCACTCACCTCGCCCATGCCCTGGTCGGCCTATCACATACCCACCCCCCCCCCCCACTCACCTCGCCCATGCCCAGTTCGGCCTATGACATACCCCCACCCCCCCCACTCACCTCGCCCATGTCCTGGTCGGCCTATGACATACCCCCCCCCCACTCACCTCGCCCATGCCCTGGTCGGCCTATGACATACCCCCTCCCCCACTCACCTCGCCCATGCCCTGGTCGGCCTATGACACCCCCCCCCCACCCACACACACTCACCTCGCCCATGCCCTGGTCGGCCTATGACACCCCCCCCCACACACACACTCACCTCGCCCATGCCCTGGTCGGCTTATGACATACCCCCCCCCCCCCCACTCACCTCGCCCATGCCCTGGTCGGCCTATGACCCCCCCCCCCCCCCACACACACACTCACCTCGCCCATGCCCTGATCGGCCTATGACAGCCCCCCCCCCCCCCACTCACCTCGCCCATGCCCTGGTCGGCCTATGACCGCCCCCCCCCCCCCACACACACACTCACCTCGCCCATGCCCTGGTCGGCCTTGTCGAGGAGCTGCATGAAGGAGATCGGGTCGTCGGCCTGGACACGGACCGCCTTCCGCTCCTTCTTCTGCCAGAGGCGCACGGCAAACAGATACACAAATGAATGAGTGAATGTCTAACAGATACATTGTACTGTAGTCACAGCAAGGAATGAATGGGTGAACGCCCAACAGATACATTGTATTGCAGTCATAGCAAGGAATGAATGGGTGAACGCCCAACAGACACATTGTATTGTAGTCATAGCAAGGAATGAATGGGTGAACGTCTGACAGATACATTGTATTGTAGTCACAGCAAGGAATGAATGGTTGAACGCCCAACAGATACATTGGATTGTAGTCATAGCAAAGAATAAATGGGTGCAGGTCTAACAGATACATTGTACTGTAGTCATAGCAAAGAATGAATTGGTGAACGCCTAACAGATACATTGTATTGTAGTCACAGCAAGGAATGAATGGGTGAACGCCTAACTGATACATTGTACTGTTGTCATAGCAAAGAATGAATTGGTGAACGCCTAACTGATACATTGTATTGTTGTCATAGCAAGGAATTAATGAATGAACAAATGAGTATTTAGGCCACCTTAACGCACACATGAATTTTTCTGGACCAATAAACCGCTCTGCAATATATGACACGTTTCCCAACAGGTGTTTAGCCGCGATTCTTTAAATAATCAATCAAAACTAACACAACTGTTGACCTACCTTTTGCATTTCTTTCTCTTCTTGAACCTTGGCGGCCAACATAATGGAGAGCGACCCTCGACACTTTTCGCTGAAAATTTCGAACAGCAGGTCGCTCTTCTCGGCCAAGACGCGCAGACACGTGGCGATCCGGTCCACGTCGTCGTCTGTGATTGGCTGTCGTAATAAAGTAAAATAAAAATAGACGATATGATTGGCAGTCGCCATAACGTAAAAGATGCAATGTCATTGGCTGTCGCCATAACGTAAAATAAGAATACACGATATGATTGGCTGTCGCCAAAACGTAAAAGATGCAATGTGATTGGCTGTCGCCAAAACGTAAAAGATGCAATGTGATTGGCTGTCGCAATAACCTCAAAGATACAATGTGATTGGCTGTCATCATAACGTAAAAGATACAATGGGATTGACTGTCGCGACAAGGTAAACATGCAATGTGATTGACTGTCGCGACAAGGTAAACATGCAATGTGATTGACTGTCGCGACAAGGTAAACATGCAATGTGATTGACTGTCGCGACAAGGTAAACATGCAATGTGATTGACTGTCGCGACAAGCTAAACATGCAATGTGATTGGCGATCGTAAAAAAATTGACGATTTAAGACTGTTATTGGTTGTGCTTGATTGTTATACTAACAAAGATCATGTGATTGGTTGTAATCTAATGTCCTCCTGAAAGTTCTTAAGTATGTTCACTTTGTATAAACAATAAAAGTTTGTCACTATACCTTAGAACGCAAGAATGCCAAAAAAAATCTATGCCGTCAACTCGACATATTTTAGGGTAAGAATTTCCGCGACCAAACGGAGGCATAATTGGATTCCAAAAAAATGTTAACCAAAATTTACTCCAATCACTGATGGGTTATATTATTCACATAACAATGTGAACCAAACATTACTCAACCACTGCTGGGTTACAAGTACTAAACACAATTATTACAATGCACTCATTGTCGACCTACCTTGGTGGGCAGTCCAGATTTACCGAAGTGGATGATACTGGCCATGATCAACATGGATTCCGCCAAGAAAGCCTGCAAACACAGCGAGACAAAGAGTAAAACACACAATTCACGGTCTACAATTTACATACGATCCTGTCAAACACTCTGTTATTCATCATTGGTTCATCCCTCATCAGTGGTTCATCCCTCATCAGTAGTTTATCCCTCATCAGTGGTTCATCCCTCATCAGTGGTTCATCCCTCATCAGTGGTTCATCCCTCATCATTGGTTCATCCCTCATCATTGATTCATCCCTCATCAGTGGTTCATCTCTCATCATTGGTTCATCCCTCATCAGTGGTTCATCTCTCATCAGTGGTTTATCCCTCATCAGTGGTTCATCCCTCATCATTGGTTTATCCCTCATCAGTGGTTCATCTCTCATCATTGGTTCATCCCTCATCATTGGTTCATCCCTCATCAGTGGTTCATCTCTCATCATTGGTTCATCCCTCATCATTGGTTTATCCCTCATCATTGGTTTATCCCTCATCAGTGGTTCATCCCTCATCATTGGTTTATCCCTCATCAGTGGTTCATCTCTCATCATTGGTTCATCCCTCATCATTGGTTTATCCCTCATCATTGGTTCATCTCTCATCATTGGTTCATCTCTCATCATTGGTTCATCCCTCATCAGTGGTTCATCCCTCATCATTGGTTCATCCCTCATCATTGGTTTATCCCTCATCAGTGGTTCATCTCTCATCAGTGGTTCATCCCTCATCATTGGTTTATCCCTCATCATTGGTTCATCCCTCATCATTGGTTCATCTCTCATCATTGGTTCATCCCTCATCAGTGGTTCATCCCTCATCATTGGTTCATCCCTCATCATTGGTTCATCCCTCATCAGTGGTTCATCCCTCATCATTGGTTCATCTCTCATCAGTGGTTTATCCCTCATCATTGGTTCATCCCTCATCATTGGCTCATCTCTCATCATTGGTTCATCCCTCATCATTGGTTCATCCCTCATCAGTGGTTCATCTCTCATCATTGGTTCATCCCTCATCATTGGTTCATCCCTCATCAGTGGTTCATCCCTCATCAGTGGTTCATCTCTCATCATTGGTTCATCCCTCATCATTGGTTTATCCCTCATCATTGGTTTATCCCTCATCAGTGGTTCATCCCTCATCAGTGGTTCATCTCTCATCATTGGTTCATACCTCATCATTGGTTTATCCCTCATCAGTGGTTAATCCCTCATCATTGGTTTATCCCTCATCAGTGGTTCATCTCTCATCAGTGGTTTATCCTCATCATTGGTTCATCCCTCATCATTGGTTCATCTCTCATCATTGGTTCATCCCTCATCATTGGTTCATCCCTCATCATTGGTTTATCCCTCATCATTGGTTTATCCCTCATCAGTGGTTCATCCCTCATCAGTGGTTCATCTCTCATCATTGGTTCATCCCTCATCATTGGTTTATCCCTCATCAGTGGTTTATCCCTCATCATTGGTTCATCCCTCATCATTGGTTCATCTCTCATCATTGGTTCATCCCTCATCATTGGTTCATCCCTCATCAGTGGTTCATCTCTCATCATTGGTTCATCCCTCATCATTGGTTCATCCCTCATCAGTGGTTCATCCCTCATCAGTGGTTCATCTCTCATCATTGGTTCATCCCTCATCATTGGTTTATCCCTCATCATTGGTTTATCCCTCATCATTGGTTTATCCCTCATCAGTGGTTCATCCCTCATCATTGGTTTATCCCTCATCAGTGGTTCATCTCTCATCATTGGTTTATCCCTCATCATTGGTTCATCCCTCATCATTGGTTCATCTCTCATCATTGGTTCATCCCTCATCAGTGGTTCATCCCTCATCATTGGTTCATCCCTCATCATTGGTTCATCCCTCATCATTGGTTCATCTCTCATCAGTGGTTTATCCCTCATCATTGGTTCATCCCTCATCATTGGATCATCTCTCATCATTGGTTCATCCCTCATCATTGGTTCATCCCTCATCAGTGGTTCATTCCTCATCATTGGTTCATCCCTCATCATTGGTTCATCCCTCATCAGTGGTTCATCCCTCATCATTGGTTCATCTCTCATCAGTGGTTTATCCCTCATCATTGGTTCATCCCTCATCATTGGTTCATCTCTCATCATTGGTTCATCCCTCATCATTGGTTCATCCCTCATCATTGGTTTATCCCTCATCATTGGTTCATCTCTCATCATTGGTTCATCCCTCATCATTGGTTCATCCCTCATCATTGGTTCATCCCTCATCATTGGTTCATCCCTCATCAGTGGTTCATCCCTCATCATTGGTTCATCTCTCATCAGTGGTTTATCCCTCATCATTGGTTCATCCCTCATCATTGGTTCATCTCTCATCATTGGTTCATCCCTCATCAGTGGTTCATCTCTCATCATTGGTTCATCCCTCATCATTGGTTTATCCCTCATCATTGGTTCATCCCTCATCATTGGTTTATCCCTCATCATTGGTTCATCCCTCACCAGTGGTTCATCTCTCATCATTGGTTCATCCCTCATCAGTGGTTCATCTCTCATCATTGGTTCATCCCTCATCATTGGTTCATCCCTCATCAGTGGTTTATCCCTCATCAGTGGTTTATCCCTCATCATTGGTTCATCCCTCATCAGTGGTTCCTCATCATTGGTTCATCCCTCATCAGTGGTTCATCCCTCATCAGTGGTTCATCCCTCATCAGTGGTTTATCCCTCATCAGTGGTTCATCTCTCATCAGTGGTTCATCCCTCATCATTGGTTTATCCCTCATCATTGGTTCATCCCTCATCAGTGGTTCATCCCTCATCAGTGGTTCATCCCTCATCATTGGTTCATCCCTCATCATTGGTTCATCCCTCATCAGTGGTTCATCCCTCATCATTGGTTCATCTCTCATCATTGGTTCATCTCTCATCAGTGGTTCATCTCTCATCATTGGTTCATCCCTCCAGACAAGTAACCGTACTTAACATTTAACTTGCTAGACTAGAAGATTAGACTCTCTGGCTTACGTTAATAGTGGAGTAGACATCCCTTGATCTATATCAATGATCCCCTCCATGTACTACCAGACGAATACATGCATCTATCCTTCCAAAAGAAATAGACGCTGTTAATTGAGCCCCCTACACGAACAGACCCCATCGATTTATTTCAATAGACGAACACTGCGCTGTCAACTGAGCCTACCAGACGAATAGAAGCTGTTAATTGAGCCCACCAGACGAATAGAGGCTGTTAATTGAGCCCACCAGACGAATAGAGGCTGTTAATTGAGCCCCCTACACGAACAGACCCCATCGATTTACTTCAACAGGGATATAGACGTTGTTAGTGTCGCCCTGTGTGTCTGCCGGGAAGGCTGGCCGATGGCGGCGCCACTCACGTTCTGCCGCTTCTTGTCCTTGGTCAGAGTGACGTAGCGGAGAGCCAGCTTGGTCAGGGTGGTGGCCAGGGCCGCACCCACGAAGAAATCACCGTCCATCAGGAACTGGCGCATGGGAGGCCTGCAGGGTATAGACGAAGGCAGTTGTATAGACAAATCATGTCAATAAGAGTGACTGACCGACCTGTCGTGTTCAGTGACTGACCTGACGTGTTTAATGACTGACCTGTCGTGTTCAGTGACTGACCTGTCGTGTTTAGTGATTGACCTGTCGTGCTGTGTCTTGGCGGGGGTCTGGCTGAGTGAGTGAGTTAGTGACTGACCTGTCGTGCTGTGTCTTGGCGGGGGTCTGGCTGAGTGAGTCAGTGACTGACCTGTCGTGCTGTGTCTTGGCGGGGGTCTGGCTGAGTGAGTCAGTGACTGACCTGTCTTGCTGTGTCTTGGCGGGGGTCTGGCTGAGTGAGTCAGTGACTGACCTGTCTTGCTGTGTCTTGGCGGGGGTCTGGCTGAGTGAGTCAGTGACTGACCTGTCGTGCTGTGTCTTGGCGGGGGTCTGGCTGAGTGAGTCAGTGACTGACCTGTCGTGCTGTGTCTTGGCGGGGGTCTGGCTGAGTGAGTCAGTGACTGACCTGTCGTGCTGTGTCTTGGCGGGGGTCTGGCTGAGTGAGTCAGTGACTGACCTGTCGTGCTGTGTCTTGGCGGGGGTCTGGCTGAGTGAGTGAGTCAGTGACTGACCTGTCGTGCTGTGTCTTGGCGGGGGTCTGGCTGAGTGAGTGAGTCAGTGACTGACCTGTCTTGCTGTGTCTTGGCGGGGGTCTGGCTGAGTGAGTGAGTCAGTGACTGACCTGTCGTGCTGTGTCTTGGCGGGGGTCTGGCTGAGTGAGTGAGTCAGTGACTGACCTGTCGTGCTGTGTCTTGGCGGGGGTCTGGCTGAGTGAGTTAGTCAGTGACTGACCTGTCTTGCTGTGTCTTGGCGGGGGTCTGGCTGAGTGAGTGAGTCAGTGACTGACCTGTCGTGCTGTGTCTTGGCGGGGGTCTGGCTGAGTGAGTGAGTCAGTGACTGACCTGTCGTGCTGTGTCTTGGCGGGGGTCTGGCTGAGTGAGTGAGTCAGTGACTGACCTGTCTTGCTGTGTCTTGGCGGGGGGCTGGCTGAGTGAGTGAGTCAGTGACTGACCTGTCGTGCTGTGTCTTGGCGGGGGTCTGGCTGAGTGAGTCAGTGACTGACCTGTCTTGCTGTGTCTTGGCGGGGGTCTGGCTGAGTGAGTCAGTGACTGACCTGTCGTGCTGTGTCTTGGCGGGGGTCTGGCTGAGTGAGTGAGTCAGTGACTGACCTGTCGTGCTGTGTCTTGGCGGGGGTCTGGTTGAGTGAGTGAGTCAGTGACTGACTTGTCTTGCTGTGTCTTGGCGGGGGTCTGGCTGAGTGAGTGAGTCAGTGACTGACCTGTCGTGCTGTGTCTTGGCGGGGGTCTGGTTGAGTGAGTGAGTCAGTGACTGACCTGTCGTGCTGTGTCTTGGCGGGGGTCTGGCTGAGTGAGTCAGTGACTGACCTGTCTTGCTGTGTCTTGGCGGGGGTCTGGCTGAGTGAGTGAGTCAGTGACTGACCTGTCGTGCTGTGTCTTGGCGGGGGTCTGGCCGAGTGAGTCAGTGACTGACCTGTCTTGCTGTGTCTTGGCGGGGGTCTGGCTGAGTGAGTGAGTCAGTGACTGACCTGTCGTGCTGTGTCTTGGCGGGGGTCTGGCTGAGTGAGTGAGTCAGTGACTGACCTGTCGTGCTGTGTCTTGGCGGGGGTCTGGCTGAGTGAGTGAGTCAGTGACTGACCTGTCGTGCTGTGTCTTGGCGGGGGTCTGGCTGAGTGAGTGAGTCAGTGACTGACCTGTCGTGCTGTGTCTTGGCGGGGGGCTGGCTGAGTGAGTGAGTCAGTGACTGACCTGTCGTGCTGTGTCTTGGCGGGGGTCTGGCTGAGTGAGTGAGTCAGTGACTGACCTGTCGTGCTGTGTCTTGGCGGGGGTCTGGCTGAGTGAGTGAGTCAGTGACTGACCTGTCGTGCTGTGTCTTGGCGGGGGGCTGGCTGAGTGAGTGAGTCAGTGACTGACCTGTCTTGCTGTGTCTTGGCGGGGGTCTGGCTGAGTGAGTGAGTCAGTGACTGACCTGTCGTGCTGTGTCTTGGCGGGGGTCTGGCTGAGTGAGTCAGTGACTGACCTGTCTTGCTGTGTCTTGGCGGGGGTCTGGCTGAGTGAGTCAGTGACTGACCTGTCGTGCTGTGTCTTGGCGGGGGGCTGGCTGAGTGAGTGAGTCAGTGACTGACCTGTCGTGCTGTGTCTTGGCGGGGGTCTGGCTGAGTGAGTGAGTCAGTGACTGACCTGTCTTGCTGTGTCTTGGCGGGGGTCTGGCTGAGTGAGTGAGTCAGTGACTGACCTGTCGTGCTGTGTCTTGGCGGGGGGCTGGCTGAGTGAGTGAGTCAGTGACTGACCTGTCGTGCTGTGTCTTGGCGGGGGTCTGGCTGAGTGAGTCAGTGACTGACCTGTCTTGCTGTGTCTTGGCGGGGGTCTGGCTGAGTGAGTGAGTCAGTGACTGAGCTGTCGTGCTGTGTCTTGGCGGGGGTCTGGCTGAGTGAGTGAGTCAGTGACTGACCTGTCGTGCTGTGTCTTGGCGGGGGTCTGGCTGAGTGAGTGAGTCAGTGACTGACCTGTCGTGCTGTGTCTTGGCGGGGGTCTGGCTGAGTGAGTGAGTCAGTGACTGACCTGTCTTGCTGTGTCTTGGCGGGGGGCTGGCTGAGTGAGTGAGTCAGTGACTGACCTGTCGTGCTGTGTCTTGGCGGGGGTCTGGCTGAGTGAGTGAGTCAGTGACTGACCTGTCGTGCTGTGTCTTGGCGGGGGGCTGGCTGAGTGAGTGAGTCAGTGACTGACCTGTCGTGCTGTGTCTTGGCGGGGGTCTGGCTGAGTGAGTGAGTCAGTGACTGACCTGTCGTGCTGTGTCTTGGCGGGGGTCTGGCTGAGTGAGTCAGTGACTGACCTGTCTTGCTGTGTCTTGGCGGGGGTCTGGCTGAGTGAGTGAGTCAGTGACTGACCTGTCGTGCTGTGTCTTGGCGGGGGGCTGGCTGAGTGAGTGAGTCAGTGACTGACCTGTCTTGCTGTGTCTTGGCGGGGGTCTGGCTGAGTGAGTGAGTCAGTGACTGACCTGTCGTGCTGTGTCTGGGCGGGGGTCTGGCTGAGTGAGTGAGTCAGTGACTGACCTGTCTTGCTGTGTCTTGGCGGGGGGCTGGCTGAGTGAGTCAGTGACTGACCTGTCGTGCTGTGTCTTGGCGGGGGGCTGGCTGAGTGAGTGAGTCAGTGACTGACCTGTCGTGCTGTGTCTTGGCGGGGGTCTGGCTGAGTGAGTGAGTCAGTGACTGACCTGTCTTGCTGTGTCTTGGCGGGGGTCTGGCTGAGTGAGTGAGTCAGTGACTGACCTGTCGTGCTGTGTCTTGGCGGGGGGCTGGCTGGCTGAGTGAGTCAGTGACTGACCTGTCGTGCTGTGTCTTGGCGGGGGGCTGGCTGAGTGAGTGAGTCAGTGACTGACCTGTCGTGCTGTGTCTTGGCGGGGGTCTGGCTGAGTGAGTGAGTCAGTGACTGACCTGTCTTGCTGTGTCTTGGCGGGGGTCTGGCTGAGTGAGTGAGTCAGTGACTGACCTGTCGTGCTGTGTCTTGGCGGGGGGCTGGCTGAGTGAGTGAGTCAGTGACTGACCTGTCTTGCTGTGTCTTGGCGGGGGGCTGGCTGAGTGAGTGAGTCAGTGACTGACCTGTCGTGCTGTGTCTTGGCGGGGGGCTGGCTGAGTGAGTGAGTCAGTGACTGACCTGTCGTGCTGTGTCTTGGCGGGGGGCTGGCTGAGTGAGTGAGTCAGTGACTGACCTGTCGTGCTGTGTCTTGGCGGGGGGCTGGCTGAGTGAGTGAGTCAGTGACTGACCTGTCGTGCTGTGTCTTGGCGGGGGTCTGGCTGAGTGAGTTAGTCAGTGACTGACCTGTCGTGCTGTGTCTTGGCGGGGGGCTGGCTGAGTGAGTGAGTCAGTGACTGACCTGTCGTGCTGTGTCTTGGCGGGGGTCTGGCTGAGTGAGTGAGTCAGTGACTGACCTGTCTTGCTGTGTCTTGGCGGGGGTCTGGCTGAGTGAGTGAGTCAGTGACTGACCTGTCGTGCTGTGTCTTGGCGGGGGGCTGGCTGGCTGAGTGAGTCAGTGACTGACCTGTCGTGCTGTGTCTTGGCGGGGGGCTGGCTGAGTGAGTGAGTCAGTGACTGACCTGTCGTGCTGTGTCTTGGCGGGGGTCTGGCTGAGTGAGTGAGTCAGTGACTGACCTGTCTTGCTGTGTCTTGGCGGGGGTCTGGCTGAGTGAGTGAGTCAGTGACTGACCTGTCGTGCTGTGTCTTGGCGGGGGTCTGGCTGAGTGAGTGAGTCAGTGACTGACCTGTCTTGCTGTGTCTTGGCGGGGGGCTGGCTGAGTGAGTGAGTCAGTGACTGACCTGTCGTGCTGTGTCTTGGCGGGGGTCTGGCTGAGTGAGTGAGTCAGTGACTGACCTGTCGTGCTGTGTCTTGGCGGGGGGCTGGCTGAGTGAGTGAGTCAGTGACTGACCTGTCGTGCTGTGTCTTGGCGGGGGTCTGGCTGAGTGAGTGAGTCAGTGACTGACCTGTCGTGCTGTGTCTTGGCGGGGGTCTGGCTGAGTGAGTCAGTGACTGACCTGTCTTGCTGTGTCTTGGCGGGGGTCTGGCTGAGTGAGTGAGTCAGTGACTGACCTGTCGTGCTGTGTCTTGGCGGGGGGCTGGCTGAGTGAGTGAGTCAGTGACTGACCTGTCTTGCTGTGTCTTGGCGGGGGTCTGGCTGAGTGAGTGAGTCAGTGACTGACCTGTCGTGCTGTGTCTGGGCGGGGGTCTGGCTGAGTGAGTGAGTCAGTGACTGACCTGTCTTGCTGTGTCTTGGCGGGGGGCTGGCTGAGTGAGTCAGTGACTGACCTGTCGTGCTGTGTCTTGGCGGGGGGCTGGCTGAGTGAGTGAGTCAGTGACTGACCTGTCGTGCTGTGTCTTGGCGGGGGTCTGGCTGAGTGAGTGAGTCAGTGACTGACCTGTCTTGCTGTGTCTTGGCGGGGGTCTGGCTGAGTGAGTGAGTCAGTGACTGACCTGTCGTGCTGTGTCTTGGCGGGGGGCTGGCTGGCTGAGTGAGTCAGTGACTGACCTGTCGTGCTGTGTCTTGGCGGGGGGCTGGCTGAGTGAGTGAGTCAGTGACTGACCTGTCGTGCTGTGTCTTGGCGGGGGTCTGGCTGAGTGAGTGAGTCAGTGACTGACCTGTCTTGCTGTGTCTTGGCGGGGGTCTGGCTGAGTGAGTGAGTCAGTGACTGACCTGTCGTGCTGTGTCTTGGCGGGGGGCTGGCTGAGTGAGTGAGTCAGTGACTGACCTGTCTTGCTGTGTCTTGGCGGGGGGCTGGCTGAGTGAGTGAGTCAGTGACTGACCTGTCGTGCTGTGTCTTGGCGGGGGGCTGGCTGAGTGAGTGAGTCAGTGACTGACCTGTCGTGCTGTGTCTTGGCGGGGGGCTGGCTGAGTGAGTGAGTCAGTGACTGACCTGTCGTGCTGTGTCTTGGCGGGGGGCTGGCTGAGTGAGTGAGTCAGTGACTGACCTGTCGTGCTGTGTCTTGGCGGGGGTCTGGCTGAGTGAGTTAGTCAGTGACTGACCTGTCGTGCTGTGTCTTGGCGGGGGTCTGGCTGAGTGAGTGAGTCAGTGACTGACCTGTCGTGCTGTGTCTTGGCGGGGGTCTGGCTGAGTGAGTCAGTGACTGACCTGTCGTGCTGTGTCTTGGCGGGGGTCTGGCTGAGTGAGTCAGTGACTGACCTGTCGTGCTGTGTCTTGGCGGGGGTCTGGCTGAGTGAGTGAGTCAGTGACTGACCTGTCGTGCTGTGTCTTGGCGGGGGTCTGGCTGAGTGAGTGAGTCAGTGACTGACCTGTCGTGCTGTGTCTTGGCGGGGGGCTGGCTGAGTGAGTGAGTCAGTGACTGACCTGTCTTGCTGTGTCTTGGCGGGGGGCTGGCTGAGTGAGTGAGTCAGTGACTGACCTGTCGTGCTGTGTCTTGGCGGGGGGCTGGCTGAGTGAGTGAGTCAGTGACTGACCTGTCTTGCTGTGTCTTGGCGGGGGGCTGGCTGAGTGAGTCAGTCAGTGACTGACCTGTCGTGCTGTGTCTTGGCGGGGGTCTGGCTGAGTGAGTGAGTCAGTGACTGACCTGTCTTGCTGTGTCTTGGCGGGGGGCTGGCTGAGTGAGTGAGTCAGTGACTGACCTGTCGTGCTGTGTCTTGGCGGGGGGCTGGCTGAGTGAGTGAGTCAGTGACTGACCTGTCGTGCTGTGTCTTGGCGGGGGTCTGGCTGAGTGAGTGAGTCAGTGACTGACCTGTCTTGCTGTGTCTTGGCGGGGGGCTGGCTGAGTGAGTCAGTGACTGACCTGTCTTGCTGTGTCTTGGCGGGGGTCTGGCTGAGTGAGTGAGTCAGTGACTGACCTGTCTTGCTGTGTCTTGGCGGGGGTCTGGCTGAGTGAGTCAGTGACCGACCTGTATTGCTGTGTCTTGGCGGGGGTCTGGCTGAGTGAGTGAGTCAGTGACTGACCTGTCTTGCTGTGTCTTGGCGGGGGTCTGGCTGAGTGAGTCAGTGACTGACCTGTTGTGCTGTGTCTTGGCGAGGGTCTGGCTGAGTGAGTCAGTGACCGACCTGTCTTGCTGTGTCTTGGCGGGGGTCTGGCTGAGTGAGTGAGTCAGTGACTGACCTGTCCTGCTGTGTCTTGGCGGGGTCTGGCTGAGTGAGTGAGTCAGTGACTGACCTGTCTTGCTGTGTCTTGGCGGGGGTCTGGCTGAGTGAGTGAGTCAGTGACTGACCTGTCTTGCTGTGTCTTGGCGGGGGTCTGGCTGAGTGAGTGAGTCAGTGACTGACCTGTCTTGCTGTGTCTTGGCGGGGGTCTGGCTGAGTGAGTCAGTGACTGACCTGTCTTGCTGTGTCTTGGCGGGAGTCTGGCTGCTGAAGGCGCTCTGGGTGGCGTACGTGCCGTCGGCCGTCACCAGACGCTGCATGCTGGGTCCCGTCATCTGGATGTCCTCGTCCTTCACGTCGCCCGCCGCCATCTTCATCTCGTCGTCCACAATGGGGATCTGTCCGAACACGGTAATGTTAAAGGGGATCTGTCCGAACACAGTAATGTTAAAGGGGATCTGTTCGAACACGGTAATGTTAAAGGGGATCTGTCCGAACACGGTAATGTTAAAGGGGATCTGCCCGAACACGGTAATGTTAAAGGGTATCTGTCCGAACACGGTAATGTTAAAGGGGATCTGTCCGAACACGGTAATGTTAAAGGGGATCTGTCCGAACACGGTAATGTTAAAGGGGATCTGCCCGAACACGGTAATGTTAAAGGGGATCGGTCCGAACACGGTAATGTTAAAGGGGATCTGCCCGAACACGGTAATGTTAAAAGGGATCTGTCCGAACACGGTAATGTTAAAGGGGGTCTGCCCGAACACAGTAATGTTAAAGGGGATCTGCCCGAACACAGTAATGTTAAAGGGGATCTGTACGAACACAGTAATGTTAAAGGGGATCTGTTCGAACACGGTAATGTTAAAGGGGATCTGCCCGAACACGGTAAGGTTAAAGGGGATCGGCCCAAACACAGTAATATTAAAGGGGATCTGCCCGAACACGGTAATGTTAAAGGGGATCTGCCCAAACACAGTAATATTAAAGGGGATCTGCCCGAAGACATTAATATTAAAAAGGATCTGCCCGAACACGGTAATGTTAAAGGGGATCTGCCCGAACACGGTAATGTTAAAGGGGATCTGCCCGAACACGGTAATGTTAAAGAGGATCTGTCCGAACACGGTAATGTTAAAGGGGATCTGTCCGAACACAGTAATGTTAAAGGGGACCTGCCCGAACACGGTAATGGTGGTTGGTTGGTTGAAGTACGACGCTTTAAAATATGTAGGTCACATCGCATAGTGAGGAGACAGGTCTCCCGGAGAAACGTGGTTCACTAATGCTTGCAACGTTTGCTTCTGTATTCATTTATCATGTATTGTATTAATTTATTAAAACAGTGTTCAGGTTCAACTTAACCAAAAATAACTAAAATTATTAGTGTTATATTAAATATTGATATATATTGCATTCTACTAGAATAGCTATTATTTGCACAATAACAATATTATTGAATTATACTGATAATTAATATCAGTGCATTACAAGATTTCATACAAATTATTATAACTATTATCATGATCCAGAAAGCCTACAAGGCTTTGTAACTAACTTCCGAAGTGGGCCCAGACACACTGACTGACCTCGCCGAGGGACTGCCTGATGAGGGTCATGACGCTCTGGACGTCCTCCGCCGAGGTGCAGTACTCGCCCAGGATCCACATGGCGGCGCGGTGAATCCTGAAGGAGGAAACACGCTCAGGGTCAGGGGACAGATTAATTATCGCCACACATGTATCTTCAATAACTTAAACTATTGTCATACACTTATGATGAAATGTATAGACACTTTTTATACAGGTTTTTGACACGAGGTATTTCTCTGTATATCTCTATATATATGTACTAAATATTTCTTATTTCAGTTACACTCGCTGCACTGGTAACATGAAGAAAATATATTTCACACCGATATGTCCCACCTTTAGAACAAGGTTTTAAGACAATCACATCCAGGGTATAAGCTTGATGTGGCCACCAGCCTGGAGACAGGTCGGTTAATTATTCAGGACGCTTTAACCACTTTTGGTCATATCGCGTCAACGGGAGAATGAAGGAAGAGTGGAGCCATGTCCACGGGGGTAACCCCCTACTCTTTGCGAAGGATAACATGGTATCTTCATGCTATGACCACACCGACCACGCACTCAAGGCGAGCGCTCCAACGCTGGAGACGCCTGGGGCCGCATCCATAATCCACACGTAGCTTCCGGTCCAACAGTTCTAGTCTTATCCTCACCACTGCATTGTGGTGATGCCCATGATCAAGAAATCCTCTTCTTTACAATTTTAGCACTCTCTAAATTCAGAAAATCCAAATTCTTCTGTGACTACTTCTGTATCTTTAAGCCCATCATCGCTCGACAAAACTTCCACTTAGCGCTAAGTCTATTGGCATAGCCTAAGTAGAGATTATGAATTCGGCCCGAGGAGACCAAGACCTACTTGAGAGCCTTGATGGTGGGGAAGATCTCCAGCAGCTTGGCGACGATGAGAGGCTGTAGCTGCTGCTCGAACCTCTGGATGGCCTCGCGGACAAACAGCAACACGTCCGAGGCCGCCAACTCGTTCTGGTCGCTGAGGAACTCGACCAGCTGAAATACAACGCTGGGTGCTGCAGGTCACTATCGCGGGCAGTGAAAGCTCACCCCAGGCAAACGGTTGGTTGTATATTCAGGACGCGTTGACCAGTGTCGATCATATCGCGTCAATGGGAGAACGAAGGGTAGGGTGGAGCCATGTCCCGGAGGTAACCCCCTACTCTTTACGAAGAAGGACATGGGATCTTTATCCTGCGACCACACAGACATGGCCACAGCGGGGCTCGAACCACCGTTAGGCTCTCAGGTGGCCAGAGCACTCAATGCGAGCGCTCTAGCCCACTGAGCTATCGCGCCGGTCCCTATCGATGGGATGAACGCCACAGCCTTCAGTAACATAGGTGTGGCTATTTAAATGCTAAGTGGTAGGCAGTGGGCGGAATATATGAATCCGAGGTACACAGGTTGTCCAGGTAAAGACCAGTGATGGCACCATACGCAAGCGGGGCATTTAATTTTTCCTTTTTTATGTTGAGGTGAGCATTAATATGTGTATTCGCTATTGCAAACCTCCAGAAATAAATGATGTTTAAAAAAAAAAAAAAAAAAAAAGCGGGGCAGGAGCCAGGATTCGCCAGACGCTACAGGGGGAGGGAGGGGGAGGGGGCAGCACAATAATGAAAATGGGAAATGAGGTGCAATGATGACACTGCCACCGACTCAGCTGACCCATGCAGATGTAACCAGGCAACGGGGTGGGGGGGGGGGTGTTCCGGGTCTTACCACAGGGATGACCGTCGGAGCAATGTCTGGGAACTTGACACTGCACTGGTGCAAGGTTCGAACCAGCAGCTGGCGGTATTTGCCGGTGTCTTCATGTTCCACGTTGTTGGTCTTCACGACCTCCTTCTTCAGCACCAGCACCATCTGTCGGAGAGGCAGGTTAAAGGGTGGTAAAGACCAATACTCCAGTATCACCCCTTATACGGACACCAACCGATCGACCAGGGCACTAGGGTCTGAAGTAACATATAACAGTGGAAACCATTATTAATTGGCCGTAAAATATGCATTGTTGCATGTTTGCTCTCCTGGCGATAACATATAAGATAAATGAATCCCACTTTGATTCCACAGTCGGGTGGGGAGGAGGAAGCCAGGTCACGGAGGAAGAGAATATGACGGCAGCCCACATCAATAATAATACATCCTATGCAACATCACAGTCACAAGCCACAAGTCCGTATTTCATCTGCATGTCGTTTTAATGCTTAATCACATTTCAGCACAAAAATGTTGCATTGTTGTACTTCAGGCAAGTCGTGAGTAACACGGGAGCTATATTTCATATAATGAAGGAATGGTGCCTCACCAACAGAGAACTTACAGCGGCATTTATCGGGCCTCACCGACACACCAGATATAAGGCGAGGGGGCAGGGGAGAGGGAGGGGGGGCGTACACAATGATGACTAGAGCGGCAGACAGGGGCTGGTCTCTGTTACCTTCTCGATGTTCCTGGACAGGGGGGAGGGAGGAGGGGGGGGCGTACACAATGATGACTAGAGCGGCAGACAGGGGCTGGTCTCGGTTACCTCCTCGATGTTCCTGGACAGGGGGGAGGAGGGGGGGCGCGTACACAATGATGACTATAGCGGCAGACAGGGGCTGGTTTCGATTACCTCCTCGATGTTCCTGGACAGGGGGGAGGAGGGAGGGGGGGCGTACACAATGATGACTATAGCGGCAAACAGGGGCTGGTCTCGGTTACCTCCTCGATGTTCCTGGACAGGGGGGAGGAGGGGGGGCGCGTACACAATGATGACTATAGCGGCAGACAGGGGCTGGTCTCGGTTACCTCCTCGATGTTCCTGGACAGGGGGGAGGGAGGAGGGGGGGGGGCGTACACAATGATGACTATAGCGGCAGACAGGGGCTGGTCTCGGTTACCTCCTCGATGTTCCTGGACAGGGAGGGAGGGGGGGGAGGGGGGGCGTACACAATGATGACTATAGCGGCAGACAGGGGCTGGTCTCGGTTACGTCCTCGATGTTCCTGGACAGGGAGGGAGGGGGGGGGGAGGGGGGGGCGTACACAATGATGACTAGCGGCAGACAGGGGCTGGTTTCGGTTACCTCCTCGATGTTCCTGGACAGAGGGGAGGGAGGAGGGGGGGGGGCGCGTACACAATGATGACTATAGCGGCAAACAGGGGCGGGTCTCGGTTACCTCCTCGATGTTCCTGGACAGGGAGGGGGGGAGGATGGGGGGAGGAGGGGGGGGGCGTACACAATGATGACTAGAGCGGCAGACAGGGGCTGGTCTCGGTTACCTCCTCGATGTTCCTGGACGACACCAGATCCAGGGCGAGTTCCAGCGTCTTCTTGCGGACCTCGAGGTCGGTGGCCGTCAACACTCGCATAATGTCCATCACCAGGTCCTGCAGCCAACCAACACAAGCCACATGTTAGCCGACACCGTCCGGCATAGGGTCTAGAATGTCGCGTGTATTGTACGTTATTCTTCGAAGTCACACATTAAATCCACCATTTCCATTGAGAGCGCTGAGGCTTGAGGGACTGGATGGAGATGTTACTATGGCGACCGCGTTCTTCTGGTAAAATACTAGGGAAAGAACTTTCCTTTTTCAACATAATCGAATAGTAACAATTTACAGGTCAGCCCGTCAAATGACAAAACAACGATCCGTTACTGCGTCAACCACACGGGTGAAACACAAAGTGAAATGTATCTAATACTCCAGCTGAACCCGCCAGATGGCGCCACGATACACGACGGCGCGGCGTAGAAATTAAACATTGGTGTTTTAGGCCACTTTTGGGCACACAAAAAGGAAATTCGACCGAGAAACTTCCCGGGACAATAAAATCTGGACTGACGTTGGATAAAACATGCCCCATATGCGCAGATAGGCGCCACCTATAACTAATATATATATATATAAATACACTGTGTTACCATGGGGTTTATTCAGGACACTTTAATAACCACTTTTGGTTATATCGCGTCAATGGGAGAAGGAAGGGAAGAGCGGAGCCATGTCCCTGGGGTAACCCCCTACTCTTTGCGAAGAAGGACATGGAATCTTTATTCTGTGACCACACAGACAAGACCACCGAGGGACTCGAACCACCGATCCACGTGCCGTTAGGGTTACCATGGGGAGGTGGGAGTCCTACCTGGAGGATCTTCTCATGGGCGGGCAGCTCCTTGAGGGTGATGAGCCGGTCGAGGACGATCAGTTTGACGTTGTTATCGCTCTCCTTTACGATCAGCTCGATGTAGCAGCTGGCCGCCGCCTGCCAACGAGACGAGGGCATAAGTCACAGCCGCCGACAGTGGCCGGCCATGCAATGGCAGGACTACGGACTGGCAATCAGACGGCTAGATGTGCGACCTTTAAACATCACCCAATGGAGCTTACAGGGGCGCCATCGAAAATCAGTCACAACAAGGCTGTTTTGACCTGTCTGCGATTGAAATAACTTCAACGTTTAGATATTATGTTAATATATGTTGTGATTTGTTAACTTTGACAGAGAAGCATTTTCCTATACAATTTAAGCATTAATTATATTTCTTACTTCCATCTATTCATTGCGTTCCTTAGTTTTTCACAAATACAGTTGACTCACGGTTTTCACTAAGCGGTTAGACCCGCACAGAATGGGAGCTTACGAAAGAAATCAACTGTATGCATTATTTCCATCTATTCATCTCCTGCACGTAGAAAAAACTACAGTTCCTTTAGTTTATTCACTAAGCACTTCATTAAATCAGCAGAGAATTGGTGGCAGCGAAATCCAAACCCCAAAGATACGAAGGCGAGAGGTGGGGGGTGGGGGTATCTCAACGGCAATAATACGTTACCTTGACAGCGGTGGGGGCGCTGGAAAGGGTGACCAGGGTGCCGGCAGCCTCATACCGTACGGCGGGGCTCGAGGAGTTCAGCAGGTTGTAGATACAACGGATGAAACGCGCCCTCTCCGACGGGTTGGTATGGCACACCTAGAGGCGAAAAACACCGGGTGGGCAAATATAAGTACTCCATGGACACAGATCCGGACGATATACACACGTGCGACACCTGGCGGGCACAACATGCATCCTGGGAAACTCGTCATGATGTATCAGTAACTATTGGATATAAAATAGGTGACGCGATCTAGATTTACTTTTATAACATATATATATCTAGCATATATCAGAATGAAATGTGACCTAAATAAAATATTGGTGTTTTATGCCACTTCTGTACAGGTTACAGTGGATCAAGGAACTTCTCCTCAAACGTGCCCCAGGCGCACGTGCCAGGGCGCAAACCCACGTGGCCCACACGTTGATCTGCAGCTCCGCGCGCTTACCAGCTGAGCTAGGGACACTCCCCTTATAGACCGATCCATACCCCGACACTAATCCCCGCCCACGCTTGAGTCCTTTTTCCTTTATTGTGAGTATGAAATTGACAAACATAGCTGATGGTAGGTAAAGTGAGAAGTACTCATCTCCGAAACTGACAACTAAGTGACATGCTGCTTTGTTTGTCCGACATAAAGCACGTGGAAGACCTTTTTTCACCACATGATTGGATAAAAGCAACAGTGACGTCAGAGGACGATTGACAGCCTGGATAGGTCTATTCATAATGACGTCTTTCGCGTTAGTAGTGTTTTAACTGACCTTGTAGATGAGTTCGACAATAACCAGCTGTAGGATATCCCCGAACGTGTGCACCTGGTCAATGCAGCCGCTCAAGTAGTTCAGCGCTCGCTCCTGGAAAGACGTAAATACAAGTCAGTGTACCGTCGGTCGTGGCCATAGCAAAACAGTGAAAAGTTACGTCACAAATCGGTCAACAACGTGAGCAAATAATCTGAAAAAAAAGTCTAGTTTTTTTTATAAGGAATGAGCAACATCGATATTTCAGTACAGTGGGGCCTAATTTTATATTAACTAAACGGCATTTTAATGGTTTCATAACCATAATTTGAATATTGCGACGTTTCGTGACGTAAATGTAGGTTCTCATTTGAAAAGCTCGTGCGCTGAACGGGCAGCGATACTATTTCCTTTGATTTGTAACTCTGTTACAAAACATCGCAGGTTAAAACGCTATTTCAGATATTATGACTTGACCACATCAAACATCTACTGGTTACCTCCATTCTCAAAAATACAAATTTATTTAAATATTTACATAAACCCTTCACCTGCCAATATTTAGCAATTAAACCGGAACCTGCATCTAGGTCACTTGCGCGAACTCGTGACCAAAACGTGCCACACTTACCAAATTATAAGCCACATACTTTGCACAGCCACCCAGATTACTTCAATATTTACTCTTCTCTGGGTATATTATGTTACGTTTACGAAGTCATTTACTCAGAAGCTGCCCTGGAATGTTTAGAAAAAGTATAAAATATCTCCATCAGGGCATAAGAGGTAGGGGTGAAAAGAGCCGGTCAGTTATATTGCTAACCTGGTCGGCATGAATCAACATCATGAAAGCGTTCCGCTTGCACGACGCATCTTGTTCCTGTTCAAGGAAATTGGCGACCAGTTCCGGAGCATCTGGGATGAGGAAGTCAAAGTTCCTGCAAAGAAAAGACAGCAAACTTTAAAAGCTATTCAGACAGATATTTCCTGACAATTACAAACGAAATCTGCAGAGGATACTGAAATAAAATTTCGGCATACACATTTAACACAACTGTAACATTTGCTTCAAATTGTTGTGGTAAACCTGTCAGAAACGGTCAGTTTACCGTAAGTTGGAAGCTATGTGCACTAAGTCACAGATGTGTGTGTAGTTCTCTGGTTTATCGCACAATTTAGGAATGTTGAGCGGGCTCCAGGCAATGAATTTCAGGGATAATTAAGTGATAAGAATAAATCATTACTGCACTAATCAGGCCATAATATGCAACCTTTTTAAGCGATTTATTTCAGATATAAATTTAATTTATTATCTTTCAATTCATGTGGTGTCCCGATCAGATCGGTAGCTGGGTCTGTGGAATGATTCTTTCTTTGTGTGATATTATTATTAGTGTTTATTATCATGGCTAATAAAGTCAAAGCCCGCACACGATCGTTATCTTACGATCCATCAAAGCACTCCACGTCTTTTTGCTCCCATTTTCAGGCAATAAACTCAGGTGGTTAGCTGAGTTAGCTGAGCTGCATACCAACTGCAGATCGTGGGTCTGACTCTGGCACCTCCATCTGGGGTATGTTTTAAATAAACCCACATTACTGTCCTGGTATGTTCCTTGGGGTAAATCAGGGTTGGATCCAGATATGCGGGAAAAGGGGGAGCCAGTTTCCCTAGCTTTTGGGGTTGCATGTGTTACATGGTATGAATTAGTCCCCCCCCCCTGCCCCACCTAGATCAGCCCCTGTAAGTTACCGTTCAGGAGCATGGAAAACAGCCTGCAATTTCATTTCGTTCGGGTGATGACGTATGCTTTCTCTATGTAAGTTGCGTGTAGATTAACATGCGGGAGTTGTTTTGATCAAGACGATCTCATTTCTAAAACTTCCAACTAGACGTCACGTCATATATATGTATATATCAGATTATATACACAAATCATTCCAAGCTCTCAACTCTTGGCTCATTGCCATACTCTGATACTGTCTGGAGTGCAAGGCAGCCCGTCAAGTACCTCCACCCCCGGTCCCATCCCTTGGCTTGAGCTAGGCAGCCGGCTAGTACCCAAACGGCCTACTGTCATATTGATATCAAGGATAGTGTACACTTTGCTGGCATCAATTGTGACGTCATCGTTCGCGATTATCCTCAGCGTTCCAAACTTGGCTCAGCGCCAGTGCGAGACAGCGCAGCCCGCAGCTAGATCATAACGCACTCGTGTCATCGCACACTTTTTTTGTCTGTGTTTGAAGCGGCACAACGTTGAGTTCCGATTGTCTATAAATAGCCTCAGGGGCTTCACCACTTTCGATTTCGGAAATTCCGAAAAAAACGCTACGTGTGCGGTCTGTGCATCATGTATAAAGGCATCGCCAGGACCGACACGACTTCATACCCGAGAACACAACACCCAGTCGACATCAGCCATATCGCTCAACGCTCTACGAAAGAAGCAATTGGATATTATTCCGTGGTGACAAACACTGAATACTAGGATTATACAGTCGGAGAGACGGAACACCGAATGTCAGTATAAAATTACAAGGTATGTGAAAAAACCCATTTCCACAAGATGATAGCAAGTAGCATTAGCGTTTCACGGCCACAAAGTGTAACAATGTAGTGGCAAAAGCACTGGAGGTTTTAGACGTGTGGCAATGTTCAAATAATAACTAATGCAATTCGACGGCCTTTCTTAAGGCTTCAGAAGGGCCAATCCGTTAGTTATCTGCATTACATGTTTATATAAACAAAATTGCACACCAGTCACACTGATCGTGAAACACTCCAATGGTAATATCACATAACGATATTATGAAAACATGTTTCACTTGATCTTGAATGGCAAAGTCTTGAGTTGCGTCATCCCAAATTCCATTTGGAACCCAGTAATAGATTTATCTGGTGTCTTGTTATTGTTATTAAAGCTGCTTACACAACGATTTTCTGCCTATAGAAAGACTTTAAAACTAGTTCAATGTATTGGCACATTTGTAAGACCTTGTTACGTGTTAACTCTTTCAACAAAATGTATGCATTTCATGTCCACAATTGCCCACGTATTTATCATATAATTGTGCCAATGCACAAAGGACATAGGCATATAAGTTCCATTTAAAGAAATTAAAATGTTTCCGATGAAAGTGAAATGATTGTGCGATACAGTAAACATGACTTATTATTTGACTTCATGATAATTCGAAGCCAGTGTAAGTGGTTGGATAAACCACCCTTTAAGACAAGACTCCTCTTCATATAAAGACACTTCCTCAGAAACTTGCTCAGAAACGACACCTCTTCAAATTTAGAGGTTTCCTGTTTCTCGCGGCATTAACACAGCACGTTTGGGCAACGTGTGTATGGACTGATGCACAATAAATAACATCTATCTGCTTCCTTCTTTCCAGTTCAGCGCATCGTCAGACAAGATGAAAACGAAAGCCAATCTCACGGACTCACGCCATGTTGAGTTGTCATGGCGACTAAAGGCGCCTGTCGACAAGGTCATGATGAACCTGTGCCTCCTACCGCAGGGCCATCACCCGGAGCACCACTGCAAACAACAGCCCCGCGGCCTGCCCTCTGCCGACAAGCCGGGAGAAGAGTGGTGCTTCGTAGCGCCCGGAGACGCAATCTCCTCCTACAACGTGCCGCTAATGTTACAACCCGGACGCGAGTACACGGCCACCATCAAGGCATGCGTCCTGATCAAACCACGCCAAGGCAGCAAGACGTCTCCCATGAGCTACAAGGTCACCCAACAAAACACCGTCAGCTTTCGAGCAGGTATGTAGCCCTGGCCTCCAGCATTACCATATGGCACGCCCTTCGAGGTATTTATAATGCACAGTAAAGCATTTGTCCAAGACTTTCAAATACATGAAATATCAACCCTTTTGCGAATCTTTAGCCGAACAGTTATCATATCGGAAGGATATTTGTGCGACCAGAGTTACATTGGGAATCTTCCTGTAGGACAGCCATTAAGGTTTCCCCGAATAATACGGTTGTCAAACTGTAAATTATATCAGCTTTCCTCTCGTGCTGTATTTTCTGAGGTGTTTAGCGTGCATTGACATCTTATGGTAGAGGCTTAATACATGCAGGCTAATCTCCTTTTCTCATTGTATCATTTACAGTTTTCACCAAGCCAGAGCTAAAGAGTCTGCTTGACAAAGCAATTGAGTTCATGGAGACCAGCAACATGCGAGAAAGCTGCATGCCCTTGCAGTGGTTCTACCGCGACAAGCCAGACCGGTACTACGCGCACATCTTCTGCCAACTAGGGGGCGTCATGGATGCCTACATCAAGGACCGTAACGGGGACCCAGCCTCCCCTATCAACGAGCAGATCAACGGACTCTTCTTCGCGGTCAACGTTCATTCGAAAAGTGGCCAACCGCTGGTGCCCTCCAACTTCGGGCCTCAGCGATTTATGGTTCCCGCATCGGTCATGTTCGACACGCTCTCCAACTTGTACTTCACGGACTTCTACTGCACCCACAAGGCCCACTACGTCACGCTGGTCATGACTCGACCGGGAACTCAGACCGACGCCTTCTGTCGCAAGAAGCTGCTGAAGCTGGACGTCGGTGCCAATCCGTTCGTCGAGTATGACGCCAGGACTGGGGCGGCCACCGTGACCACCAGGGTGTGGGTGGAGATTCTCTTCACCGAGGATGTCGACATGCTCTCAGCCTTCGACAGAGGGGCGCACCTGTCTCATGTACCGTCGAAGGGCGTTTCCAGACCTGACGGTATCTCCAAGAACGCTCAATGCCCTGTGTGTAATCTGTACTAGGCCGGGGCGGGCAGGAGAGAGACTATGTGTATGATCCCTCGGCAAGGCCACCTGTACATTGTATGTATATATTCACTAGTCGTCCAAACATTGTACAGTGTATCGAGTGTCCCCATCAACTGTATATATACAACATGTTTATCAGTTATATATCCTACAAGTGTTATTGATTGTACAGGCTTTTGTAAGATCAGCTAGTATTTATTTGTTTATTTAGTACATTGCTACGACCAACAATTTCTCATCAATAAAATCATGCCATTTAATTATTTTGTTTCGTCTTATAACTGCCCGTCACATCAGGCCACAGCCAATACATAGTTCCCTTTCATACACATACCCCCTCACCACCCACCACCACTCCAGTTCAACCCCTGCCCCACTACACTGGCTACACGATGGTCAAGAACCACGCATAGGTTCCAGTTTTAACACGTAATGACAAACCACCTAATATAATTAATGACAATCGAGAGAGTACGAGCACACAGTCCTCCTCTGGCGGTTTGATCTGTTCGCCATACGCTATATCAGTTTTGTATTGCGCTACATCACCCAATATATCAAACGCAAATCTGTCGAGGAGAGGGCACTGCTACATAAATCTGTCGAGGAGAGGGCACTGCTACATAAATCTGTCGAGGAGAGGGCACTGCTACATAAATCTGTCGAGAAGAGGGCACTGCTACATAAATCTGTCGAGGAGAGGGCACTGCTACATAAATCTGTCGAGGAGAGGGCACTGCTACATAAATCTGTCGAGGAGAGGGCACTGCTACATAAATCTGTCGAGGAGAGGGCACTGCTACATAAATCTGTCGAGGAGAGGGCACTGCTACATAAATCTGTCGAGGAGAGGGCACTGCTACATAAATCTGTCGAGGTGAGGGCAATGCTACATAAATCCGTCGAGGAGAGGGCACTGCTACATAAATCTGTCGAGGTGAGGGCACTGCTACATAAATCTGTCGAGGTGAGGGCACTGCTACATAAATCTGTCGAGGAGAGGGCAATGCTACATAAATCTGTCGAGGAGAGGGCACTGCTACATAAATCTGTCGAGGTGAGGGCAATGCTACATAAATCTGTCGAGGAGAGGGCAATGCTACATAAATCTGTCGAGGAGAGGGCACTGCTACATAAATCTGTCGAGGAGAGGGCAATGCTACATAAATCTGTCGAGGAGAGGGCACTGCTACATAAATCTGTCGATGTGAGGGCACTGCTACATAAATCTGTCGAGGTGAGGGCACTGCTACATAAATCTGTCGAGGAGAGGGCACTGCTACATAAATCTGTCGAGGAGAGGGCACTGCTAAATAAATCTGTCGACGTGAGGGCACTGCTACATAAATCTGGCGAGGAGAGGGCACTGCTACATAAATCTGTCGAGGTGAGGGCACTGCTACATAAATCTGTCGAGGAGAGGGCACTGCTACATAAATCTGTCGAGGAGAGGGCAATGCTACATAAATCTGTCGAGGAGAGGGCACTGCTACATAAATCTGTCGAGGAGAGGGCACTGCTACATAAATCTGTCGAGGAGAGGGCACTGTTAGATAAATCTGTCGAGGAGAGGGCACTGCTACATAAATCTGTCGAGAAGAGGGCACTGTTAGATAAATCTGTCGAGGAGAGGGCACTGCTACATAAATCTGTCGAGAAGAGGGCACTGCTACATCAATCTGTTGAGAAGAGGGCACTGCTACATAAATCTGTAGATAAGAGGGCACTGCTACATAAATCTGTCGAGTAGAGGGCACTGCTACATAAATCTGTCGAGGAGAGGGCACTGCTACATAAATCTGTCGAGGAGAGGGCACTGCTACATAAATATGTCGAGGAGAGGGCACTGCTACATAAATCTGTCGAGGAGAGGGCACTGCTACATAAATCTGTCGAGGTGAGGGCACTGCTACATAAATCTGTCGAGGTGAGGGCACTGCTACATAAATCTGTCGAGGAGAGGGCAATGCTACATAAATCTGTCGAGGAGAGGGCACTGCTACATAAATCTGTCGAGGTGAGGGCAATGCTACATAAATCTGTCGAGGAGAGGGCAATGCTACATAAATCTGTCGAGGAGAGGGCACTGCTACATAAATCTGTCGAGGAGAGGGCAATGCTACATAAATCTGTCGAGGAGAGGGCACTGCTACATAAATCTGTCGAGGTGAGGGCACTGCTACATAAATCTGTCGAGGTGAGGGCACTGCTACATAAATCTGTCGAGGAGAGGGCACTGCTACATAAATCTGTCGAGGAGAGGGCACTGCTAAATAAATCTGTCGAGGTGAGGGCACTGCTACATAAATCTGTCGAGGAGAGGGCACTGCTACATAAATCTGTCGAGGTGAGGGCACTGCTACATAAATCTGTCGAGGAGAGGGCACTGCTACATAAATCTGTCGAGGAGAGGGCAATGCTACATAAATCTGTCGAGGAGAGGGCACTGCTACATAAATCTGTCGAGGAGAGGGCACTGCTACATAAATCTGTCGAGGAGAGGGCACTGTTAGATAAATCTGTCGAGGAGAGGGCACTGCTACATAAATCTGTCGAGAAGAGGGCACTGTTAGATAAATCTGTCGAGGAGAGGGCACTGCTACATAAATCTGTCGAGAAGAGGGCACTGCTACATCAATCTGTTGAGAAGAGGGCACTGCTACATAAATCTGTCGATAAGAGGGCACTGCTACATAAATCTGTCGAGTAGAGGGCACTGCTACATAAATCTGTCGAGGAGAGGGCACTGCTACATAAATCTGTCGAGGAGAGGGCACTGCTACATAAATATGTCGAGGAGAGGGCACTGCTACATAAATCTGCCGGGGAGAGGGCACTGCTACATAAATCTGTCGAGAGGAGGGCACTGCTACATAAATCTGTCGAGAGGAGGGCACTGCTACATCAATCTGTTGAGAAGAGGGCACTGCTACATAAATCTGTCGATAAGAGGGCACTGCTACATAAATCTGTCGAGTAGAGGGCACTGCTACATAAATCTGTCGAGGAGAGGGCACTGCTACATAAATCTGTCGAGGAGAGGGCACTGCTACATAAATATGTCGAGGAGAGGGCACTGCTACATAAATCTGTCGAGGAGAGGGCACTGCTACATAAATATGTCGAGGAGAGGGCACTGCTACATAAATCTGTCGAGACGAGGGCACTGCTACATAAATATGTCGAGGAGAGGGCACTGCTACATAAATCTGCCGGGGAGAGGGCACTGCTACATAAATCTGTCGAGAGGAGGGCACTGCTACATAAATCTGTCGAGAGGAGGGCACTGCTACATAAATCTGCCGAGGAGAGGGCACTGCTACATAAATCTGCCGAGGAGAGGGCACTGCTACATAAATCTGTCGAGAGGAGGGCACTGCTACATAAATCTGCCGAGGAGAGGGCGCTGCTACATAAATCTGCCGAGGAGAGGGCACTGCTACATAAATCTGCCGAGGAGAGAGCATTGCTACATAAATCTGCCGAGAGGAGGGCACTGCTACATACATCTACATATGGGCCTCTGGGAAATAACGCTTATGTCAGATAAGTTATAATCATATTAACATAGTTTCCGGGTAATATTAAGTCGTCGCCGATTTAAGATATATTTAGATAATATAAACAAAAAAATATTCCTTTCGTACTGTATTTTAGTTCTTGATCTAACTTCTAGCTGCTCCAATAATATATTCCCCCAGTCAGCGAGTCGCAAGTTATCGTCCGAAAATGACTTGGGCAGGGAATACCTTTTCCGATTCAAATCATTCCAAGCATTCAACTTTCGGCTCATTGCCATACTGTCTGGAGTGCAAGGCAGCCCGTAAAATACCTCCACCCCCGGTCCCATCCCTTGGCTTGAGCTAGGCAGCCGGCCAGTACCCAAACGGCCTACTGTCGTATTGATATCAAAGATTGTCTAGACAATCTTTACTGATATCAAGGATAGTGTACAATATTTTCGCTGGCATCAATTGTGACGTTACGTCATCGTTCGCGATTATTCTCAGCGTTTCAAACTTGGCTCAGTGCCAAGCGGGTGGCTCAGTGCCAAGCGGGGCAGAGTGCCAGACAGCGCAGCCAGTAGCTAGATGATGACGCACTCGTGTTATCGCCCACCTTTTTTGTCTGAGCTTGAAGCGGCACAACGTTGAGTTCCGATTGTCTACACTGGGTTTCCCCACTTTCGATTGCAGAAATTCCCATGAACTACGCAACGTTTGCGATCTGAACATCATGTATAAAGGCATCGCCAGGACCGACACGACTTCATACCCGAGAACACAACACCCAGTCGACATCAGCCATATCGCTCAACGCCCTACGAAAGAAGCAATTGGATATTATTCCGTGGTGACAAACACTGAATACTAGGATTATACAGTCGTTTTGCCGGAGAGACGGAACATTTCATTATATAATTGCAAGGTATGTGAATAATTCCATTTTGCACACCATGATAGCAAGTAATATAGCGTGTCACTGCCACAACGTCTAACGACGTAGGCAAAGGAGATTTCAAACATGGGAAAAACTTCAAATAATAATAGTTCCATGGCTTTTCTTAAGCTTCAGATGAGCCACTCGGTTAGTTATCTGCATTACATCTTTGTATAAACAGTATGGTACACCAGTCACACCCATCGATGTAGCACTCCCATGGTAATATCACATAACGATATTATGAAGACATGTGTCACTTGATGTTAAATGGTATATAGTCTTGGATTCCTCCGTCTTTCCAGATTCCATTTGGAAGCTGGTAATAAATTTATCTGTGTCTTGTTATTAAAGACACCTTATTATTAAAGCTGCTTACACAACGAGTTTTTGCCTATAAAAAGATTTAAAACTATCTAAAAACTACAAAAAAAATTATTGGCACATTTGTAAGTTAGTGCTAAGAGTTAATTCTTTCAAAAAAATGTATACATTTTCATGTCCGCAATTGCCCACGTGTTTACTATATAATTGTGCCAATGCACAAAGGACATAGGCATATAACTTATAAGTTCCATTTAAAGTGTTTCCCATGAAAGTGAAATGATTGTGCGTTAAAGTAAACACGACACATAATTTGACTTCATGATGATTGGAAGCCAGCGCACGTGGTTGGATAAACCACCCTGTAAGACAAGACACTTGTTCATTTAAAACCACCCCTTCCATATACAACCACCCTCACAGCTAGAACCACCCCATCCATATACAACCATCCTCACAGCTAGAACCACCCCTTCCTTAGACAACCACCCAAACAGGTAGAACCACCCCTTCCATATACAACCACCCTCACAGCTAGAACCACCCCTTCCATATTCAACCACCCTAACAGGTAGAACCACCCCTTCCATATACAACCACCCTCACAGCTAGAACCACCCCATCCATATACAACCACCCTCACAGGTAGAACCACCCCTTCCATATACAACCACCCTCACAGCTAGAACCACCCCTTCCATATTCAACCACCCTAACAGGTAGAACCACCCCTTCCATATACAACCACCCTCACAGCTAGAACCACCCCATCCATATACAACCACCCTCACAGGTAGAACCACCCCTTCCATATACAACCACCCTCACAGCTAGAACCACCCTCTTCTGATAAGACACTCGCTCAGAAACGACACCTCTTCAAATCTAGAGCTTTCTTGTTTCTCGCGGCATTAACACAGCACGTTTGGGCAACATGTGTATGCACAATAAATAACATTTATCTGCTTCCTGCCTTCCAGTTCAGCTCATCGTCAGAAAAGATGAAAACGAAAGCCACCCTCATGGACTCACGCCATGTTGAGTTGTCATGGCGACTAAAGGCGCCTGTCGACAAAGTCATGGTCAGCCTGTACCTCCTACCGCAGGGCCATCACCCGGAGCACCACTGCAAACAACAACCCCTCGGCCTGCCCTCTGCCGACAAACCGGGAGAAGAGTGGTGCTTCGTAGCGCCCGGAGACGCAATCTCCTCCTACAACGTGCCGCTAATGTTACAACCTGGACGCGAGTACACGGCCACCATCAAGGCATGCGTCCTGATCAAACCACGCCAAGGCAGCAAGACGTCTCCCATGAGCTACACGGTCACCCAACAAAACACCGTCAGCTTTCGAGCAGGTATGTAGCCCTGACCTCCAGCAATAGGATATGGCACGCCCTTCGAGGTATTTATAATGCACAGTAAAGCATTTGTCCAAGACTTTCAAATACATGAAATATCAAAACAACCGTTTTGCGGATCTTTAGCCGAACAGTTATTATATCGGGAGGACATATGTGCGACCTGAGTTGCATTGGGAATCTTCCTGTATGACAGCCGAGAAGGTTTCCCCGAGTAATACGGTTGTCAGACTGTAAATGATACTACCTTTCCTCTCATACTGTATTTTCTGAGGTGTTTCGTGTGTATAGACATCTTATGGTAGAGGCTTATTACACGCAGGCTAATATCCTTTTCTCATTGTATCATTTACAGTTTTCACCAAGCCAGAGCTACAGAGTCTGCTGGACAAAGCAATTGAGTTCATGGAGACCAGCAACATGCGAGAAAGCAGCATGCCCTTGCAGTGGTTCTACCGCGACAAGCCAGACCGGTACTACGCCCACATCTTCTCCCAACTAGGGGGCGTCATGGATGCCTACATCAAGGACCGCAACGGGGACCCAGCCTCCCCCATCAATGAGCAGATAAACGGACTCTTTTTCGCGGTCAACGTTCATTCGAAAAGTGGCCAACCGCTGGTGCCCTCCAATTTTGGGCCTCAGCGATTTATGGTTCCCGCAGCGGTCATGTTCGACACGCTCTCCAACTTGTATTTCACGGACTTCTACTGCACCCGCAAGGCCCACTACGTCACGCTAGTCATGACTCGACCGGGAAGTCAGACCGACGCCTTCTGTCGCAAGAAGCTGCTGAAGCTGGACGTCGGTGCTAACCCGTTCGTCGAGTATGACGTCAGGACCGGGGCGGCCACCGTGACCACCAGGGTGTGGGTGGAGATTCTCTTCACCGAGGATATCGACATGCGGTCAGCCCTCGCCAGAGGGGCGTACCTGTCTCATGTACCGTCGAAGGGCGTTTCCAGACCTGACGGTATCTCCAAGAACGCTCAATGCCCTGTGTGTAATCTGTACTAGGCCGGGGCGAGCAGGAGAGAAACTATCCCTCGGCAAGGCCACCTGTATATTTTATGTATATATTCACTAGTCGTCCAAACATTGTACAATGTATCGAGTGTCCCCATCAATTGTATATATACAACATGTTTATCAGTCATATATCCTACAAGTGTTATTGAGTGTACAGGCCTTTTGTAAGATCAGCTAGTATTTATTTGTTTATTTATTACATTGCTACGACCAGCAATTTCTCATCAATAAAATCATGCCATTTAATTATTTTGTTTCGTCTTATAACTGCCCGTCACATCAGGCCACAACCAATACATAGTTCTCTTTTATACACATACCCCCTCACCACCCACCACCAGTCCAGTTCAACCCCTGCCCCACTACACTGGCTACACGATGGTCAAGGACCACTCATAGGTTCCAATTTTACCACGTAAAAACAAACCACCTAATATAATTACTGACAATCGAGAGAGTACGAGCTCAGTCCTCTTCTGGCGGTTTTCGCCATACGCTATATCAGTTTTGAATTGCGCTACATCACCCAAGGCACTGCTAAATAAATCTGTCGAGGATAGGGCACTGCTACATAAATCTGTCGAGAAGAGGGCACTGCTACATAAATCTGTCGAGGAGAGGGCACTGCTACATACATTTGTCGAGAAGAGGGCACTGCTACATAAATCTGTCGAGGAGAGGGCACTGCTACATACATCTGTCGAGGAGAGGGCATTGCTACATAAATCTGCCGAGGAGAGGGCACTGCTACATAAATCTGCCGAGGAGAGGGCACTGCTACATAAATCTGTCGAGGAGAGGGCACTGCTACATAAATCTGTCGAGGAGAGGGCACTGCTACATACATTTGTCGAGAAGAGGGCACTGCTACATAAATCTGTCGAGGAGAGGGCACTGCTACATAAATCTGCCGAGGAGAGGGCACTGCTACATAAATCTGCCGAGGAGAGGGCACTGCTACATAAATCTGTCGAGGAGAGGGCACTGCTACATAAATCTGTCGAGAGGAGGGCACTGCTACATAAGTCTGTCGAGGTGAGGGCACTGCTACATAAATCTGTCGAGGAGAGGGCACTGCTACATAAATCTGTCGAGAAGAGGGCACTGCTACATAAATCTGCCGAGGAGAGGGCACTGCTACATCAATCTGTCGGGAAGAGGGCACTGCTATATAAATCTGTTGAGGAGAGGGCACTGCTACATAAATCTGTCGAGGAGAGGGCACTGCTACATAAATCTGTCGAGAAGAGGGCACTGCTACATAAATCTGTCGAGAGGAGGGCACTGCTACATAAATCTGTCGAGGAGAGGGCACTGCTACATAAATCTGTTGAGGAGAGGGCACTGCTAGATAAATCGGTCGAGAAGAGGGCACTGCTACATAAATCTGTCGAGAGGAGGGCACTGCTACATAAATCAGTCGAGGAGAGGGCACTGCTACATAAATCTGTCGAGGAGAGGGCACTGCTACATAAATCTGTCGAGAGGAGGGCACTGCTACATAAATCTGTCGAGGAGAGGGCACTGCTACATAAATCTGTCGAGGAGAGGGCACTGCTACATAAATCTGTCGAGGAGAGGGCACTGCTACATAAATCTGTCGAGGAGAGGGCCCTGCTACATAAATCTGTCGAGGAGAGGGCACTGCTACATAAATCTGTCGAGGAGAGGGCACTGCTACATAAATCTGTCGAGGAGAGAGCACTGCTACATAAATCTGTCGAGGAGAGGGCACTGCTACATAAATCTGTCGAGGAGAGGGCACTGCTACATAAATCTGTCGAGGAGAGGGCACTGTTAGATAAATCTATCGAGGAGAGGGCACTTCTACATAAATCTGTCGAGGAGAGGGCACTGCTACATAAATCTGTCGAGGAGAGGGCACTGCTACATAAATCTGTCGAGGAGAGGGCACTGCTACATAAATCTGACGAGAAGAGGGCACTGCTACATAAATCTGTCGAGAAGAGGGCACTGCTACATAAATCTGTTGAGGAGAGGGCACTGCTACACATGGGAGTCGGCCTTTGAGAAATAACGCTTATGTCAGATAAGCAATAATCATATTAACGTAATTTCCGGGTAATATTTAGTCGTCGCCGAATTTGAGAGATATTTAGACTTAAGCCATATATCAGTCGGTAATATAAACAAACAAATATTCCTTTCCTAATGTATTTTAGTTTTTTTAGTATTTTAGTATTTGAGCTGAACATCACGTATAAAGCCATCGCCAGGACCGACACGACTTAATACCCGAGAACACAACACCCAGTCGACATCAGCTATATCGCTCAACGCCCTACGAAAGAAGCAATTGGATATTATTCCGTGGTGACAAACACTAAATACTAGAATTATACAGCCGGAGAGACGAAACACCGAATGTCAGTATAACATTACAAGGTATGTGAAGAAACCCATTTCCACAACATGATAGCAAGTAACATAAGGTTTCACTGCCACAACGTCTAACGAGGTAGGCACCGGAGATTTCAAACACGGTAAAAACTTCAAATAATAACTCATGCAGCTCCATGGCTTTTCTTAAGCTTCAGATGAGCCACTCTGTTAGTTATCTGCATTACATCTTTGTATAAACAGTATGGTACACCAGTCACATACATTGATTTAACACTAACATGATAATATCACATAACGATATTATAAAAACATGTGTCACTTGATGTTTAATGGTACATAGTCTTGGGTTCCGTCTTCCAAGATTCCATTTGGAACCATGGTAATAGAACCATGGTAATATATTTATATGGTGTCTTGTTATTTAAAGACACCTTATTATTAAAGCTGCTTACACAACGATTTTCTGCCTGTGGAAAGACTTTAAACTAGTTCAATTGGTGGGCACATTTGTAAGCTATTACTACGTGTTAATTTTTGTAACAAAATGTATACATTTTCATGTCCACAATTGCCCACGTATTTATGATATAATTGTGCCAACGCACAAAGGACATAGGCATATAAGTTCTATTTAGAGAAATTAAAATGGTTCCCATGAAAGTGAAATGATTGTGCGTTACAGTAAACATGACTAATCATTTGACTGCTTGATGATTCGAAGCCAGTGTAAGTGGTTGGATAAACCACCCTGTAAGACAAGACACTTCTTCATATAAAGCCACCCCTTCCATATACAACCACCCTCACAGCTAGAACCACCCCTTCCATATACAACCACCCTCACAGCTAGAACCACCCCTTCCATATACAACCACCCTCACAGCCAGAACCACCCCTTCCATATACAACCACCCTCACAGCTAGAACCACCCCTTCCATATACAACCACCCTCACAGCTAGAACCACCCCTTCCATATACAACCACCCTCACAGCTAGAACCACCCCTTCCATATACAACCACCCTCACAGCTAGAACCACCCCTTCCATATACAACCACCCTGACAGGTAGAACCACCCCTTTCATATACAACCACCCTAACAGCTAGAACCACCCCTTCCATATACAACCACCCTCACAGCTAGAACCACCCCTTCCATATACAACCACCCTCACAGCTAGAACCACCCCTTCCATATACAACCACCCTCACAGCTAGAACCACCCCTTCCATATACAACCACCCTCACAGCTAGAACCACCCCTTCCATATACAACCACCCTCACAGCTAGAACCACCCCTTCCATATACAACCACCCTCACAGCTAGAACCACCCCTTCCATATACAACCACCCTCACAGCTAGAACCACCCCTTCCATATACAACCACCCTCACAGCTAGAACCACCCCTTCCATATACAACCACCCTCACAGCTAGAACCACCCCTTTCATATACAACCACCCTAACAGGTAGAACCACCCCTTTCATATACAACCACCCTCACAGCTAGAACCACCCTCTTCCGATAAGACACTTGCTCAGAAACGACACCTCTTCAAATCTAGAGGTTTCCTGCTTCTCGCAGCATTAACACAGCACGTTTGAGTAACGTGCGTATGCACTGATGCACAATAAATAACATCTGTCTGCTTCCTTCTTTCCACTCACGCCATGTTGAGTTGTCATGGCGACTAAAGGCGCCTGTCGACAAGGTCAGGGTCAGCCTGTGCCTCCTACCGCAGCGCCACCACCCGGAGCACCACTGCAAACAACAGCCCCGCGGCCTGCCCTCTGGCGACAAGCCGGGAGATAAGTGGCGCTTCAAAGCGCCCGGAGACGCAATCTCCTCCTACAACGTGCCGCTAATGTTACAACCCGGACGCGAGTACACGGCCACTATCAAGGCATACGTCCTGATCAAACCACGCCAAGGCAGCAAGACGTCTCCCATGAGCTACAAGGTCACCCAACAAAACACCGTTAGCTTTAGAGCAGGTATGTGGCCCTGGCCTCCAGTAATACGATACAGCATGCCCTTCGAGGTATTTATAATGCACAGTAAAGCATTTGTTCAAGACTTTCAAATACATGAAATATCAAGAGAACCGAACAGTTATTATATCGGGAGGATATACGTGCGACCTGAGTTGCATTGGGAATCTCCCTGTGTGACCCTGTATGACAGCCGATAAGGTTTCCCCGAATAATACGGTTGTCAAACTGTAAATTATATCAGCTTTCCTCTCGTGCTGTATTTTCTGAGGTGTTTAGCGTGCATTGACATCTTATGGTAGAGGCTTAATACACGCAGGCTAATCTCCTTTTCTCATTGTATCATTTACAGTTTTCACCAAGCCAGAGCTACGGAGTCTGCTGGACAAAGCAATTGAGTTCATGGAGACCAGCAACATGCGAGAAAGCAGCATGCCCTTGCAGTGGTTCTACCGCGACAAGCCAGACCGGTACTACGCGCACATCTTCTCCCAACTAGGGGGCGTCATGGATGCCTACATCAAGGACCGTAACGGGGACCCAGCCTCCCCTATCAATGAGCAGATCGACGGACTCTTCTTCGCGGTCAACGTTCATTTAAAAAGTGGCCAACCGCTGGTGCCCTCCAACTTCGGGCCTCAGCGATTTATGGTTCCCGCAGCGGTCATGTTCGACACGCTCTCCAACTTGTATTTCACGGACTTCTACTGCACCCGCAAGGCCCACTACGCCACGCTAGTCATGACTCGACCGGGAAGTCAGACCGACGCCTTCTGTCGCAAGAAGCTGCTGAAGCTAGACGTCGGTGCTAACCCGTTCGTCGAGTATGACGTCAGGACCGGGGCGGCCACCGTGACCACCAGGGTGTGGGTGGAGATTCTCTTCACCGAGGATGTCGACATGCTCTCAGCCTTCGACAGAGGGGCGCACCTGTCTCATGTACCGTCGAAGGGCGTTTCCAGACCTGACGGTATCTCCAAGAACGCTCAATGCCCTGTGTGTAATCTGTACTAGGCCGGGGCGAGCAGGAGAGAGACTATGTGTATGATTTCTCGGCAAGGCCACCCGTATATTGTATGTATATATTCACTAGTCGTCCAAACATTGTACAGTGTATCGAGTGTCCCCATCAATTGTACATAAACATGTTTCTCGGTCATATATTCTAAAGGTGTTACTGATTGTACAGGCCTTTTGTAAGATCAGCTAGTATTTATTTGTTTATTTAGTACATTGCTACGACCAACAATTTCTCATCAATAAAATCATGCCATTTAATTATTTTGTTTTGTCTTATAACTGCCCGTCACATCAGGCCACAACCAATACAGAGTTCCCTTTCATACACATACCCCCTCACCACCCACCACCACTCCAGTTCAACCCCTGCCCCACTACACTGGCTACACGATGGTCAAGGACCACTCATAGGTTCGATCTATTCGCCATACACTATATCAGTTTTGTATTGCGCAACATCACTCGGGATCTGCTGAGGAGAGGGCACTGCTACATAAATCTACATATTGGAAATCGGCGATCGGGAAATAACGCTGATGTCAGATAAGCAATAATCATATTAACGTAATTTCCGGGTAATATTAAGTCGTGGCCGATTTGAGACATATTTAAACCTACGCCATATATAAGTCGGTAATATCAACAAAAAACTATTCCTTTCCTACTGTATTTTAGTTCTTGATCGAACTTCTAGCTGCTCCAGTAATATATTCCCCCAGTCAGCGAGTCGCAAGTTATCGTCCGAAAATGACAGTCTGAAGAAGGGAGGAAATACCTTTCCCGATCTCCGCGATTGGCATCCGGGAATTCTTGGGAGGTTCGCGATTAGCTGTTTTTTGGGGATCGAGAAGGCTGTTTCCGTATTAAACGAGATCCGTTATAGCAGTCTGTGAATTCCTCAATATTCGCGAAAAATCAGTTTCAAGGTGGGTTTTTTTTGGCTCCCGGTATTGAACAATCCTCCTGGATCTTGGAGATTCGATATTGCTCTCCCTATTGGTTGGGCATTCGCCATTCAGAGGGGATATTTCTTATTTTCCTAGCGAAGCAGCCTTTAAACTAGGAACCAGACCGCTGATTTTGTGTATCCTCCATTTAAAAAAATAATTAGAAATCTTATTTCCACTGGACATGTGTGCAAATGATTTAGAATGAATGGCACATTGAATTGATCTGATGAGAATTAATTAAAACGAGTCGAAATAAATCCAGTGCAATATTTAGTATAGGCCTAAGTACAGATTTTAAATTTAAAATCATTTAAAGCCTGATACATATAAGACAATTTTACATATGTTTAATTATTTGTCTTACCCCACTTTGGCTTGCCATAACATCTGCACGACTGACTGGCGATCCGTCCATAACGAGGCTGTAAAAATAGTAGTTTCCGGCCTTTTTCTTGTCTGAGGACTAGCCTAAATGGTTGTGGGAGACGGCATCATAGAGTACCCAAACATCGTTTTCTGGTACATGTATGCGGTGCTTGCACGTATAATCTAGGACGTCATATAATATAGTTTTTATATGACATGCGAGAGTTGCCCCCCACTTCTTCTTGTCTCTTCACATGACACGAGTGATGCCCCTCCCCCCCCCCCCCCCCCATTTTACCGCCTGCACCTACCAAGAGACCCAACCACCGTCTCACATCACAGCCACCACCCACGATTTACGCAATCTGAGCCGAGGGCACAGGGCGCCACCTATCGAATGAAGGAGCACGCTTGCGCAGGCGCACAACTCGTATGATGTGAAACCAGCGGAATTTCCCCGCCCGTTGTTTCCACATCACAAACGCCACTTCCGAAAATAGACCCAATCGATATTGTAACAACAGACTGACACTCGCCCTAACACGGAGGGGACATTTTGTTGGCCTTCATGGATGTCAATGAAGCTACGTCCTGAGCTCAGCGACAGCAAAAGGTTAGATCCACGCAGGCAGAATCACTGTCGGGCGGCCGTGTTATAAGCTTATACACGTTCAAGGAGGAACAGCGACAATTACAAATAGACTCATGTAAGTATTGGTCTGGTACGCCGTCCTCAACGACGACTTACATATGATAACTCATACCATCTTACTTATCGTTTCGTTCATTCATTTGTCCCTGTAAACCTATTAGCAACATGCTCCGCCATCTTAGAATACCCCCTAGGCTCTATCACTTGTTTGTCCACCTCCATGGTGGAAGAACAGGGTTGCCTACCGGAGCACGATCCATCGATAACCCGCAACGTGATCCGGTGTAACATAATAACCTGTCCGGCCTCGCTTCTTTCATGTAACTAGCCCTAACCAAAACCCCAATCCTAACCCTAGCCCTAACCTAACCCTAAACTGACCATAAACGTATCATAAATGTGCTATTTACATAGCAAGCCCATTCACTGCGCATGCGCACACGTCAGCCGGACCCAGAACCCAGAAAGGGCTCTCGTGAGAGAAGAGGCGCAGAAAGCATGGCGAGTACTCTTCCGGTAGAGGTAGAGTTTGGAAGAGGTGAAGCTTATGGCCTACAAGTTAAGTCGTCATCACTATTGAGACAACAGCCGTTGAGTCTGTGAGTTGGATGTTTGGACTGACGTTTCAGAAGCCTGTGCCTAATAGGAGCGCAACTTACCGTCGACCTCACTACCGTACTCATGTGAGAAAGAGGCAGAAGAGCACTCACTATACTGCTGCATGTGAGTAGGTCTACATTTGTCCTTAGCATTATGTCTTCACTGTACTAAGGTCCGTAGTTTTATTTAGAAGACAGGTGGGTGTGGGGGGGGGGGGGGGGCATATTTAGCCAGACAAATGACTTAAAACTCATCATTCCGTCATGAAGAACCGACGCTTTCGTCTCGAATCACTCAGCTGGAATAGCAGCGTTCAGTACAAGGTTGCGGTTCACTAAGAATCTGTCCGTCACCCCACCACATGAAGGTTTTGCGCTGCTTCATTTGATATACGCAGTATACGGAAAACATTCCTACCAAGTAAGCCTACGATGCGACAGTCGACGGTGTGTATGAGTGTATTAGTGTGTATGCGTGCGGAATGGGGAAGGGGGGGTTACACGTAGCGCTTGAACCGAAAAACTCATCACTATCTAAATAGTCTCTAGTCTCCTTGTATGGCAAACCATTTGTATCATATTGCGTTGAAGAATAAACATTTCTCACCGAATTTATGGCTATAATAAAGGTTGGACCCAGGTTGTAAGTATTAGAAGCCCGGTTCCACGTTTCGCAGCAGAAACCTGTGTGGTAATTCTCATACAAATGGTGTACCATACACCTACTTTAAAATCTTGACGGGCCATGCCGGTGGCAGTGGTGCAGCCTGTGGGACACCACCATGCGGCAGATTTTAACCTAATAACCAAATAGCCGCTATTTGTTAATTAAAGATGTTATGGCCTTGATGTTGAGAGGACAATATAAGCGTCCTATCCAGGACCAGCTGGCAAATGCTGGACAAGCTCTGGCGACAAGGCCTAGATAGGCCTACATGTCCAATTCTAAACACATTTGACTGGACCAGTTTCTGGCGAATTAAGGAAAGGCTTTTCTCCTATAATTAGGTGAAATCATTTGAAGTATCTTTGCCTGGCATGTTGCTAACTCGGGAGCGTTGCCCATCTTCTGCCTCATCTGTAGCCCCCCCGCCCCCGCCCCCGCCCCCTGCCACCCACCCACACGGCAGTTGAGGCATTCAGGACGCTATACTTGCCGGGATCAAACGAGGGGTCACACCGCAGCTCACCGCCCAGTGAAAAGTCGAGCGGCAATCTCACCCCTCAATCGCCTCCCTGCCGCCACCCCCCTCCCCTCACCGCCTCTGCCCCGACTCGCGGTGTCCGGACATTGATGATCCCTGTTTCTCAGGGCAGGACGACTTGACCTCTGGGTCGGGGTTAACTGGCACCCAGGGAAAACCCTAAACGCTGAGTTGTGCATTGGTTTATTGGCGAGCTCTCGGGTCTGGAGTGGCCTTCCCAAGGATGACAAGGGACACACCATTTGATATCCAAAGTGGGGGAGGTTTAAAAAAAAGAAAGAATCTGGCTCTGAATTTTGTTGCAAGAAAAAAAAATAACTTTACCCGTTGCACAAAAGAAATCAAATCCAGTCCTCGTACTACTAAACTATATACATTTTGCAGGAAAAAAAAACATTTCTGATCTCTGGCCCCCCAATAAATTCAGACCTCGTCGAACCCCGACAAACCATAGCCCCCACCCCCACCTCCTTGATATAAACTGGTCCGTCCCTAAGAAAGGGTGGGGTCCTTCAGCGGTTTCTGTCGCTATCCTGTGATCAGGCATCCTCTGCTGGTAGTCGTTGAGAAACATTTGGCGGAGCGGGACGGAACTTCAGTTGGATAGCCGCGAAGAGGACAGCTTGGCAAGTGCTACAAAGAGGTAGCTTTCACCTCTTGCATCGGGCTTATTTTTCATATTGCAGACAGGGAATTGGGAATTTCTTTTCTTGCAGATTCTTAAACTGATAAGCTATGTTTAGGGTAATACAACAAATTTCATATAAAATGCTGATCTCTTTCTTGGGACATGCTCCCGGGAGAAATGGCATCCTCTCTTCCTTGTCTCAATCAATCAATCGTTGGGGACATTGTTTGGCCATAACTGGTGCCTTTCAACCTGGAGACTGATTGTTAGCCCATACAAACGTTAAAATACGATGTGTCTGTTCAAGTTTTAAAATATGTTTGACATTCCATTTTCTCGCATTCCCCTAGATCAATTGAACAGTCCGGGATGCAGGTGGAGCGATCCACCATAGAGGGCGGCGACTTAAGTCTGTCGTGGCGCCTTCAACGGCCAGTCGACACCATGTTAATCGGCCTCAGTCTTGCGCAGGCAGACAACCTAGCGGGACGCCAACGGAGCCAGAGGGAAGGGCAGTGGTACTTCATAGCGCCCGGCGACGCTACCACCTCGTGGGCGGTACCGCTAGGGTTAGAACCCGGATGCCAGTACTCGGCCATTATAAGGGCCTGTGCGGAGGAACCTCCCACCGGTCCTATGGCGAATGGTTTGACACAACTAACCCATCGCGTGCTCCACAAGGAGGTCATCTCTTCTTTATTCGTCTCCGGTAAGTACTGCTCAAAGCATCCCAGTTACCGTGTGGGTATATCCGCAACCGTAACGTACCGTAAAGAGGAGCCGTTATTATAAGTTACTGATGATTTCTCAATGTACCAGCTTATTTATCTAAATCCGGCTTGCGATGTAGTAAGCCCACCAAGTTCAACGATGGAGGTGTTTGCTAGCGTGTGCAACTCGTGAAAATTGGAGAGAGGGCACGCACACACTCATATCAACGGGCCATTAAGGATTTGAGGCCAAGAGGGATACGGGAATCCTGTGCCACCCCATCCCCTAGCCCTGGTACATGCCTCTCTTACCACGCCCGTAAACGGAGCTAGGGTGAGAGCCATGCCGCTGACACGGCCGAAAACAAGAAATCGGCAGAAATCGCGGACCGGTGGCTCTAGTTGAAGTTCATAACAGAATAAATATACAGTGCCTACCCGACAATGTGCGCCACGACGTTCCTAAAGCTCCTAAAACAGTCTTAGCGTGAGCACTCGCTGCCAGGCGGCGTTTGTTTACTTCCGGCGAGCGGCGGAGCATTCAAAACGAAGCGAGAGGTGAAATAAATTGTCTGGATTACAAGAAAATACATTACCAAGCAAAGAAATGAAAGTGCGACGAAAGTCCAAAAAGCTTTAGGAACGTCGTGGCGCACATTGTCGGGTAGGCACTGTATATTTATTCTGTTATGAACTTCAACTTGAGCCACCGGTCCGCGATTTCTGCCGATTTCTTGTTTTCGGCCGTGTCAGCGGCATGGCTCTCACCCTAGCTCCGTTTACGGGCGTGGTAAGAGAGGCATGTACCAGGGCTACCCATCCCCCATCCCCTTCTGCCGGGTTGCACAGCGACATGCCAGGTGTCCACAGCAAACGACTTAATTAACAGTCCATATTCTTTTCTGTTTTCTACAGTGAGTCCGGTACAAGCGATGAAGTTCAGGGCGAAGCTTGAAGACTCGCGTCACGTGGTGTTGTCATGGCGACTGGGGGCGCCCGTCGACACCGTCCTAATCATTCTCCATCAGCACGTGCTGCACCACCACCCGGAGCACCATGGCAAGCGACAACCGCGCGGCCTGCCCTCTGGCGACAAGCCCGGAGAGGAGTGGTGCTTTGTAGTTCCGGGTCACGGCGCCGCCTCGTTCCACGTGCCCTTCACTTTAGAACCCGGACGCCGGTACACTGCCACAGTGAAGGCCTGTGTGCTAAGTGAAGAGTGGGGTACAGGTGACAACGAGCCAGGATTAATTAGCTACAAGGTCACCCATGAGAACCGTGCTACTTTTCGCGCCTGTAAGTATCGGCGAGTGAGAGCAGTTATACCGTTCATATCTTGACATAAAACATCCGTTTAAAGGGAACCGCCAGCCTGGCCTCTAACGCTGTTTTACCGATTCATATAATACCCAACTGTTTATCCTCCAAATTACATAATTGTTCGTCCTATCTATAGCCCATAATCAAATTTAGAAGTGACCGCCCGGCACGATTTCGCCGCCTACCCAGGCGGCAGCCCTTTTTGGAGGTGTGTCCGCGATTGACCAATCAGGAGGCGATACTCTAATTTATTCAAACCGGAAATTACGCCTATTGTGTGAGAAAAACGAGAGCGCGTGATCATCGCTAATATAAAGAGCTGCGATTCTAACTCCAATCATGGCATTGTTGCGGAATCAATCTTCGCAAGACGTATATCAATTTGTTTGGATGGTACTCTTCCATGAAACACTAAGATCATGGTCTACTGCGCGGCTTGGAACTGCCGCTGTTCATCTGTAAATCGCGGCTCTGATCTCTCTGTCCGCGAGTGATAACATAGGGCGGTGCCGCATGAATAGTCACAATACGCGTCACGGCTCCCGGCAAAATGGCGCTCTGCTTGACATTGCTGGGGGCGGGTTGCCTTAATTTTTTTTTCCTTACTAGTCGGCCGAAACGAAGCATTAACACTCGCCAATTTAATTTTAACATGTGAACTTTCGGTGCAGATCGCTATTAAATTAGGTTGGACACCCGCTTTAAGGAACAAGTCTGAAGAGCCAAATATCTTTTCAGTTCCAGGGGTTACAGAACAGCCGAGAGAACGAATTTCACTTATAAATTGTCATCAAAATTAAATCCGTTAGGAAAGAACACTTCAGGGCCTAACAGGCCTACCTCGTCTTTCCCTGTTGGGCTAGCTGGAGCCGATGCCAAAGTTGCAAACGCCAAAGTGATATGTGCCCCTACATTTCGTTACAGCACTGACACAAGATGAACTCAAGCAGCTGCTGGGCAGAGCGACCTCCCACATGTCGAAGAACGCCTTCATCCCTTTTCAATGGTTTTACCGCGATAAACCGCAACAATACTACAACGAGATAATGCATGCGCAAGGGGGCGTCATGGATGCCTACATCAAGGACCGTAACGGGGACCCAGCCTCTCCCATCAACGAGACGGTTAACGGACTCTTCTTCGGGGTCAACGTTGATTGGAAAACTGGCCAACCGCTCGTGCCCTCCCACTTCGGGCCTCAGCGTCTTCTGGTTCCCGCAGCGGTCATGTTCAACATTTTTCCAAATTTGTACTTCGCGGACTTCTACTGTAACCGCCAGGCCCACTACGTCACGCTGGTCATGACTGTACCGGGAAGTGCAACGGATGTCTTCTGCGGGAAGAAGTTGCTGAAGCTGGACCTTCGCGAAAACCCGTTCGTCAGGTATGACGGCCGGTCGGTTGGTGCCAGCGCGTCCCGAAAGGTTTGGGTGGAGATTCTATGCACGGAAAGCCTCCATATTCCAGCTCTATTTTCCCTTGGGGCGTGGTTTGACTTTGTCGAGTCCAACGGCGTCTCCCGGCCCGATGGCATACCCAAAAACCCGACGTGCGCCAAATGTAATCTCTACTCGTAGCTACGCTTGCCTTGTCCTCGTCTATGAGCACTCAGGTCATTAAACTAGGACGACGTGCGGGTCGTATATGAATGTCATGTTGCGGAAAGCTCTCGTTTGAAGAGAAATTGATAAAATACATTGAAATGTTACCATATCTTGCCGAATATCTTGAATAAATAAGTCGTTTTACAATAATCTGCGATATCTAGACTTTCTGTGCAGTTTACAGGAGACAACATACTTGAACTGTTACCATGTTTTGCCAAATATATTAAATAAATAAATCTTTTTACAATCGCCTGCGATGTCAACGCTTTCTCTGCAGATTACAGGAGACAAGATAGTTGCAACAGAAAGTGGGGGGGGGACGCTAAATCGACCGCGTTTATATCATACTATATACAGACACTAGGTCACATATTTCACATACCTCATTTCAGCGAGAGATCAACTCGAAGGATAAAAACAATACAGCCGGCCCTGCTTTGATTAGTGGCAGTGTATGAGAGTGTTATGAATGTCACTTAGACATGCTGCAGAGTTCTCAGTTTTTAATAAAGGTGCATAATATTCTGCCCAATTGAGGTTCAATCACCTTTCTAAAACGGCCAGGGGGCGCAAAGTGTTACCTCTCTCATTTCGTCGACCAAAGAGGCTTTTGTCTCTACAAAAGAGCATTTTGTCGACAAAAGTTGATTCTGTCTTTACAAAAGTGAATTCTGTCTTTACAAACGTTTCATGTGTCTACGAAAAACATCTTTGTAGAGACAAAAGTTAATTTTGTAGACAGAATCTGCTTTTGTAGAGACAAAATGTAATTTCGTCGACAGAATCAGCTTTTGTCTCTATAAAAGTGCATTTTGTCTACAAAAGCAACTTCTGTCTTAAGTTTACAAAAGTTCATTTTGTCTACGAAAAACACTTTTGTGGAGACAAAAGTTCATTTTGCAGACAGAATAAACTTTTGTAGAGACAAAATGTACATTTCGTCGACAGAATCAGTGTGGTTTTTTATTCGTTTAATAGAATTCCTTGATCGTAATAAGTTATTCTAAGATTAATCGGAATATTAGTTAAAGCAATATATTCTGTAATTTTTTGTATTACCAACCTCTTCTCCATGTCAAATGAGTACACTCTGTCTTGAGTTTAAATCCTGAAAGCCGGCGGGCTATCTGAAGAGAAGCATTTTGGTCAACGGAGCAGAAGTTGGTGGCCGGCTTTATATCCCTACGCGCCTGTTCGCAGTTCGCTATTTTGTGTGATGTCGACCGCGGCTCGCTATCACGTCCGCGCGCGATAAAAATAAACCGCGCAGTTTTAAGTTGAAATGTTTGTTTTACAGACTCAAAGAGACTCAAAGACTCAAAGAACATATGCATCATAAATTTTGAGATACTGATTCTCAAATGTAAAAAAATCTAAGGTGGCGCATGTAATCATATTGCTTTAAGGCCTTGCCGCTTCGCTTGTTTACATTTTGTTGAGGTAGGTCTATAGTTGGGGGGGGGGGGGGCAAGGGATGTTTACATTACGCGAGAATAGGTTTTTCATTTCACCGTGAACTAGGAATGAGGAAAATGATTCTCCGTAAACTGGGAATGAGATATTAGCCGTCCGTCGTGATACAGGATTTTCATTAATCGTGAAGTGGCAATTTAATATTAAGAAAACCGTAAATCGTTTATCGGGAAATCGATAAATTTATATTATCTATCCGCCTTGCCTTTGTATGCGGGGAGTTCTCGGTTTAATTCTTCGTGAACTGGGAATAAAGAATTTTTTTCTTCGTGATCTGGGAACACGACCCCCCCCCCCCCCCCCCCCTCGTATAGTAACGTTACGCTATAGGGCCTAAAATTATCAGTTAACGATAAATTCTTGATTAGATCTACGGCGTTCTGCTTACAAGATGTGATGGACTATCAGAACCAAACAGGTTGCATACAAGTAATCGTGTAACCTCTAACAATTTAGTCATGTCGACTTAAACCCGACGCTCGAGAAATAGCTGCGAGCGAAAATTTCATGTCTAACATTTACTTTATACTCTGCATCTCATCGGCCTGTAAATAAATTGGACAAATAGTTCAGTTTAGTATTATTTCTACCACATAATAACATGGATATTTAATTGAGTCCGCTTTATGTAAACTTAAAAATAGATCTTAAGTAATAGTAGGCCTATTCTGTACACAGTTTCAGCTTATAGACCTTGGGTTCAGTTTAAATGAACTAAAAGACCTTTGAAGGGGTCTTTGAACAGTGATTACTGGTCGCATGATCTGGTACCTACAGGGACTTTTAGGGCCGAAGTTTATACCATTTAACATATGCAAACCAAAAAGCTAGGCCAGTACTCGAAACCGGCCCCCCCTTTTCCAGCATGTCTGGATCCGACCTTGGCGCAAGTGCCCACAGGCAGGCTAGAGAAGCGGGCTTGCCTGGGGGCACTTGCGCCAAGATCCGACCCTGACCTTGCTATACCTGTGAGTCGAATTTCATGAATACTTATGATTATCAGCAAAATATCAGTTGTATGCGAGAACAAATAATTGTAACGGGTATTTTCCATGTCATTCAGTCCCGTATAACTTACTATAGCTTGGCCAACAACAGTAACGAAAGTGACACTCGGGCAGATGCGACAACAATTTGTAAGTTACTCATCGTTTTGTTCATGTGTCATAAAACTGTATTATCGCCCGATCATGCAGAACCGCCTGAGCTAATATTCCGAATAATCTTAGAATAACTGAATACGATCGATGATTTCTGTTGAACAAGGGAAAGGCCACACGTTCGTCTCCATCAAGACTTAAACGCACGACCTTGTGATCCAGAGTTGGCTGCTCTACCAATGCACCACGAACACTTCCTATGTCACGTCGCTGTTTTAAGCTTAATATACGCGGTTAATCTCAGCGTGACCTGTAGAGACAAACGTTGACAGGGGTAAGAACTGCCCCCCCCCCCCAACACACACAGACAGAGAGAAATGAACAGCACCCCAATCTCAGATATGTTATATTTGCTCAGTACCGGTGATGGAAATCGACTTCCCTCAAGTACTTGAATGAGTATGAGCGGCGGTACCAGCTTAATCGTGCCTGAGGATATCGAAACACATTACCCCTGGTATTTTCCCAAAAAAACACCTACTTTCGATAATATATACATACCGCGAACAACAAAGCATTAACTCACGAGAAGCTAAGGGCACAGTATGATTTGTGGCGAAACACAATAAAATGGATTTTCCGCAACGCCTTTTTTGTGCTGAGGTCTTGTTCTACCAGGTTGGGACCAGACTGGGGTAGTCCAGCTCCACTAGATAGACTCCGCGTAGCCACGGACACGTTGGTGCGCGACATATCCAAGTTTGAAGCGGACCGCGTTTACTTTGTTGAAGACCCATTTTTGCGGAAATCCCCCCGCTATTCAGTCGATGTCGTCTGCCACGGTGGCAGTTCCCGGAAAGCGCATTCGCTTATAAAAGGCACACTGCCGGGGAGCGGAACAGCTGGACTGCCCCCCCCCCCCCCCCCCAACACACACACACAGAGAGAAATGAACAGCACCCCAATCTCAGATATGTTATATTTGCTCAGTACCGGTGATGGAAATCGACTTCCCTCAAGTACTTGAATGAGTATGAGCGGCGGTACCAGCTTAATCGTGCCTGAGGATATCGAAACACATTACCCCTGGTATTTTCCCAAAAAAACACCTACTTTCGATAATATATACATACCGCGAACAACAAAGCATTAACTCACGAGAAGCTAAGGGCACAGTATGATTTGTGGCGAAACACAATAAAATGGATTTTCCGCAACGCCTTTTTTGTGCTGAGGTCTTGTTCTACCAGGCTGGGACCAGACTGGGGTAGTCCAGCCCCACTAGATAGACTCCGCGTAGCCACGGACACGTTGGTGCGCGACATATCCAAGTTTGAAGCGGACCGCGTTTACTTTGTTGAAGACCCATTTTTGCGGAAATCCCCCCGCTATTCAGTCGATGTCGTCTGCCACGGTGGCAGTTCCCGGACAGCGCATTCGCTTATAAAAGGCACACTGCCGGGGAGCGGAACAGCTGGGCCGGATTGTTCTCAGGTAAGTCGCATCCTCAATTTGTTCGTCTACTTTAATTAAAAGAAAATATGCAGCTCGCCAAATGATTGTGTAGATTTCCTACGCCTTTCGTACGCGTTAGATGCGTCCTAATGGATGTTCCTTTGTTGTGAATCTCGTCGACTTACACATAAAAAGATCCTGGTGGATAAATATACAGAGCAGCAGGTAGCCACTGGGCGAGTAGAAGCCAGCGAGACTGACAGTCATGCCCGTCTCCAGGGGCGGATCCATGGAGGGGTCGACCCCCCCCCCCCTTTTACGGCCAAAATTTATACCATTTAACATAGGAAAACCGAAACCGGCCTCCCCTATCTAGCATATCTGGATCCGATCCTGAAACCGGCCCCCCCATATTCAGATTTCCTGGATCCGCCCCTGGGACCGTCCAGATAAACAACAACTTTCAAAAATCTCCGATCGCTTATGTGTAAATTTCTCTTGGCAGTGTAGGATGGAAGTTACAGCGAGTCCGGAGGACTCGTGCCAGTTTCTTTTGTCATGGCGATTGGCGGACCCTGTCGACATTATCTTCATCCGTGTCAAATTAAAGCCACAGCTCCATCACGGAGAACACCATTACAAACGGCAACCAACAGGAGTGACCCCTTGCGAGAAGCCAGGAAACGAATGGTACTTCACAGCCCCTGGAGACGCGGTCGCTCATCGAATTCCCATGAAGTTAGAACCCGGACGCGAGTACACGGCTGTTGTGAAGGCCTGCGTTAGCGTCGAGTCCGACATTTTTTTTAGCGACGCAACAAAGGCACAGGACAATGCCCGTGAAGAAACCAGAGGCCAAATCAAAGTGGAAGCTGGTTATGAAGTTAGACTACGAAGCTCTGTATCTTTCCGAGCAGGTGGGTTCCTCAGCACTGATGATACTGATGACCAGTAAAAGCACAAACAACTAATGAAAAATCAGTTAAATTAGATTAAATTAGATTCTTATTCGATTTTCATAAAGGTATAGATTGAGGAGCATCGTGTTGGTCCACACACTACTTCTTACTTTTGTTCATTTACGTCACAACCAATCTTATTGGCATGCATCCAATCTAAGGCAAAGTAAATATGACAGAAGGCTGAATACACGACTATATATTAATATTTTTTTGTTTTGTCACGCGTTTTTTTCGCCTGTGGGCTATGTTCACTATTGTAATTATCTTTGTACTGACAAGGAAATAAATCATATATTTTTTTTAAAATAGGACAGAAAAAAACCTGGTACATATAATTACGAAACTAATATCCTACTCATTTAATATAATGTAACCATCTTTATTCTCTTCAGTCTTCACTCAGAGAGAGCTACAGGCATTGCTAGCACGGGCATCTACATTCCTGACGACCAAGCAAAATGTCTTCCTACCTCTGATGGTGTTCTACCGAGACAAACCCCACGAGTATTACGAAGACATCTTGACGAAGCATGGAGGAGTCATGGAAGTATACATCAAGGACAGAAACGGGGACCCAGCCTCCCCCATCAACGAGACCCTCAACGGTCTCTTCTTCTCGGCTAACGCTGACGCGAAGACGGGTCTGCCAAAGCAGCCCTCCCCGTATGGACCCCAACGCCTTCAGATTCCCGCCTCGGTTATGTTCCACCTGATGCCGAACTTATACTTCACGGACTTCTACTGCAGGACGTGGGCGCACTACGTCACCGTGGTTATGGCTAAGCCGGGGTCCGAGGCCGATCAGTTCTGTCGAAGCAGGCTAGTCAAGCTGGACGCTGCCAATAACCCGTTCGTCCGGTTCGACGGTCAGAGGGGTGCGGCGGCCAGAGTGACCACGGAGCTCAGAGTGGAGATCTTCTGCACCGAGGACGTCCGCTTGCCGACGGCGTTCGCGCAGGGAGCCGACCTCGTCAACGTCTCCTGCACCGGGCTCTCGCAGCCCGATGGAATCCCGAAAAGGAACGACTGTCCTGCCTGTAACATCGCCTCACATTCGGAATCCTGTACTCCCTGCTTTATATACAGGGAGGAGGGTGCAACGGCGTACAGACGTCCACAGGCTATGACATTGGTACAGGCGTCTACAGGCTGTGACATTGGTACAGCCGTCTGCAGGCTGTGACATTGGTACAGGCGCCAACAGGCTGTGACATTGGTACAGCCGTCTACAGGCTGTGACATTGGTGCAGCCGTCCACAGGCTGTGACATTGGTACAGGCGTCTACAGGCTGTGACATTGGTACAGGCGTCTACAGGCTGTGACATTGGTACAGGCGTCTACAGGTTGTGACATTGGTACAGGCGTCTACAGGGTGTGATATTGGTGCAGGCTGTGACATTGGCACAGGCATCTACAGGCTGTGATATTGGTACAGGCGTCTACAGGCTGCGACGACCGTTCTGTATGATTGGGGAATAACACGATGGCATAAAACTCCATATTATGGTTCATTAATCAGGCTACACTCTGTACTTTTGCCTTTTAAATCCATGTAAATATCGTGTTAACTATTTATCGCACTGACAGAAATAAAAATATTTTTTGGATCACTCTGGCGTCGTCTCTATGTTGACGTTAATATTATGTCTCAATGGGTCATCTTTTTTTAGTTCCATGCGAAGTCGTTAGGATTTTTATGACCCCCCCCCCCCTCCCATACACACAAACACACATGGGCGTCAGTTTTAAGATTTAATCGTCATTTTTAAAATCGTCCCTAGTTACCTTATTTCTTCTAGCTTTGAATGTGTGGAAACGACATCAAGTAAGATGCGTGCACGGTAAATTCAATGTGAACTTGATTCGAACCACTACAAATGAGGCACGGGCCAATGACCCTTTGGGACTATTGTTGTATAATTAAAACTTGCTTTTTCATCAGATAAGTCATCAAATCCGACACAGGTCATTCATTTTGGACTTAAAACATGCGATCTCTCCAAAAATACAGCACCGTAGTTACATGTGAGTGAGGAAGAAAGAGGAAAATAGTTTCACATGACGCATATACAATGTACGTTTGTTGTTGGCAACCAGCCATTAATACGACAGGTGTATGTCATGTGATTCGTGACGCTGAGCACATCCGTGGCCCATGATCACCCGATCAATATCAGTGATCAGTTTTACGATCATCCCCCAAGAGCCGGATGACCCCACCTGCAGTTACGTCATATTCCTTATCGTCTGGACCAGGCAACGATCTAACGAGAGTCCCAGGCAGTGCGTTGGTTGTATTGATTGACGGGGCGATTGTGACTGCACCACGGGCTGAACACGTAGCCGACAACAGTGTCATAGTCCATTCTCCCTGTAGGAGCGCGTAAAAGGCTCACGGTAAGTAAACACACTTACCCAGCCTTATTTGCTGCCCAAAGCCGCTAGGTAGTCAGCCCACCAGGAAAAAAATGCGGTCACGTGCTCTGCATACCATAAAGAGGCATGTGTACACCATGGGGCTTCCCGGTGACGTCAGTGTTTGGAAAACGACAGTTTCGATCACAGACCTACATAGAGCAGGACTTGGTATTCAATCTGGACGATCCGCATTTGAATAACGCTCTCGGTCTGTCATCTGAGATTCCAATAATATGTATCCCAAAGGCAACCAGGCCCAGCCTAGACAAGGCGACAGTCCACCAATCCAGACGTTTCCGCCAAGAGCGCCAATCACACAACTGAAGGTCAACGATTCGCGCCACGCGACGGTGTCATGGGACCTTGTGCATCCGTCGGATCAAAGACCCTTCGCAGAATCAGGTCTCCGGGTGGATCACGTCGTCATCAAACTAGACACACACGCGGAATTACATCACCATAAAAGTCGATCCAAGCCCTCGTCCCAGTGTAAATTTGTTAGGCTTGGCTCCGATGGCAAATCGGACTCAATTTCCCTCCAGTTGGAACAGGGGCGCCGGTACACTGCTACAGTGGCAGCGTTTATCAAGGCGCAGACAGATTACACTTCTGTCCTCTTAGACGACCCGATAACTTTCCGTTCAGGTGAGTTTCCTATTACTACTAAAAAATGTATTGGTCGATACTCCTAAATGTGCATCTTTACAAGCTGTCAGGGTTCCAGTTTGCTTACTGGGTATTCTACATGGCTGGATGGAATCGCTTCGGCATTAAAAGTTACAAGTAGGACCTCGGCTGAAATCAGATTTACATCAAATAGAGGATCGGCCTCAAAGCCAGCCCCTGGCCGCGTGTACTTCTGTGTGTAAGAAAAGACTAAGTTACAACTGATTAGGCGTGCGGCAATACAGGCGACCCAAAACGCATATATGTATAATATGTAATATTTGATTTCAGCTGAAATATTGTTTAAAGATTTCTAGTGTTTATAGACGATTCAATGACAAACGTTGACTAAAACTTAAATAGCAAACGAACCGGTCAAAGTCAATTTTATGACATACACTAAGTGGGTAAAGTACTTTATCCACCCCTGTTTTTTTGGGCATTTTCAAGCAGACCAATATCTACAATTGTTTGCGTTATGTGGCCATAAATATCATCAAAATATTGATCAAAGCAGACATTTGTCCGCAATTTAATCAACATATAACGTTCCTGCTTTTCAGCGTACACTCCAGAGGAATTAGGTCGAATTTTCCAGAAAGCGACCGACTACTTGAAAAGCAAAGACCCTCCAGGAAGTTTCCATCCGCTGTATTATTTCTTCCGGGACAAGCATGATGAGTACTTCGCTGATATCTTTAACTACCGGGGTGGAGTCATGGAGGTCCGCATCAAGGACCGTAACGGGGACCCAGCCTCTCCCATCAACGAAACGCTCAAGGGACTATTCTTCGGAGTCAACGTGAGCGGTCCGGAAGGTCTTCCGATGACACCATCGCAATTCGGTCCCAGCCGATTGTTAATCCCGGCCCCATCTTTGTTTGATATCACGCCTAACGTATACTTTACAGATTTTTACTGTCTCAAAGAGACGCATTATGTTACTTTAACCATGACTAAGTCAGGCTCCAGTGCTGACAAGTTTTGTCAGGAACGATTAATAAGGTTGGATATCGCTAATAATCCGTTTCTAAGATACAGACCAATGGCCGAGGTGGCCGCCGCTCAAGTGACTAACGGCGTGGTGGTCGAAATATTTTGTACCGAAAATATCAACCTGCTGTCCGCTTTGGTAGGAGCATCTCTAGTGAACGTCAATTGCGTAGGGCGCTCATGGCCCCATGGTCTCATTAAGAATCCAAACTGCCAGATATGTAACCTTCCACAGTAGCACATGACCAATTTGATCAATGCTAGGCATTAATTCTGAAACGTTTTACGTGTATATTATATATGTTTTACTGTGTTCCTAACAAATTAAAGGAAAATCAACAACTTACAAAACACCTTTTTCATTTGTTGATGATAGAATACACACGACAAATTTAAGCTATAACCCTAGTTACCATAGAATTATTTCATGTCATTCTAGCCCTTAATTATGGAGAACATTTATGGTAGAAGTTAGATCTACATACTGTAAATGTAGATCTAACTTAAAAGTTACAACAAAATGTAAACCAGCGAACCGGCTACCAAAACACATCGTCCCATTCATTAGACTTGCATACACAGATCAGCATTACATGTCTGGAATCAGTTCTCTTGGCGATGATGCTCGATCTTATCCGAATCTTTTTGTGCTGCTCCAGGCATATTATTCAATTTCGATTCCATCCCATGTTTTGGCAGTGAACCTCACGCCCCCGGATCGTAAAATTTTCAACTCTCCCATTGAATATGGCGAAGGTACCGGGGGTCTTGGTTCCAAAAAGTAGCGACCACGGGAAGAACACATTTTCCTACAGTAAATAAGAGGTATTGCCAAAAAAAAAATATATTGTCAGATGATTTCGAGCATACGACGCGTTCGCGTGGAACAACTTGGTTGGCATCCGTCCGTCTACGATAGACGATGGATTTTGCAGCTTTGTTAGATTTCAAGTGATACGATTTGCGTCGCGGCATTTGCGCTTATGACTGAACAAGCCTATCTGTGACCGACAGAGCTTCCCGCAGTCGTCGCATCGATGACCCGTCGACCGGTCCTGGTCTGTACTCACCGGGCGCCAAGATTGGCGTTTCAAGTCCAGTTTGTCAAACCAGAGCCCGTCGTGGTGGGTCATTCCCTCACGCACGACACGTGACCATTCCCTTTTTTCGGATGCTAGGTCCCCCAAGAATTTGTATGGATGCCGAAAGCCTTCATGTCACGCTTGCAAACATCCTTAAACCTAAGCTTTGGCCGTCCAGTTGGACTTTTGCCATTGGCAAGCTCACCGTAGAGCACATCCTCTGGAATGCGTTCATCTTGCATTCGAAGAACGTTTCCAAGCCAACGGAGACGTCGTAGTTTCACAAGAGCAAGAATGCTCGGGAGGTTGGCCCTGGCTAACACGTCGGCATTTTTTTACCTTGTCTTGCCAAGAAATGCCTAAAATGTTTCGCAGGCAACAAAGATGGAAGTTTTTCTTTTCTTGGCCACAATATGTAGTCCACGTTTCACTGCCATACAGCAGGCTACTTATAACACACGCCCTGTAGATTAGCATTTTGGTGCGAATGGTTAGTTTTGAATGTTTCCAAGCATGTTTCTTTAACCGACCAAAGGTGGTGGCTGCCTTCCCAATGCGAGTATTTATTTCTTCGTCCAGGGATAAATTATCCGTGACGGTACTACCGAGGTAACAAAACTTATTAACCACCTCTAAAGGCATGTTATTTAGAGTAATCACTGGTGGTGTAATAGCCCCTTGGCTCAGCACGACTGTTTTCTTAACACTAATAGTCAAAGCGAATAAAGCACACGCGTTTGAGAGTCGACCCATGAGTCTGCAGCTGGCTTTCTGAGTGCGCAACCAGTGCTGCGTCGTCAGCAAATAGCAGTTCCCTTATTATGAAGCGCCCCCGCTTGGACTTAGCACGCAATCTGGAAAGGTTGTACAATTTCCCATCCGATCTGGTGTGCAGGTAAACCCCCATCCGCATCCTCACCAAATGCGTGCGAAAGGTTTGGTTTGGTTTGGTTATTCAGGACGCTTTAACCACTTTTGGTCATATTGCATCAATGGGAGAAGGAAGGGAGAGTGGAGCCATGTCCCCGGGAGTAACCCCCCTACTCTTTACGAAGAAAGACATGGGATCTTTATCCTGCCACCACACAGACATGGCCACAGCAGGGCTCGAACCACCGACCCACGTGGGGTTAGACTTTCAGGTGACCAGAGCACTCAAGGCGAGCGCTCTAACCCACTGAGCTGTCGCGCCGGCCCCGCGTGCGAAAGGAGCCTAGAGAAAAAGATACCAAATAAAGTTTGGCGCAAGAACACAACCCTGCTTCACGCCATTTCTGACTTGGAAACTCTCAGACGTAGCTCCGTCGAACTGTACTGTGCTGAACGAGTGTTCGTGAAATGAGGGAATAATGTTGAGTAGTTTGCGGGGGCAGCCAATAGACTCCCCAAGATTTTGTACAACCCGGATCTGCTGACAGTATCAAAAGCCTTAGTGAGATCAACAAAAGCAAGTTAGAGGGGCTTGTGCTGCTCTCTACATTTCTCCTCGAGTTGACGCAACGAGAATACCATGTCGACAGTGGAACGTCCGGATCTGAAACCGCACTGCGCCGCAGGATACACTCTGTTCGCAACTTGCTGCTTGAATAACGAACAACTTCCGGTAAATCGATAGCGAATACAGCGACCAGAAAAACGGTTGCGTCATGATATATCTTTTTTCGTAACGGAAAAACTGTTTTTGTCACCAATTTTCGTCGCCAGCCAAAAAACTTCGTTTTGTGTTCTATGTCGTCAAAGGAAAAACGGTCGTTGAGTTCGTTTTTCTTATGATCATTTTAAAGACGAAAAACGTTTTTTATTTTTTTTTTCGTTTTTCTTATGGTCGTATTAAAAACGGAAAATGAATGGACGGTATACACACGGACCATATATACATAGAATCACGATGTAACAGGTACGAGTAATTAAAAAGGCTATGGAAATATGAGTTATTCCTAACGTAAAAATTTTAACTTTATATATCAATGCAACCAGGTTACTGCCCTGGCCCCCAGATTTAAAGTATAAGAAAATTGTCCATTGTAGGATATTTCAGACCATGGCGGGAGGTATCTGTGTCTAAGATTTGTGTACAACGGACATATCATTGCAAAGTGATATTAGGCTTCAACTCGGAAAATGTCAGCCGACAATTTCTGATCTATGCGCTGAACATCTCAGTTTGCAGAATTCTATTCTGTATTCCCTTACATTAACACATGTCAGATACAACTCTGGCTCTAACGCAGATTTAAACTAATTAGAACTTCTTAGTTTACTTATATCACTCACTATCCAGACGCGATAGCGTCGAGTGGTTTATTTGAGAAGTGCACTCCAGCCCGTTCTTTAACTAGTACATATAATGATTCGTCGCTGATAAAAGTAGCTGACATCAGTGAAATGTTCTATTCGCTGAAGCGGAACGTGGGCTGGGCTAGCAGAGCTACAAACTCACGATGACGAAAAGTAAACACACTCACCCAGCCTTATTCGCTGCACAAGGTGGAACGTTCTCGTCAGCCAACCAGGAAACATGCGCTCTCAAGTGCTCTGCATGCATTGATCCCTCAAGTGCAGCGTGGGCTCACTCAGCCTGATTGGCTGAATTCGTTATGCCGCAAAGCGGGTGGTTTTAGTCAGCCAACCACGAGCAAAAGCGCTACCACGTGTTCTCCGTGCCTTATATAGTATAGTTACATCATGGGGCTTCCCAGTTACGTAAGCACACGTGTCGACCACAGACGCACTTGGATAATGCTCTCATTCTGATATCAGATATGGCTCAGCCTAGACAAGCAAATAATCCACCGGTGACAATCGCGTTCAACGATTCGCGCAAAGCAACGTTGTCCATAAGATTTGTAAATTTGATGGCTCAAAGACCATTCAGAGAGTCAGGTCGGGCGGGTCAAGTCGTCATCACGCTGCATAGACACCCGGAGCATCATGACAAAAACCGGTCCAAGCCAGCCTATCAAGACAAATGGACTTCTGCTATCCTCCCTGGCAAGAGGTACAATGTTCCCCTGAAGTTGGAACAGGGCCGCCAATACACCGTTACGGTGGAAGCAAGCGTCGAGTCTCCTACCGGTCGGATTTCTCTCCCCCCATACGTAACAAATTTCCGCTCCAGTGAGTTTTCAATTACCACTAGAAACAGTATTTCTCTACATATAAATGTGCATCTGCATAAGAGCGGGGAAGAGGGGGGGGGGGGGTAGGGGTACATCCTACATGGCTGGGTAGAATCGCTTCTGAGTAAATATCTAAACGACAATCAATATCTACAATTGACTGCTTTATGTGGTCAGAAGTCAACAAAATAGCGATCAAAGTCAAATGTCCTCATTTTACTCACAATATAATATTCCTGTTTTTCAGCGTACACCCCAGAGGAATTAGGTCGACTTTTGCACAAAGCCAAAGAATATTTGACCATCAAAGACCTTCCAGGAAGTTTCTATCCGCTGTATTATTTTTTCCGCGACAAGCATGATGGGTACTTTGCTGATATCTTCCACCACCGGCGTGGAGTCATGGAAGCATACACCAAGGACCGTAACGGGGACCCAGCCTCCCCCATCAACGAAACCCTCAAGGGACTATTTTTCGGAGTCAACGTGAGCGGTCCGGAAGGGCATCCGAGAAAACCATCCCACTTCGGGCCCAGACGTCTGCTAATCCCGGCCCAAGTCATGTTTGGCATCATGCCTAACTTATACTTTACAGATTTTTACTGTCTTAAAAAGGCACATTATGTGACTTTAGTTATGACTAAGTCGGGGTCGATTGCCGACAATTTCTGTCAGAAGAGATTAATAAAGTTGAATATTGCTAATAACCCATTCGTAAGATATAAGGACGGGGTAGCCGCCGTGACTACACATGTAGTGGTCGAGATTTTTTGTACCGAGAATATCAACCTGGCTTTTTTGGTTGGGTATGCTAGGATAGTGGACGTCCCTTGTGTTGGGCATTCATGGAGGCATGGCATCCCTAAAAATCCAAATTGCGAGAAATGTAACCTTGCAGAGTAGCAAATTGATAAATGCTGTCCGTAATGTTAAAGCGCTGTGCTGGTATGTCCTACATGTTGTACTGCGTTCTTAACGAAGACAAATAAATAACCGATTAAAGACGATTGTTTTGTTTTTGCTGATAGAATGCACGCGACAAGTTGAAGGCACAACCGCGGCGGTGTTTCACCAAGTCTGGAGGTGTGCATGTAACTGAGTAATAACCAGAGACGAGTGGCGGTCCACAGACCCTTGTTGTGAGCGCACGATGAACATGGGAGCGGTACTAGACAAGCCGGGAATACTGACAAACAATTCTCATAATTCTGTGGCCTGGCTACAATAGTACACCATTGATGTCAATCAATAGCTTGCCACCCCGGTGGTCGAATTGCTCAAGGAACCCATCAACAAGTCATATGTGCTCTTAGACGTATCGTAATTTTCCTTTGCATTTCCTTCGCTTTAAGTAAAGAGCGCCATCGTAGGAGATAAATCTATAAATGCATGATGTGATATCTGTCGCTAGTTGTCTCCACACATGGACTAAAACAGTCCAATTGGACCAAGAGCATGAGGTGAATGCAATGTGAAACAATCAAGATACAGGTAGTTGTGATGTAATACACATAAGATAGAATCTGCAGTATAAAACGCGTATTCACTATCACCATCATGCGGCACTTGGTAGAAGTTATCCATAAGAAGGCATGAACCATGCGGCTGATATGAGGGGTTTAGCCATTGTATGCGCCCTACATGCTAATAGAAGGCGATCACGATAAATTATGAACAGGTATCAGTATATACACTACTGATATATAGATTATAGAATTAACATTGACACAACAAGACGCTCCGAGTAAGGGCCTGAATGCAAAAAAATCCACGGGCTGGGATACTCTGTCACCTAAATTAATAAAGGCAAGTGCACAGCATGTATGTCAGAAAACAGGGCTTATAAATAACACTGGCGGCTGTTGATAACACACTCATTAGACAATCTAGTCTAACAGCTTTGGACTTTCGGACATTTGGGCTACCGGGTTATCACATACTGATAACACAGAATCAACGCACTTACTTGTATATGGTAAAGATGGCGAGCACGGCGTTACGCCTCACATAGGAGTGTCTGTGCTCCAAGCACGCTCGGATGGCGGGCATCAGGGGCTCCAGGAGCTCTGGCTCCTTCAGCTTACACAGGAAGCGCAGCGTGGAGCCTCGGATAAACTCATTGGGATGCTGCAGATCCTGTCACAACGAAGATGATCAAGAGTTACATTTTGAAGACCATACTGTTCGATAACAGTCCTGCTGCGTGTATATAAGAAATATAAGATATAATCTCTCTATATATATATCGTATATATAATGAGAATTATATAATAATGCGTATGTATTCATGTAACAACATATTTATTTGTTTTGGTTAAATAAATGAAATGAACTCTAAGAGGCAGTTTTAGAAAAAAAAAAAAAAATCAGGGCATTTAGTATTTGTCGTTTTCATGTGATCAAAGATGCAATTGTGCTTTGTCCGAAAATTTACAGTACACTTAATTCATCAGTTACATGGCTTGGAAGTAACCTCAAAAGTCCTATTAGGGTTGACATATCAGGGGCAGCACAAAACAGGGCTTCCGCTAGCATCGGATGTCTTATCCAACCGGGACACAACCACGGTTCCTGCTGCATTGAAATGTTATCGGAGCCAGGATAATTTTTTTTTTTTCAGTATTAACAGTTGGGAATAGAAATGATGTCCCACAGGAGGTCACCTCTAAGTTAAATAAGCAGCATGTTAGGCTAATGTTGAATGTGCTCTGCTACGCCAGCCCAAGCGACTGGTGTGTGGTTGGAGCCCCACCTGTGCAAGTCTTTGTCTATACAGGATAAAGATCACATGTATAACTTTTGCTTCATAAAGAGTAGCGGCTTATTCCCGGAGACGTAGCTCATCTCTACCCAGACCTTGTCTATTGTCTCGATGAGATCCACAGAGGCTAAATTGACCTACTTCACCAACCATCCACTTAATATTAAAACGTTATTGAGGTCCAGGACAGCATTGGGAAAGGGACTTACAGTTGCTTGGGCCTGCCCTGCCCAAATAAGATAATTAAATATTAACAAAATCTATTAAGAATGTCAAACTGTGTTTGTGTATGTAACATGTGGGTGCAACATGTCATTTTAAGGTGTTCGGTTGGTCATCACCTATTACGCCCGCAAAAGATGTCCCACAAATTGCCTTGTACAGATATTCTCATAACCTTTAAAAATTGGCTGGAACATTGGTCAGAATCACTGCATGACTGAAACACGATCTGATGAGATATACATTAGAGTCAATATAGATCTACATGTACATGCAAACAGTAGAAAGGCATTTTGCGCTACTTACAATCCACTAGATTAACTTTTACTACAGTCAGGTGCATGGATATGAATTATAGCAAAAATTGGTTTCAAACACTCAAATTAAATGCTTTTATGAGGCTTACCTTCCTATATGCGTCACAGACAAGGATCATTTCATGCAACATTTTGCCATCAGCAGTGTACTTGGGTACAATTTCCCAGAAGATGAGAAGCATTTTCTTGATCATATGGTCTTGCAGTGGCATCACAAATCGGATCACTGTCATTAAGAGAGACGGCATCTTCTCCCCATTCACAATCATCTGTATGACTTTCTTCAAAGCCTCTGTCTTTGCCCGCAGATCTCCATTTTCTATAGACAAAAACATACATTGCATCTATACAGCACAAATAGCATATCAACTGTGCTTCTGTCACCTATTTTAATGTCTGTAGCACCAATAAATGCAGGAAATTATAATAATAAAACCAGCAAAATGTTGGTAGTCATTATTTATGCTTATCACAATGAAATAGGTAAAAAAGATCTTCAGCATATATATAGGTATATTGATGCTATTACCACAGATATATGAATTATGTGAGATATAGTAAAGATACTAACCTAAATCAGCCTTAAGCTGCATATCATTTGGAGGCTCTGCATCACTTGGGACATTGATCAATGTATAACATGGTTGTTCTGCTGTTGACATTTTGACAGGCTTCTATAATTACTGATTTTCTGAAAAGAAGACATAATATATCAAAGAAAGGTGTTGAATGCAGTATGGGTAATATGAAATAGAAGAACTACTGTAAACTGCCTATTTGAAGCTGCAGCTTATATTAGGAAGTTGGAGGTTCCACTTTCCGGGTTTGAGTCGCAAGTCAGTGTGAGGGGGGGGGGGGGGTAGTAATATGAAATCAGGACTCAACTTTCAACTTGAAAGCTGTGTCGTAAGATGCTCTTTTCCCAGGCACTGTGTTACTGTGGCAATCCAAGACTGACGATGAGCTACTTACGGTTGTGTTATTTATATTACTACTGCCACGCTCTCCTGGCCCCTACCAAGCCAATTAATTGTTTATACAAGCAGTCGCGTCTACTAACAACATTCATCTCTCCCTCTCTGATCGCAGCTCTTATCAAAGGTCACACCAGTGTCTGGCTCTCCTGGCTATTACTGCATGTTTATGAATCACTGTCCTACCTACCCAGTATCAAGTTTCTGTCTGGCATAATTAACTTATTGCATTTGGTGCTAGGCCTGCGGCAGCCGTATCATTTTACACTACCTGAAACCTGGCCTTTGATCATTGGTCTACAATAGGTGTGGGCGGAGTCGCGTGGCAGTAGTAATAAATAATACAACCTTAAGTAGCTCATTATCAGTCTTGATTGCCACAGTAATACAATACCTGGGAAAAGAGCACCCGCCCCCCCCCTGCTTGTCTCACCACGCTCATTTGAAATCGCAAAAGGCCCTATTTAATCAGTATTCTAACTGAAAGGCCATACTTTCTCCAATGCCCAAATGTCAATAAAAATTCTCAGCTGTGGCTGATATTATGAAAAAAGGTAAATAAATTTGATGACTTTTTTCATGCAATTTTCGTACCAAAAAAAGGAGCTTCCCGTACGAAACCTTGTTGGCAGAGCGTGCGGAGCCACTAGGTTTTGGAGATGGAACTATGCCAGTGTAGCATGAAAACCTGTCTGCCTAGTAAAGTATCCGGCTGGCGTGTGCGCATGCGCAGTGAATGGGGTTGTTATGTAAATAGCCCATGTATGTCAGGTTTAGGGTTAGGGTTAGTATTAGGGTTCTGGTTAGGCTTAGTGGCATGAAAGAAGCGTGGCCAGACAGGTGATCACGGCCGGACAGGTTATTATGTTACACTGGAGGCATCTCCGAAGGCTCAGGCAAGATTTTGGAGGTTGTGCTGATATTGATAAGCCTAGCCTAGCCCTGGTACATGCCTCTCTGACCACGCCCGTAAACAAAGCTAGTGTGAGAGCCATGCCGCTGAAACGGCCGAAAACAAGAAATCGGCAGAAGTCGCTGACCGGTGGCTCAAGTTGAAGTTCATTACAGAAAAAATATACAGTGCCTACCCGCAAATATGCGCCACGATGTTCCTAAAGCTTTTTGGACTTTCATCGCACTTTCATTTCTTTGCTTGGTAACATATTTTCTTGTAATCCGGGCGATTTTTTTCACCTCTCGCTTCATTTTGAATGCTCCGCGGCTCACCGGAAGTCAACAAACGCCGCCTGGCAACGAGTGCTCAAGCTAAGTTTGTTTACTTCCGGCGAGCGGCGGAACATTCAAAACGAAGCGAGAGGTGAAAAAAATTGCCCGGATTACAAGAAAATAGTTACCAAGCAAAGAAATGAAAGTGTGAGGAAGTCCAAAAAGCTTTAGGAACGTCGTGGCACACATTGGCGGGTAGGCACTGTATATTTTGTCTGTGATGAACTTCAACTTGAGCCACCGGTCAGCGATTTCTGCCGATTTCTTGTTTTCGGCCGTTTCAGCGGCATGGCTCTCACACTAGCTCTGTTTACCTGTTTACGGGCGTGGTCAGAGACAGAGAGGCATGTACCAGGGCTATGATAAGCCCATCTCGCACTAGCCTGAAAATCAGACGCTAATGTTGTAACAATCTGAAGGATCGACACTAACGTCTGAAATCATAGGCCTTGGGCGCTGTTCACAAAACCTATTAGACCACCTTGATTAAAACCCTCACTTGCCAGCCACCAAAAAATGGATTTTTTCCCTTCTTTAATCTTAATGGAAGCTTGGGGAGACGAGATTCAAGGTCTTACACGCAAGATTACTCCGTAAACTTGATTTTTAAACACCATGCGTTTCTTTCCGCGGTGTCAGCCGCCATTTTTTCTTGGCGCAGTGACCAGTGGTGACGCCTATCGGGTGGTTGGGCACTAAAAATTACATGCAGTTTTTAGTTTCCAACGACTCGATAGGTGTCACCACTAGTCACAACGCCAAGAAAAAATGGCAGCTGACACCGCGAAAAGAAACGCGAGGTGTGTAAAAAGTGGTTTGACAAAGTAACCTTGCATGAACAACTTTGAATCTCATCTCCCCAAGCTTCCATTAAGATTAAAGAAGGAAAAAAATCCATTTTTTGGTGGCTGGCAAGTGAGGGTTTTAGTCAAGGTGGTCAAATAGGTTTTGTGAACAGCGCCCAAGCCTGCCAAGGCCTATGATTTCAGACGTTAGTGTCGATCCTTCAGACTGTCACGACATCCTAACGTCTGATTTTCAGGCTAATCTCGCACTCGACGCAATGCCATATGCATATCGAATAAATAGCTTTAAGCTGTAAAAGGTGGTAAACAATGTTTCAATTGTGTGTCGTTTACCAATGGCACTTACCCGTTAATTTGATTAACAACAATAATCACGATAATATTTATCGTTTTTTCACAACACGACCGAGCAGACGTGGCCAAGTCTCGCAGTTGATCGCCGGTTGATCTCGTCTTACGTCCGAGAGTTCAACCTATGGTAGGGAGTAGTTGTTTTCTGATGCTCTAAGAACCGTCAACAGCGCCGGATTAGCTGATTGTTGAGTAGAGGAGCACAATAAGCTTTGTTCGAAAATATTATCTCAAGTTTTTGATAAGATAGCAAAAGGTTTGTCTTTCAACCTCAAAATATTCAATCTAACCTTGGTACCATCTTCAAGCCATTCAGCAGTTCAGATAATAAATACTCCCGATCTACGATCTACGGAAAAGAGGGTTTGAGTTGTGCAAATGTATCTGTTCGCTTCAGCTTTGCGTGTGTCGCACAACAGCCAGTAAACTGGTAAACCTGTAAACAGGTAAAACAAGGTGAAGATCCAAGGCTCTAGATTTACTCCTAATAGGGTAGTTTTTGTGGAATTGTGTAGTTTTCGACCTCATCCCTATGTTCGCGTTAAGGATAAGAGAAAAAATAGGTGGACTGTGCAGTATTTATGCGGTGTAGATCTAAATTTAGGACCAGACCACAGGCACAGTAAATCAGTGGAGCGGGGGGGGGGGGTAAGGGGCGTTGTGGGGCCCCCTACCCCCCCCCCCCCCCGGCCTCCCCCCTCCACTGATTTACTGTGCCTGTGGACCAGACCACCTGAAGTCAGCGGCGGGTCTCACGAAAGCTGTTGCTAATGGCGTGAATAGGGTCGGCAGCTTGATTCGGTGGCCACACGGAGTCTAGTGTGGCTGGACTACAGATAGCCCTGGTACATGCCTCTCTGACCACGCCCATAAACGGAGCAAGGGTGAGAGCCATGCCGCTCACCAGGTCTAAAAGTATAAATCGCGGACCGGTGCGGCGGTGGCTGAAGTTGAAAGTTCTTACAGAATAAATATGCAGTGCCTACCTGTCAATGTGCTCCACTATGTTGCTGAAGCTTTTATGACTTTCGTCGGACACTCATTTCTTTTGTCAGTAGTGTATTTTCTTGTAATCCGGGTGATTTTTGTCACCTCTTGCTTCGTTTTCAATGCTCCACCATTCACTGTATGTCAGTAAACGCCGCCTGGCAGCGAGTGCTCACGCTAAGTTTGTTTACTTCTGGCGAGCGGCGGAGCATGGAAAACGAAGCGAGAGAGGACACAAATCGCCCGGATTACAAGAAAATATACTACCGACCAAAGAAATAACTGTCCGACGAAAGTCATAATAGCTTCAGGAACCTAATGGTGCAACTTGACAGGTAGGAGCTGGATATTCATTTTGTTACGATGTTCAACTTGAGCCACCGGTCTGCGATGTCTACTTTTAGGCTTGGTGAGCGGCATGGCTCTCACCCTTGCTCCGTTTACGGGCGTGGTCAGAGAGGCATGTACCAGGGCTAGACTACAGGCACGTAAAGCGACGGGAGGGAGTGGGGGGGGGGTAAAGGGCCCATGTATGCCTATAACAATATTCTATCGTTCTGGTAGTACATCCGTCTTGTCTATAGACCATTTCTGGTCCTAGGCCGGAATGGACACCAAAGCTGTGGCCAGTGTGGGCAAAAGTTTACACCCGGCCTGAGGTTGGGGCCCAGAGATATACAGTGACCACCATGACCAGCAGTCAATCCCTACAAGCATGGGCCTGATTTATACCCACTTTGACCTGCATCACATCCTGCATCATTTATCGCATACAAATTTCAAATGAAGCATTTCATTGAGCTGGGACATGGTGATGCATTGTAAATCCTCTGGCCTACTTATCAGGATCACTGCTCCACATTGAGTTTTTCCAGTATCATTTTTGAGACCATGAAGAATTTTACAGAACAAAAAGTGAAAACTCTATTTGAAATGTGGTAACATGATACAGCCAAGAAGTAAGATTGGTACAGGACATTTTCAATATTCTGTCTAGTGGGATCTCTAAATGTCAAATCTGTATCTGTAAATGCCTGAATGTCAGTCTCTGGTGAGTCTGGAAAGAACCTTTACTGGCAGCTGTTACCACCTGAGCTGTACTGACCATCTATAGGAGATCTACCATATACTATATATTTTTTAAGATACTGTGACAATTTGAGAAATGTTATTTTATTTATTGCAGACCTAAGAAAATTCAGCATGTTTGCATATTGGCTTCTGGCTGCTACAGTTTTTTTTGCTGCCCTTGGTCTTGTGTGGAAGGAGTGGCCAACATCTTCGTTGATCAGAAAAAATATTGATCAGTACTATGATTTTATCATTGGTGAGTTCCATAATTATTTTTTTTTGTACTTATAAAAACTTATCAACTTAACACATTATATACCTGTATGTACCAGTACAACCTGCTGTATGCCCCACTGTACCGCAGTTGGCAGCATGATCAGCTTGAAATCAAAAGAACAATCCTCAAGTTGAGTCCAAATGGTTTGCAGAGCATTCTATTTAGTCTTTACTTAGTTTGTGTGCTGTTGATATGGTCAAACTAAAAATACTAATGGTCAGCTAAAAACTTTTAAAATAACCAAATAAATGAAATGTCTGAAGTTGTTTCTGCATGTGCAGATGAAGAATTGCTCTTCACCAAGTACATGAATAAGTATTGCAACTAAACACTTTTTGTCAGTTGACTTGTTATATGTACATGTATATCAAGCACCAGCACATTAAAACTTTTCTATAAATCCTATGTATCAATCAACAAAAGTGTTTGTGTGTCTATTTTTATCTAAAACAGACAAGTTTAAAGGGATATGTACTTATAAATTGCCATAGTATGCAGTGGTCTGAATCATTTGTGTTAGAAGTAAAATACACAGCCTGTCCTGTATATACTTTCACATAACTGGTTCTGAATCAGATCTTTGTTTTTTTGCAGTTGGTGCTGGGTCTGCAGGTTCTGTTCTAGCAAATAGACTATCGAATGAGACTGGCTTTAAAGTTCTCCTCGTAGAAACAGGAGATGAAGATTCCAAAAGTGAAGTTGTTGACATTCCACTCAGTGCATTTGATATGCAACGAACGAAGATAGATTGGTCTTTTCTCATTACACCCCAGCAAAATGCTTGCAAGGCATTTGAAAATGATGTAAGTTGTTTGTTTCAGGTCTTGTAGTTTACTTGATATACCAGCATGTCATGTGATGTTAATGATGGCAACTGTTTTCTAAGATGGTAGATGCTAATTCTTGCATATGTTAAGATACAGTTTACATGGGTACCTAATTTTGTTTATTTAATTATACCTATATATTTGTTTTCAGCAAATATATTGGCCCAGAGGCAAGTCGCTTGGAGGAACAAGCAATATTAATTTCATGGTTTATGCGAGGGGCAGTTCTCATGATTATGATGAGTGGGCGGCTAATGGATGTGAAGGGTGGAACTATGATGAAGTACTTCCTTACTTTAAGAAGTCAGAGAAGAACCTAAACAAAAGGCTGCTGCAAAATGGTGAGTAAGATTCACGTCAGGACATCATTATAAATGTTGCGTGTGTGTAGAAATCAACGACGAAACGGCAATAATTGTACGATAGCTCTGCATCTCTCATGACCAGTCAGTTGCTAACTACGGGTAAATCGACCGCAGGTGCGAAGAAAGAAAGTTGTATTGTGCCATACATTTGACATCATGTTATACTTGGAATTGTATCATAAACTTTAATTTTTATTATACATGTATTTGTTTTTTGTTTTTTTTTGTTATAGGTTATCATGGTGATCAGGGGCCCCTAATCGTGTCAGATATGCAGGGAACACAACTGATGAATACTTTCATCCACGCTGCCACAGAGCTGGGTCACCCTCTGATTGATGCCAATGGACCAGAGCAAGTTGGTTGGTCAATTACACTTCGCCCCTATTGTCCATATCCTGGGTAAAAGCTTGCCTAAGTACAACCCTATACATTTTATGTAATCTTGGAACACTTGATTGTGCGTTGTCACACAGAAAAAAATATACAGGCTGTGGATTCGAATGTGCTACTAATGTGAATCTATGGACTATGTTGAAGTCGTGTGCGTGCCGTTGTAATATGTAATGTACGGTATGTATGTACATGCTCCTAGGTGTGACCCATACCCAAGCCACTATTAACCATGGCAGGAGATGGAGTACCTTCAAGGCGTACCTCCAGCCGGTTATGGTTAGGGACAATCTTCATGTCATCACGAAAGCGCATGTGACAAGGGTAGGTAACCCGTCTATATTGTTCCATCAGATGTATAAGAATGATGAACCTCCGTGAATGTGTTCACTAGAAAACTGTATATTATGGGATGGGTAGTTTGTAAATCAAAGCTATGCGTTTTAGTACCAGTTCTTTATGTCAAATGAAACAAAAAGCTAATTTCTTAAGAGGTTCAATGCTGGTATAGGTCGTCTGGACAGCCAAGCAGAATGAAAAATCCTCTATATTGTATTAGTGCTAAAAGGCGTTTGTCTGCCATTAATCCTACTGGTTAATTTACTCCTTTTTTTGCCAATTTCAGGTACTGTTTCATGAATCGAAAGCAATAGGAGTGGAGATAGTCCGGAACGATGCTATTTACAAAATTCGTGCCAGGAAGGAAGTCATTCTGTCAGCTGGAACGGTTGGATCGCCCCATCTGCTCATGCTCTCTGGCGTTGGGCCGAGCAGACAGCTATTGCATCATAAGGTCCGCTATAGTTGTGCATACAACTTGCTATAGCCGGTTTGTTACGCGCTAAAGCAACTTATTGTAAGGCGAATATGCTGGCATTTAGTATTTTATATGAACACTGTTATACACTGTATTTTTTTTCCTGACGATGGCCAATCTTGTCTGTCTTTTCTTCGTCTCATATAGAAGACATTTAAAGCCCTTCTTTCGCTGATAATAGCATCGTTAAGGAGGTTCCCGGCATCACTGTGGCGCCATCTGGTGAACTATGCCGCTGCGATCTGGCGATAAGCTGGTACCGCCGCTCATACTCATACTTGCTAAGTGAGCGAGCGAGCGAAGTTGTGCCAAGGAACCAGGCTAATCTGGCGAATGCTCTATTGTCCGTTTATGTTTATGTAACAAAGTGGCGAAACTGATGCGCTGTAAAGGGAAATTGATAGACACACGCGAGTCCAAGCAAACTAAAGAACTTATTGGGATGTATAAATATATCTTTGAACGAACTGACAATAGAAACAAGCCGGCAAATTACATAGCGTTGACTACACAGGCACAGTAAATCAGTGGGCAGTTCAGCATGTTACCCATTCCGACCCTCAGAATTACCGGCACAATTTCCATGTTCAGAGTCATTTTACGAAAAAACGAGGTAGAAGACCCATATATTTTTTTCTCTTATTTGAACAAACAAGGAGCAAGCTTGTTACAGACAATTTTTAATTAACTTTGTCTGAGCCGTTTTTTTTCTGTTGAATATTTCGTGTCGAAATTCCAAAATTCTCCATTGACAGCCATTATAAAATTAGGTGTAACCCCCTACCTATTCAACGTCATTTTGACAGAAAAGTAGGTAGAAGACATATCTTTTTTATGTTATTTTATCGTTTTGGATACAAATTACTATCAGTTGAAAAAATGTCAAGAAGTTTGTCTGAAAAAAATGTAATCTATGCATCTACCTTAATACATGTTTAAGAGGTTCCTTGGCACAGTTTAGCTAAAATTCAACCGGTAGCGTGAATCACTAATCCATCTGCCGCCAAAAGTTACCGCTCTTTGATACAGCTCTGACTGATTGCAGATCCCAATCGTTGCCGATTTGCCTGTCGGACAGAATCTGCAGGACCATATATGGCCCTTCGGTGTTGAATACATGTTGGAATCACCTATCGCCATTACTGAAGAAACTGCCCGATCCCTTTGGAATCTTTTAGATTACATGATTTTTGGACAAGGTATGTCGAGAGCAATTTTGCTGCTTATAACTTTAAAGTAATGCAAGTAACTTAAAGCGACCATCTCAATTTAAATACCGTGCAAAAATAATACTAAGTAGCATACTCGGTAGAGTGAGCAATACTTTAAAACGTTTTCGATTATATTTCGGTCAATATTTAAAAAAAGAAAATTATGCCATTGCGGAAACTTTACGTGGCACCAGAATCAGTGACATACTTCATAGGAGATAAACAGTCTGTCAAAAGCCTGTCTATAAAGTATATAGTGTACGGTTTGCAGTACTTATTAGTAACATTAATTGTACTACTGTTGCAGGCATGCTTTGCTCGCCTGGCATAATGGGGACGGCGTTCTATCGGTCCATTCATCAGCCCACTAACACCTCCTACCCTTACCTTGAAATGCATATCATGGGATCACTAACGGGTAGCGCAATACATCAACAGCGCACGGCTAAGATGAGAGCAAAACTTAACATGAATCCTAAGGTGATTATATGGTTGTGTTCTATTCCTGTCTTTATATAAAGACCGTATTCCCACTTTTATCCCACCCTTAATTGTATTGCTAAATGAGCATTGGGTTAATTGTGTTGCCTGGCTCAACTGGCCATGTGTCATATTTACCCAATTTAATGACTCCTTACTCTGATTGGTTATTTTACTACAGTAGTAAATAGACTCCCACGTGCATGCTAATTTTATTTGCTTTTAATGTAATACCATAACGATGGAAAAAAACGGGCAAGTAACCAGTTCAGTGATATTTGTTCCAGGGGAAAAAATATTGCACTCACGGTGTTTGTAATGAAACTTCTATTACCACGGTGTATCAGTGGAGACCACATCTTTATCCAATGACATTCCTTGGCTCTATTTAACCCATGTTTGCACATTCCAACTTTTATTGTAGCGTGTTCAAAGAAATTGCACTAATCATTCCATGTGTCACCATTTGCTATCGTTTTTTTGGGAACCACTGTCGGTTAACTCTTGACGGTTATTGGTTAACACTTCACTGTTCATTGCAGGTCTTCAATGCTCTCTTTGGAGATATGCACAACAAGCATGGTTTGATGTTGGTGCCGATTTTGCTTCACCCAAAAAGCCGGGGTAGTATAAGTCTAGCTTCCGCCAATTACATGGACCCACCCATCATTGATCCTAAGTATCTGGAGCATCCTGATGATTTAAAGGTCCTCCTAGAAGGTAAAATCGACAATTCAGCTGAATGATAATGATGAAATATTTCAACTTTACAAAATCAAATTGAAAGTAAGTTAAGTTTACATTTCATTTTATCAGATTATTTTTCATGGTCCTGAATTGATGGGTAGACATACTTAGGTTACATCTATTAGGAATATTGTTGGTTTGCCATTTTATCCATGTTAAGTCGTTTCCCGCCTATGGGATAATTTCATGCCGTGCATGTGTTGACAACAGGAATTCGCCTGGGTCAAAGGATAATGGACACGCAGAGCTTCCGGATCCGTGGGGCCGAGACGACGGGCCGTGTACACCCGATGTGCTCGGTACATCCCTACGACAGCGACCCCTATTGGGAGTGTTTCATACGTCACAATACGATGACGATGTACCACCCAGTGGGCACCTGTAAGATGGGCTCCGCTGATGACGACACAGCGGTTGTCGACCCCTTCCTAAGGTACCTTGGCGAATGCATACGGCGTATTGATTAGATAACATCGTCTTTTACACGTACGTCTGTGTAGATCGCTGAACTTTTGCCTTGGTCTATATTATGATCCTTTCGGAAACACAAGTTGTGGCATGATATTCAGTATTCAAGGACAGTTCGGGTATGCGAGCGGAGTAGTCGGACTCCGCGGAGTGCATAAGCGAACGCGGAGATTGTGGTCCGATAGGGCGGTCACGTGGTACATTTTACTCCCAGACCTTACTGCCCACCCAGACGAGGATCACGACGATTTCCAACATGGCCTCCAGGCCGCACAACACATTTAATATATATATAGTAGTATTGCGACCTGCAAAAAATCTGTAAATAATATTATAACAACGAGAATATGATAATGAACACAATACGTATCCGTTGATTTAGTGTATGGCGCTATTTAACGATCTTCATAATTTGTGCAGTCCAGCAAGTGCAACATTCATGCGGACCGCGGATTTTGCGTTCGGTTAATATCGATCCGCGGAAATTTAAGAGTGAGTCAGCATGCTCCAAATATCCGCGCCGATTACTCCGATCGCATATCCGAACTCACCCTTAGAGAGGAAACATTGAGCTATTCACGCCTTGTTGCTAATGATAATTTTTACGAAATGGTTGAACACTTCTAACGTATGGTAAGAGTTTCCACGTACGAGTTAATGTGAGAACAAAAATGGTTTTGTCGATCCCATGGTTATTACGTTTGTGTCGCTTTCAGATGAATACTGATCTTCATGCCGACATATTCTTTTTGTCTTAAGATATCTGCTTGTTTCTCCGCAGGGTGAGAGGAACTCAAGGGCTACGCGTGGTGGATGCCTCCATCATGCCGAACAGCATCTCTGGAAACACGAACGCGCCGACCATCATGATTGCCGAGAAGGCCGCCGACATGATCATAAAGGAGTATGCCAGCAAGTTGAAGAGCCGTCGAGCGAGGACCGGCAAGCACGATGAACTCTGAGATAGCTCACGCTGCCAGATAAAGCCCAAATCGAGAGATGTCGCCCACATTTAATGCCCCACGTGGTTATAAATTTCAAACAAGAAGAGCATGGTTCCATTCTCTTTTGTCTTTCATATTGTTGCTTCTATTCATACCGGTGCATCTGATTGGTTCACGGTGTTCTCTAATTCCAATCTCATTCCTGTCTTTTATCTGCGATAGCACGCGTATAATGGTTTTGCACCTGCGTATGCATTTGAGTTTATGCTTTAATTAAGAGCATATTTTCTGTATTGATGTGTTCGCACAAGTTGTTCAGTAGTTGGAGTTTGCACAATAATGCTCAGTGGTAAGTAGTTGGTGAGACTTTCTTACGCAAGTGACGCTAGTCATTTAATGTACAGTTTATTATATTTAGATTTTTTATTTATATTTGTATGCCAGTATAAAAGGTCGATATGCCTAGTCATTCCACGTGTTGTCTTTCCGCGTATATGAATCAAAAGTATTGAAAACATTTTGACGCTGGGTGCTTTTGCCTGTTATTTACATCGCATGTTTTGTTGGCTAATATTCGGCCACAGTCAGTCGGAATCTATGTTCGACGTTCACTGTTTTCCATGTGTTTATGGGGCGCGAGATGTATTGTCGTTTATTTCTATGTTCGACGTTCTCTGTTTTCCATGTGTCTATGGGGTGCGAGGTGTATTGTCGTTTATTTCATTTCGCTGCCTAAAAATAAATTAGACGTATGAACATAATTTTGTTGTCTTATTAACTTGACTGACCTCGAAATGGCACTTTAAATGATAAAATTGGAAACAGGTCATGTGACAATTTGGTTGCATTAGATTAACCGTCGTTCAAGAAATATAATTTATAGAAAAACCTAATTTTATCCGAAACTTAGCTCGCATTTCCAACGAAATCGGTGTGCTCACAATGATACACATTAGAAAACCTTCAAGTTTATGTGGTTGTTCCGATATTCGTGCCGCTGCGACCAAAATGCAAACGAGTAGCTAGATACATTTTTGTCTCGAGCTAGAAAAGTCAAAGTATATAGGTATCTATAGCGAGACATCAGATTCATTGATATGTATTTTCAGCCATATATGCTATCGGTAATTGGACCCAGGCCTAAATGCGGCTGGCACAGCCGGTCTTCCCAGTTGATCGACGCTCTGTTGCAGGATTTGTCGTTTTGAGGAATTGCAGCTCAGGCGACTGAGGAAGGGAAGCCTCCAGCCTGGCCTCTAATGCTGCTTTACCGATTCATATAATACCCAAGTGTCTATCCTCGAAATTACAGAATTTTCCGTCTTATCCGTTGTTCACAATAAAGTTTGGAAAGTGACCGCCAGCCACGATTTCGCCGCTTAACCAGGCGGCAGCCCGTTTCGGGGCGATACTATAATTAAATGCAAACCGGAAATGACGCCTACTATGTGAGCCAAACAAAAGCGCGTGATCATTGCTAATGTAAATAGATGCAATTGTAATATCAATCATGTTTTTTTTCACGGAAACAAACGTTGCAAGAGATATATGCTTAAATAAATATGTTTCGATGTTATTTTTCCATGACACTAAGATAATGCATAGTCTATTGCGCGACTTGGAACTGCCGTTAATCGCGGCCCTGGGTTGAGTTGCGGAGCACGCTCGACCGCCGCGAACATTTTTGGTCACTCGGAGCTCGCTATGCAACGACATTGGTCACATCGAACTATTTCCATTTGTTGCGGGGATATCTTCTAAATAAATGTCCTTACTTTGGAAATAGCAGCACAATCTAAATAGTGTAAATATTGATAAATAAAAGATAACTATAAAGCATCGATATTTACGGGTTATCCCCACTTATTTGAGAAGAATCTTCGTCCAGAGTTTAATTTTATCATGCGGGGCTGCTCTTGATCGCGGCGAACCATAACCCACTTCCGGTTCAAAATTGCACGCGTCCTTGACCAATCCGCCAAGTTCAAATCCTTATTAGTCGTTGCTGATGGAGTGCGCACGCGGTCGACACCCATATGCAACGCACCCCAGGTCTCCCGTTTCAGGCGTTTTCCCTGAGGGCTACCTCCACTGTGAAGAGTTCCCTTCGTAAGACATCTTCCAGTTATAACGTAAGCGGCGCCATATGAAGGGTCAATATAGTTACTTGCTCTGGCAAAATGGCACGCTGCTCGACAAACTGAAACTTACATTTACAGTTCGAAACGCCTAAGATTGGATAATTGCAAATATTTCTAATAGTGTCCCTCAGTAAATTAACGGGTGTGCCAGTTTGATGGCACAATACATTGGGATTATTGAAAGTCCATTTGAACCGAAGAGCTTAATTGACTTTAAAAGAAGGATTCCGACCCGATTTAAAATTTTAAACGAACAAACGACTGGTGAGAGTTTGCGGAAATAGTATTCGAGCTCCGCTCCCCATTACTTCGAAGCTAAAATGAATTGCCCTGAAAGTAACGAACTAAAAATTTATTGAAGTAGTAGCTAAAGAAACACCTGGGGTGCGTTGCATATGGGTGTCGACCGCGTGCGCACGCCATCGGCAACGACTAATAAGGATTTGAACTTGGCGGATTGGTCAAGGACGCGTAAAATTTTGAACCAGATGTGGGGTATGGTTCGCCGCGATCAAGAGCAGCCCCGCATGATAATATTAAACTCTGGACGACGATTCTTCTCAAATATGTGGGGATAACCCGTAAATATCGATGCTTTATAGTTATCTTTTACTTATCAATATTTACACTATTTAGATTTACACTCAACCCTGGGTTAAGTGGCCGAGCACGGTCGACCGCCGCGAACGTTTTTGGTCACTCGGAGCTCGCTATGCAACGACATTGGTCACCTCAAACTATTTCCAACTCAACCCTGGGTTAAGTTGCCGAGCACGGTCGACCGCCGCGAACGTTTTTGGTCACTCGGAGCTCGCTATGCAACGACATTGGTCACCTCAAACTATTTCCATTTGTTTCCAGCGTGCTCCGCAACTCAACCCAGGACAACACCACAAAACTCTCATGTCACATGTCCAAATCTGAATTCCTGATGTTTCCGTAAATCTTGGACGCAGGTTTCGAGTACGCATGCGTGAAACGACCAGCGTGCGACTTACCGCCATCTTGAAGTGTTCCCGAACACAACAGTTTAAATTTTTCTCTTTTGGGTGACGGTTGCGTCGCCTAACTTCAACCAATTTAACCAACATGGCATACAAAGGCGGCGGCGGACAGAAGGTTCAGAAGGTTATGGTTCAGCCTATCGTATCCTTTTCGCCCTGAATTGCGCATATTGTTATTGGTACCGGTGAGCGATAATACAGTTGGTTCTTTGGCCAGGACTGTCCGACGTCGCAGGCTCTCCGACAGCGCCAGCGGTCTGATTTTATAACGAAAAGACACGTCTTTTCGCGAAAAGACAGCCTTAATGCCAATAAGGCTGATTCGGTTTCTAATATCTTTACTGCTCTTGACTTAGGGGCCAGTAGGAGTGGCATTGTAAGCCTGAAAATTTTCAAGTGTGAAAAATTGCAAAATTGTTTGCAGTCTATTTTATAAGCATAACCTAATAATTGATATACCATTACAGCCGGGTACATCGTTATAGCGGAACCGAGTGCAACCAAGTGAAACCGGGTGAAAAGTAGCGGAACCGTAGGTAAATTACCAGTTAGACATGGTGCAGGAAATTCAGTTTTGCTTAAAAATATACTTATCAATGCTCCTGTTATATTCGTACAATATTTACTTAAAAATGTGAAGATATTGTCTGGTAACAGAAGGATTTGTCTTCGACTGCTGAACCCAGTGCCAGGCCGCCATTTTGGTTGTTGTCATAGTAGGATAACAAGAGTCTTCACTTGGCGCTGCCACCTGCAATAGTGGCTGCCAATGACAACAATCAAGATGGTGGCCCGGCACTGGCAAGTTCATGCAATCAGAGACAAATCCTTCTATAACTAAATAATATCTTCCCATCTTTTGGTAAACTAGCCGCCCCACAAGCGTCTAGCGTTCGTACTGCCATGGGCACAGTGAAAGAAATGACAGTATGACAGTATTTTGTTTGTACATAATACTTAAATTGCGGCTAAAGTATGCAAATAAACGATTATCAGTCCAGTAAAACTAAGGCCGAAGCTCATATATTAAGTTTAAAAAAGGGGCTGTTTCCCGCTTGTTATTCGTGACAACAATCAAGATGGTGGCCCGGCACTGGCAAGTTCATGCAATCAGAGACAAATCCTTCTATAACTAAATATCTTCCCATCTTTTGGTAAACTAGCCGCCCCGCAAGGGTCTAGCGTTCGTACTGCCATGGGCACAGTGAAAGAAATGACAGTATTTTGTTTGTACATAATACTCAAATTGCGGCTAAAGTACGCAAATAAACGAATATCAGTCCAGTAAAACTAAGGCCGAAGCTCATATATTAAGTTAAAAAAAGGGGCTGTTTCCCGCTCGTTGTTCGTCATTTAACGTATCTTCAGTGGACAAAATTTGCTACTGATGGGAAGTTGTGGGTGCGAAACAGTACAGAATTTATTTGCTTTAATGACGGTTCAGGCGATAAGGCGCTGGGAGAAATATTATTACTGTCGGAACCAAGCAACGTAGCCCGCCGTAGACATGGTCACCATGTGAAATAATCACCTGAAAGCGATATTATGCGCAGGATAAGGTAATAAGCAGCGATAGCGTTGATACATCTAAGAGTGACAATGTTAATACATCCAAGGTACATCCATCTCATTAGTATGATAATGCACGAATAGAATAAGAGCATTGATTTACTTTACTTTTAGTTTACTTGGACTTCCTGCACTTTGTCTAAAAGTTCCGCTACTTTTCACCCGCTGGGCTGGGCAGGTTGACCGCGAGACATGTGGACCAGTGGAGGGGTGGCTACCTGGGTGATTGGCACAAGTGCCCCAGGCAAGCCCGCTTTTCTAGGGGTACAATGGTGTCCATGCTAAACTCTTCAGACGCCAGTTGGGAATTGACTAGCTTTTATTATAATGTATGCGCGAACAATTATAGTATTTACATATTCTATATACCTTGTTCTATCTTCTGACAGCAAGAAATTGTAATATTTTTATGCAGAAATATTGGAGCACATGACTTTTCCCTGACCAACCATGCGCCATATTTGTATTGGCACATGCTGGTAAGTGTCAATGCAACTTGGTTTCTCTGCTCCGTTAGCATATGACTCTCCGCTAGAAGACGTCATCAGACGCTCAGTTTGCTGAACTTAATGACAACAGCAGCGCCCCCTTTCACCAGTAATTCATAGTTACAAAGTTTGGGACCCAGGCTACAAATGGTTCAAATGGCGGCAAGACTCGCCCGGTCCCGCCACCAATTGAACCATTGCTGGTGTAGCGCATGAGGGTGATGGAAGGGAGGTTGGATGGGATCAAGAAAGAGTGGAGGTGGCATGGGGGAAGGGGACAAGGTGGGATGCGACCAGTAACGGCAAGTAGAATGAAAATTGAAATGTCGAGAGGAAGAAGCTGTCTAAGCTGCTTAACACCATTGGGTATCCCACTCCTTCCACCCCACTCCAACAGCCTCGCACTTCACCCCAACCAGCGGCTGAAGCGAGCTGCAATCCTAGTGACCCTAGACCCCCCTGCCAACTCCTGCCAAGGCTTCACCAACCAGCCATCCATATCAGCTGGGCCAGTGATCCTCTACCTCCCCTCCCACCCCACACTGACACCCAGCACCCCAAGTTTAATATACTGTTGACCTGGTATTCTATGTGCATGTTTGCATCTGCTAGTTCAGATCATAACGATCTTGTGACATACATTTTAAGAGCAATAGAGGTGTAAAACCTTATTTTAGCGACCTTTGAGCTAGTAAAAGGTATATTTGATTAAGATCATTTGAGCTAGTAAAAGGTATATTTGGTTAAGATTATTGAGTCTCAGAGAAAAAATGATATACTGGTAACAGCAGCTATACAAAATTTACTTGTTTTATTCTTAACCACTGTTCAGAATCTTATCTTTAGATATCTTCAAAATGTAAGTATGTCTTGAATGTCTTTATATAAAGCTGGATAGATATAATTCTTTTTCATTTCTCTGACTTACAACTGTTAACTATTCCTGGGGCTGGTTGCACCAAGCGGTCGCAAACGGTGGTCACAAATCTGAAATGCCGGACGTACAAACGCCGGACGTATCACCGCCCTCTCTACGCCCGTGAGCTAACGTCGGTTGCACCAACCAAAATTTAGGCGGTCGCACGTACGTCCTTGCTTACGCCCGCCAGCCGAAAGTTTTGGGTTTTCCCTGTTGGAATGTGTCATGTCTGTCATCACCCTGACTGCGTGTCGTTCGCAGTGGGAGGGTTCCCGCACAGGAGACGGTACCACATCGGTGCAAACTCATTTATTAAAGTCAAAGAACTACCGTTGCCAGATTGGGCGCGCAGAACAGCCATTTAGCACACACTTTCACGCTCCCGTAACAGTGACATTTTAAGCAAGTAAGACGTATTTACATCAAATTATTAGTCTATAACTTACGTGAAGATGGGGTCATTGAACAATCCTGTTAATTTAATACACAAAAAACTGTTGTTTATAGCTGATCATTATATGCACCATCCCCAAAGGCCATGACTACAATATCTTATGGTATTGATGCAAAAACTTGCTTATAATGACAATATTGCACTATACTATTGATGACTTATGGACACTACTGGCATAGATATTCAATAAATTAGTAGAATACTACTTTAATTTCGTACTGTGGCTGTTGTTGTAATGAAACTGCACCGTGTACGGGTGATATATTGCTGTCTCAGTGCTGTATAGTAATACCAAAGGAAGGATTGTTCAACCAATAACATTGAGTAATCGTTAAACTGTGCACACAAAAATAACGAAATAAAACTTGCGTAAATAGTTCCGAAAAATTATTTCACAATATATTCATATTTGAAATAATTCTTTAAATGTGCTTTAGTCGATGCACAAATGATACAAGTTAAGCTTGAAAATATTTACTCATGTAAATATTGTGTTTAAACAAAGAAATGAGATGGTCTTGGTGGCTTTACCGATATACGACCACGGTACGCCTACCCCCTAGTGGTCGTATATTTACGCCCTCTTTTGCGACCGCGTACGATTTGCGACCACGTCGTGCAACCGACGTATGGAGGGCGTACCGTATACGACCACGATACGACCGGCGTAAATTTTACGACCGCTTGGTGCAACCGGCCCCTGGTAATTGCGAAAATAGTGAAGATAACAATGTATTAAAAAAAAGTTAAGTTACCCATTATGTAGATGTTTTATAAAACAAATGTGTTTGTAACTACAGGTACAATATTTAATAGACTTTTCTGCACATCTTTCTAGCGCTCCAGAATTCAAGTGTGGCTGTATGAACAATGTAACCTGAGAGTGGAAGGATGCATCATTGTAAGTCATGAATCTTAACGAATGCAAATTTGCTGAAGAGGAAGAAAAAAGAACAATGTGCACTTATATTGAGATTGCCCTCTTGTTTGATCCCCACCGCGCACAGCATAAAAAAGACAAAGAAAACCAGTAATGACCAGTAAGTCAAAGATACATTTATAGCCGACAAAACTCGGAATAGACATCTTAATTTTAAAATGCCAGATTCAAATATATTTATTCTAAATCATTCATCGTGGTACACTTGTACATATCCCGACGTTGGCATTGTTCTATTTGCACTGCCATAGTAGAATGATATACATGGTTCGCTTCCAGGGTTTTGACGAGTACATGAACCTCGTCCTTGACGAGGCGGAGGAAGTACAACTGAAGACGTCCAAAAGGAAAACACTGGGTAACCTTTCGCCTGCGAATTAAGCATAATTGTCACAGTTTCGGCGAGGGTTGTGTCGGTCGAATAAAAACAGTCACAAATAAATTAAATAACTTTGATATAACTAGCTATATATTAATAGCGAATGACATTATAATACAATGGTTGAATTCAACGCTTGTACCGTTCCCACTTCACGTACTTAATCTCTCTCTTTCTCTCTGTCTCTACACCACAACATCTCTTCGTGGGCACCTTTATCTGTACAAAGTGGGGTTTTGTTTTCAGAAAATAACCTGTTAATATATGATACACTATCGAAAATTCTGCAGCTAGAAGTCCTACTCGCCTTTTGTGTGCTATGCAGCGAGCTAGATTTACCCGAAGAATTTCCCCTGGAACGGTATCTCTGTTATTTTAAATCAGACTACTGCATAATACATTTTATAATGCAAAAAGTTAAATTCTATCAATTTCAATAACGACGTCATTTAAACATAACTGACTGGTGTGGCCTGGGAATTTGGGCTAATTGCGTTGAAATTAATCGTGTCTTCACAAATATGAAAGTCTTTATTTTCATCCTCAGGTCGGATATTACTCAAGGGGGACAATATTACGTTGATACAACAAGCTTGACACGGACACCGCTGCGGACCACAGTGAGATGAGCGAGGCATCGATAGGTTTTATGCGGAATCTGCATTGGATGGAGGGACCGGGCTTCGGACTGAAAAAACACAATCCTGGGCGTGTCACGACATTTTGAAACACAGATCATCATCATTGCATCTTCGAATGATCGTCATCTGCTTTCTCAAATGAAAAAAAAAGATGCCTCATTTGATTTATGTGTATCGCTTCTCAAAAGAAGTCTACCTTTATCATATAGTTTATAAGAATTCGTCATAGATAATTGTTCCTTTTTGTAATAAAAATGCGCTGAATTTTTTTGGAGTGTTTGTGTTTAGCACACTGCTGTCGTAGAATTTAGCCGAACGCTCTATGTTATCACTTTTTTTTTTTTTACACTGACAAAAGTAACTGACACTCAGGGGAAACGCGTGAAACGGGAGACCAGGGCCGCGATTAACGGCAGTTCCAAGTCGCGCAGTAGACTATGCATTATCTTAGTGTCATGGAAAAATAACATCTAAGTGTAACTGACCCTAGATTTTTCGCAGGAGGTCTCATTTTTTCTAACCCAATAATTAAGCCCAATATAAAGTGACACCCCTATTCGATGAATGCATTAATTCGGTCATAATTATGTGCGAAACATTTAAGTGCTAACATATGGATAAGATAGTTAACATATATACACATGGTTCTACTGCTTGAAATTGAGACGGAAAAAAAATTCGACTGCGGTATCCTCTTTATGCCCTGCTCACATGGACCCACCGACGCCTCGGCCGAGCTAAAAAGGGGGAAATCGGCCCCAAATCGGCCGTGACCTCGGCCATGACCTCGGCCGAGCATTGCTGCTCGGTGGCTCATTTCAGGTGCTCGGCCGAGGCCTTTCCAGTTTTAATGCAGACATTAAAACCAGGCCGACGTCGGCCGGCCGATTTTTAAAACTATGAAAGCTCGGTGGGAAAGTTGAAGAACTCGGTGGCGTGGGCGAGCTCTGACGTCGGCCGACCAGTCTTAGTCTATGTGAGCAGGGCAATACGGGATCTTTTATCGAGGAAATGCCGAAATGTACAGGGGCCGCCCCGATAGCTCAGTGGGCTAGAGCGCTCGCATTCAGTGCTCTGGTCACCTGAGAGCCTACCGGCACGTGGATCAGTGGTTCGAGCCCTGCTGTGGCCATGTCTGTGGTCGCAGGATACAGATACCATGTCTTTCTTCGTAAAGAGTAGGGGGATATCCCCGGGGACATGGTTCCACTATCGCTTCCTGCTCCCCTTGACGCGATATATATATGGGTAGGTTAACATCTTGGGAGGTCCTATCGCGAAAGTAGAAAGGTTCTCGGTAAAGATAAGCCATGTCACTGGGAGAAATTATTCTCTTTTCGAAGAACGGCCTTTATCCTGCATTCGAACCACACGACGGTCGCTTGAGCTGGCCTAGCAGAACACAGCTACGAGCCTGGTACAATAGCTGAACAATGTTCTCCTGGTTTCGGGCTTTAGCTATATACCTACTGGCCTTGATTTGGCTGCTATAACGATTTGTAAAACCAAGCCACAATTGAGCCTATTTGGCAAACCAGTTCGTTACGGTTAGGTGGCACGCGGTTCGTCCGCGTTGACCGGTTAACCAAAGAGTTCTTTATTGTAATGCAGTCCACAGCGGAGTGCCAGTTAAACCGCCTATTTTGAGGTCATTGTCAACACACTAGCTAACTCATTGTCTAACTGCGAATCTTTCCGCGTCGTATATTGGCCGCGACTTCATCTACACCGCTGCAATTGCTGTTGTCTTAACGAGGTGAATGTCGATCTACTAGTCGGGAGAACTACTGGCCGAGCTAAACGACCATCCGCACTGGCGGAAAAAACCAAGACATACAGGCATTATTTGCAATGACACTGATTTAAAAGGTCAGGTATATCTATAGGCTACGGAGAGGAAGACACCCGAGAAACAATGTGAACTTTATTCTCTTCCGCAGACTGAACTTGAGACACCCGCGGGAAGTCACTCTCTGCCTTCGACTCACTCCGCCAGGGCTTCATTATATGGTAAAAGAGGGCCCCAGAGGGGCTTTTTCGACACGGCGACACGGGGATTTTTAAAATCGACAACGTGACATTGGGGTTGTCTTAGAATCGACATGCGACATAAGACTTAGCGACACGCGACATGGAACTTTTCTTAAAATCGACGCGACATGGACCTTTTCTTAAAATCGGCACGCGACATGGACCTTTTCTTAAAATCGACACGCGACATCGCTACCCCTCCTCATGGGCCCTTAAAAGCGGAGCGACCTACTGCTAACGACCCCTAGCTTGAGTCACCCGCTAAGAAGTCTGTCCTTGTTGACACACATATTTCCATCTCATCGAGTTTATAGCTGTGCTGTCATATCGCGTCAATGGCAGAGGGATAGGAAAGTGAAGCATGTCCCAAGGGCCAGTAACCCCATCTCTACGTAAAAGGACATTGGATCTTTATCATGCGACCACACAGCCATGGCCAAAGCGGGGGCGCGAACCACCGATCCACGTGCCGTTAGGCTCCCATGTGGCCACAGCGAGCGTTCTTACCCACTGAGCTATCAAGGCGGCCCCACAAGAAACCGTGGCGCGCGGAATCGTCACTATACGCGTACATATAGGCTACGTACACTACATATATACATGAACGCTTTCACACGTATATGGACGCGTATACGAGCACCTTGTTCCAATATACCGCAGTTTAATCAATAAGCATTTGGAATACAATTAATATTTGCATTTGCATGTATATAGGCCCAAGTTAAAACGGATCTATATATGTAACATGTGGTGGCGCGCATGCAAGTCGTGTATGCCAGTGTTATAGCTAGGGTGTCGCCAGCCGGTCATCATCGTTGAATGCCACATTGATTTCTAGGTGGTTCAATGACCACTTTTTGTTCGTCGTCTCTCGTGCGTGGATTGACATTTATCCGAACACAACCCATGATATTCTCATGGACCAAAACGAAATCGATCAGGGATCTCACCTTTATGGACCTGCGAAGGATATAACGGAGTGGTTTAGACACGAGCAACAGCTAGGTATACATATACGTTGGCTGCGATGGTTTACAAGCAAACGATGTGGAGTTCACGAGAATCCTGACTATCGCACTGTTCTGCCGATCTGCCTCAGGGATGAAGTAGATTCCCCATCAAACTGGAGGTAACTAAGTAACAGGGGTCTTGAAGAAGGGCTCTAGTGTCGATTTTTTAAAATTCTCAGTGTCGACTGTCGATTTTTCACGACGTTTCAGTGTCGTTTTTTTGCTCAAAAATTGATGTCGATGGCAGTTTCTCAGATCCCCAGTGTCGAAATTTGAGGGTCAATGTCGAATGTATATTTATTAGAACCTCAGTGTCGGAATTTAGGGGTCACTGTCGAATGTCGATTTTTCAAATATATATGCCTGTTACGCGTGTCACCATTTACACCTAGCTTCCAGACCTCTAGTATATAACGCCACAGACTGCTTTTCACTGAGCATATATGTAGAACAAGTATGCCAAGTGCCCCCTACGAACAATGGCACATATGCGACACATAAAATGTATAGTAAATCGCGCGCTCCAGGTTTGACATAATACCAGATCTGTCTTAATGTATAAGAACAAAATTCGCAGTTCTTATGAATTGAGTGAGTCACGTGATGCAATTATTTTAGAAAATTAATTTCTGGATAGTTAATAGTAGAAATGTATAATAAGCATTTATCTGACATAAAACACAAATGTAAGGTGTAGTGAGGTAATTATCATATTTCATACCGCCCCTAGCAGCCAAGTATTCCAATTTGCAAGCCCTTCGTTTGCTTGAGGGGTTTTACACTCAGCTTGCCATACAATAAAAACTTAAAGCGAGTTACTTTAAAGCGAAGTCAAATTATAGGGCCCCGGCCAGAAGGCCTTTTCCGGCAAGGCGATTTTTAAAATCGACAACGCGACATTGGGGCTGCCATCAAATCGACATGCGACACGCGACATGAACGGTTTCTTAAAATCGACACGTGACATGGACAACCCCCCCACCCCCTCTCCACTCATGGGCCCTAACTATATTCTTCTTCCCACAATTGGTCTTCCCTGCATGTCGGCTCTGTATGTATGGTGGGCAGGGTCAATGAGGCCTACATAGGTCACAACAGGCCACCATTACGTGTCTTTGGGCTACTCCGAACTCCTAATTAACATCACTTATGCACATAACTTACAAGCATAAGTCATTAATGTGCCATAGTTGTCGCAGTTGGTAAAGACGATGTATGTAACCAATCAACATATATATGATCGATGCAGTTAGTGTTGTAGTTATGCATATGGATATGTTAATATGCTAATGATTTTCCGTATAATTATATTGTTATGCAAATTGCAAGAACGCATATTAATCAGGTAAATTTAGGTTTGGCCGTTAAACATTAAGTTCTAGAAGTTACGATTACAACGCCGTGTCATTGGAGCCGGAGGTTCGGGTATGGTGTAAATGAAAATAACGTTAATTTGTTAATTGTGGGGGAGGGATCTCTTTGGGATTTGGGAATGAAATTCCAGAATCGTTTAAAAATCAAGGAGTGTGTGTGGGGACAGGGGTGGGTGCAAATGGCGCACCATCATATTAGATAGTAAGTACCATCTTACGCACTCTGCCGGAACGTCCTCTTTCGGGAGATCGCATCTTATGTTCAATATTATTTGCCACTGATTCATCCATTTTCATCATTTTCCTGTACGTGTGTTAAAACCCTAACCTATCAGAAAAATTTAGAATATACAATATGCAGGTTTAAAATTGACTTCAACCATCCCGGTTATCTCCCACACAGCCATATGCGTTACATTCTCGAAGGAGACAGGGCAGGGCAATTAGTGACGTCTTGGCTTAAGAAATGATTGATTGACCATTAGTGACGTCTTGGAGGCCGAAATTCGCAAATAGGGCGCAGGAAAATTAAGGCCATCTATAATTAAGTAGAAGGTTCCAAAGGATAGTCCCGAGGTGTGTGTGTGTGTGGGGCGGGGGGGGGGGGGGCTATCCCATATTCCATCGTTCATGAAAGCACTTACATATACATGTGTACGTCTGAAACAGAAGAGTGCTTGCCTCAGATATTCATCGCCCCCTGACGTTATTGCCACTATGATGTTTTAGGGCCTAACATACGTGCATCTTACTTTGGCTGACATAGCACACTCGGCAAAAATAGTCCAACGCGCTACCAGCTAATTACCTACAGGGTCATCCCTCGGCACCACAATGTACAATATTCTAGGCCTACATTTTTACGTTTATTTGATGATGACGACCCAAAAACTACACTACGTTATGACCACATGCACGTTACTATATCCACTATACGTCTACGTCTGTATGCACCTTAACACATACTGTTTGTTTTGCACATAGGGCGACACCTACGGTCAGATGAACGGCATCGGTTGTATAAGACAGTAAGATGGCGGCGTCGAGCGACATCCCCACGATCCACGCCAAGAATATCATTCGGATTATTTTGTGCGTCACCGGAAGCGTCTTTGTTGCTGTGGCAACCAGAGGATTTATTAAACTTATAAAGAGAGGTCGGAAGCGCGCCCACATTGGGAGTCCGCACGTTCATCTCGGGATCGCTAGCAATGTGGTGGAAGGCAGAGATCCATCAGGCGGTCTACACGGATTCCCATCGTCGTGCATTAACGAAGGTGTGGAGACAACGGGGACTAGCATTGGGTGCGCTGCAGACGTGCCGCATCCTTTAGCACAGAGCGTGAGGACAACGTTGTATTGCGTTGACGCGTACGTCATGTGTATGATATCCCTATCGCCGATAAACTATCTGTTCGGTGAATCGGAAAAGGGATTTGTTCAGTGCATGGATGTATCGCTCAGCTGTTGTTTATATCTAGTGCTACTACTCGTATCCGGGGCTTTGATGGCACTGCTCAGACTGCATTTCCTCCGCCTGGCGTCTCGAAATCCTCCTTACGACGACGGAGGACTCCAGAACAAGTACGTTGCCCTGGGTCAGACACGCGGCATTAAGAAGTCGATCGGCACACACAATGGATTTCGATTTCGTAATGTGAAATTTACGGACAAGAGTCTCATGAAGTTTGTGTTCCTTGCAGTCCTCGTAACAGCACTGCTGTGGTGGATTTGCCTCACCACGGGGCTTATCACGGACAGAGTTTTTGCGGAGCTGTGTTTGCCAGGGACGTCATCGCAGGACAGCACATTCGTCAAAGATTTAATTCTGCTTCTGGTTGCAACTTATATCTTGACACTGTTAGCCGTCGTTGTTTTATACGCTACCAAGCGAAGCAGTTTTGCAGGATTCTCGCGCGGGTTTTCACGATCCGAAACGGACAATCTTGGAGCTAAGAATGCGGAATATTTTTCGTTAAATGAATTATTGCCAAAGCGACCCAAGAGTGAATCTACACTGAAAGGAACTATTTGTTTATGGTTGTCCATGACGTCAGTTTGGCTGCCATATTTCCAATGTAACGTTATGATATTAGTCTTCAAAGCAAATGAATCCGCTGTCGATTTTATGCAAATTATGGAGGTCCTGTTAGGTGGTTTTATCGTCATTTGGACGGCGGCATTTGATGCAATACCTCCAATTATCCCAGGCACAATAACCGGTATCTAAACAATAAAATCGGCAAGCAAGAATAGTGTTGACGTTTCTTACGCCATTTATTAATTCAATAATAACATATTAAATTAATATAATTTTACGATGTTAAAAGGCCAGTCCTCAATGAAGTAACGTAACACTGGCAGGGTTTGAGAATACAACATTCACTAATTGTATATTTGTCATAAGGCTCGAGGTATAATATACTACTGTGGATATGCTCTTCGCGGCACTGTTTCACAACGCGGTTGCATATTGAGGTAAATAACAACTGAATCACTGTAAATCATTTATGGCACTCTCATGACTCGATAAATCATATTACACAGATATAGAACTACACTTTACGGAACAAGACTCCCGTCGATGGACGTCTTACTACAATTATGTAAAGTAAACAGTGTATACTGCACGATGGTGTAAAGAACCAAATGGAAAGCAGCCTGATGCTCTCCATAAACTTAATATAAAAAGGGATACTTTATTAGTATCCGTCGAATTATAAGTTAAAGCTAAACAAAACCGGTAGAAACGTTACAACCACCTGCCAGGTACAGGAATAAATGTCACATGACTATTAATAATATAAAACGTCAGGTTCCAACGTCGCCTTTTGGGCTCTTTTGTTGCAATAATGTTATTTACGAAATACTCCTTTACGGTGTTTGTTGCATAGAAACTAACTATCCTTGTACAAACATGGTTTACACAAAGAGCACTTGATAGCATCCCATTTGCATTGCTTAACATATTTATCAGACATTCAGAAATAACCACGGTATTGCCAGCAGAATCATGTTGTACATACACGTGTATATATCCTTCGTCAGCCAACACCAACGACAAAAAACGCAAAATGAACTGACAAAAAAGATAGCGGTTAGAGATCTCTTTCAAGTTCCCTGAGACGAGGCATTTCTATATTGTATTGTTCAATTCATACTAGTTTTGGTGCAATTGAAAAAAAAAAAATGGTCCAAACCTAAAGCTTGACGATACGAATGCAAACACCAAATTGAATGTTATCTTTTTACGACGTTGACGCATATTATAACATTCCGAAATAAATTTAATAAAATGCGACTTTATCGATGTAAGCATTCATTATTCTTAAAGTTCCACATCGAGCTCTTTCCCGCCAAAACTAAGCCCAGGTGACATATATATATATATCACAATTTGCAGAAAACTCGATAGTTTCATTTTATGAATTCATAAATCTAATAAACATCGCAGTTTCGGCTGTGATGTGGCAAAACGTGCCTAACCCGGGACAACGCAGAACTCTGTCGCGGCGCTGCTACTTATAACAAAGCATCGCGAAGCACACAAACTGATGACGTTTACCGCTAAGTTGAAAACTTGTGGTAAATTGATATCAGGGGCAAGGCTAAGAGACTCCATTTGGCAGTCTGGCATGCGTGGAATATAGACAAAAGAAATCTTGGACATTCAAGGACTGATTGTTATTTGTAGTTTGACCTCTTTAGTTTTGGCGGGAAAGAGCTCGATATACAATTTTAACGTAGTATTACACTATACACGCTGCTGTTTCTCTACAGCTAGTGCAGAACATTCAAGCGTTTTTTATCCCGGTATATGGTACCTGATACATATTAAATAATCTGGAATGCACCACAGAACTGTCCTCCGAAATATCAATGATTTAAAAGATTTTCAAACATGTTTCATTCAAACAGACACACATAAGAGCGACAGAATCAAGATTTCGCCACACTAAATATAAGTGTTACCAAGATATACACAGAGCAAAAGTTAAATATTCCGAGATATAAATAATAAACACCAGACAACTGGTATTCTCCTGTCACCTGCCTGTAACATACTCGAGTTAATAGTCTATGGGGCGGGCGTCTGCTTGGTACAATGAACTGGACCTCATCAGTCAATTACTTATGACCTTCAACGGCCTTGGACTTATGTTTGTCGCTTCCGGCTAGAGCAAATATTGCCTTGTTGTCAAGGATACTGACGGCCTCGTTGATGGGCGACACGGCCGCATTGACGATGGCCTTGCCGAGCAGATCAGTTGGCGTCGTCATGAATGTGGGGAACGCGGCAGCCACCGGCTTCAGCAGGAAGCGTAGGGCTGCTTCGGCCGGGCGACTCTCTTCGCGATCGCACATTAAGACGCTGCAAATGACAATGGTCAAACGTATACCATTGTTTCACCCATTTACATTTAGATATAGGGACCAGGTTGATGCGAAGCATTGGTTGAATATATCTCACGTATTACTCACATAAAAGGACAAGAAGAAGCAATTTCGTGACGTCTAATATGGAAGATTGACCGTAAAAGTGTGTTTATTTCAATGCGAAACAACGTTTCGTTTTCCGCGTAAGCCTGAGCGCATGTTTTGAGTGGAGAGGAAATATTTCCCCAATAAATATAGTAGTAAATTAGGTCCTCAACCCTGTGCATTGATTGCCGCTTAGTCTACTATGGCTTAACGGAGGAGTCCAAGCATATTAATGGAAATAACATGGTAATACTTACTGTCATAACAACCCAAGTCAATATTGTATAAAGGTACAATGAACTCGTTCTACAGATTATCATTCACGTACGTAGCATAGATAATAAAAGGTATATCTTACGCTGGGCGATATATAGTCAGTCTATCGAATCCCAATTCAGACAAGCGCTCTTCCATCTCGCCCTGTCATAACATAAATGTGTATATACCATATAAACAACATTATCGATTTATTGTAAATACATGTATGCGTTCGCTGCAATCCTGTATCATTGCAACGTTTGTTCTTACACAAAGATCATTATTAAAAACTGTAAGTACAAGACTTAATTGTGTCTTAAAGCGTATAAATTTTTTTCTTTTTCCCAGACCAAGCGATTTCTATGAAAACGTATATTATGATCGGCAGCATCGAAAATGCTAGGCGCAACAGAAGACCGTCGGCAAGTGTGTGTGGAGGTTGCGGTGCGGAGGGGTCAGTCACATGGTCCCAGTCACATCGCCTGCACGCAGCAGATGGCCCACCGCATCCCATCCACCAACACTCCAGGGACTTGATCCATGAAAGTGAGCCAAGATTAAGTAACAGTGACAAATCATGGAGACAGCGGTGAACTTCCTGCCGAGTGGCGTATATACCATTGACGCAGAATACGCATTGCGTCCCCTCTTTTAGGGGTAATTTACGGCGTCAAAATCCCCACCAGGGCGTCCTCTTCTCGGGACTTATAGTCTGCGTTCATTGTATTTTGAAGTTTGCTACGCCACTGCTGCCCTTCAGAATTTGCTAATGCATCGTCCAAGAGCAAAATGCATGTCTGACATAAACTATTCATGAAGGCATTAACTATAAAACTATTATCTCAATCCCTGGAGTGTTCTGTTACCTTAGTTTTTGGGTATAGAAAGTAGCTGTTCTGGTTGGCCCCCTGTGAAGATACCGCATGGAAATCTTTGCACCCAGATGTCTTGGCAACACGGGCAGAGTTGACTATGTAGTCTCGGTCAACCTTGATGAATCCTTCCTGTTAAGAAAGCACTTTGACATTGATTCTATTTGTCAATGCTAGTCGTAAACCCATGAACAAATTACACATTCAGCAAGGCAGAGAGTTTTCTTTTTTGTGATATATTTCTTTCAGTAATCTGATGACCCTCAGTATTTAAATAACCATTAAGCCTATGTTCAAAGATGTTTCAAGTCAATGCATGATATTTATATATATATATATATATATATATTCCTGTTTATTGACAGTAAATAGAGGAAAGATAATCTTGCATATATGCTACATTTCTGAATGTGTCATACTTTGCCAGATTTTCCTTTGGTTGTTCCCAAACAGGAGAATCCGACATCAAGGTGTGCAAAGGTCTCTGCAAACTCTTCAATCTTGTCAAAGTCCACAACTTTTTGATCCTGTAACATATATAATAATCTTGATTGCTACTAAGCATAAGTATAATCTGCAGGTTGTAATTTAGAATTGCAAATGAAGAAGAGACAATGGAGAGCCTCTCTAGCTGATTACCATACACAGATACAATTTTATAATTATTGCTACCCAGGCCTGGTACTCACCACATCCTTGTAGAGATCATCTTCATATTTCACTTCTCTTCGACCAATGAGGACAATTCTGGAAAATACTTTGCTTTCCAGCAACTCCTTCAAGAGGGCTTTTCCTGACTCCCCAGTGTAACCAAGGATGAATGCTGCTTTTTTCATCTCTTTGAATTGTTGTCTGTTCTCATGAGCTTCTTCACCCATGCTGAATACAGAGTATATTTCAATAAAATAAATCATGTAAGGCTTATTTTCACCTCCATTTAAGCTTGTTATACAAATTAACTCTGTACTTAATCAGAGAGAAATTATATTGCACCTATTGACTGATTCCAAATATAATACTATTAGAGAAAAACTATATTTTATCAGTTAATATCTACAATTTATTGAAATGTTATATATATAATAAAAATATTTTTAAAGCAATTATTATATCAAAGTGAAAACATTATCCCCAACTGTCTTACTCCCCTATAATTGATAACATATTAGTTTTGGGTTGGCATGTGGGCCAGTGGTAGTTCTCATCAGAAATAGCAAAGTTTGCTACTGCTCATTACCGCCATAATGGGATATAACTTCTAGGTTTTGGAGACGGAAGTATATCAGTGGCAGATATAGATACTGCAATGAAAATAAGGGGCAGTCATTGAAAAATATATCTTGATAAATGCTTATATAGTCCAAAATTGTCACAAAATATGTCAAGCAGCATTGTCTGAAGCAAAATGACAGTAGGTGGCCAAATGGAGGAGGGGGCAGTGCTCAAAACTTTCTAAGGGGGAGGGGGTGGCTCTCTTGCATGAAATATGGTGACAGTGAGGCTCTCAAATGGTGCATCAGAATGTGGGGAGGAGGGCTATGCAATCTGGTACCTGGGAGGCACTTAGTCCTGCAAGCAAGCCGCTGTAGCCACCGCCAACACCGAAAGTAGTTCTGCGACTAGACCTATATCGGAGCGGACCACATTACTGCTATGGAACTAGGAAGCACTGTGAGTGCCACTGGGTAGGTGTGACTGCAGAGTGGCCATGGCTCATAGAGTCGTACGGCCATACATGTAGCCTGTCACCTCATTACAAAACTTCCACAGATGCCTCAATTGTGGGTGGGTGGGGTGGGAGGGGTGGCCTCACACATATGCTATATACAGAGACATATGTGTGAAGCCATCCCCCCCCCCCGCCCTCGATTGAGGCACCTGTCGTTAGTCTAGTATAAGGTCTTAGCGGCCCAGAGGCGGGGGCCGGCTAGCGGCTGCCGTTCGAGCATGTCGAAGCAGCCAGTTGGTCCACAGGTGCCTCAATCGTGGGTAGGTGGGGTGGGATGGGGGGGGGGTGGCTTTACATATATGTCATATAAAGTATGACATATGTGTGAAGCCGCCCCCCCCTCCCTCCCGCCCCACCCACCCACGATTGAGGCACCTGTGGTTAGTCTAGTATAAGGCCTTAGCGGCCCGTAGCCGTAGGCGTGGGCTAGCGGCCGCCGTTCGAGCACGTCGAAGCAGCCAGTTGCGTTGGCGTTGAGTTGGTCTATAAAGCACCTTGTGTTGAAGAAACGATTTTCAGTAGTGAATAATTGCGAGACACGGGGAACATTTGTACCTTGATGCCCACTGATGGACTGCAGATGGCATGTCGTCACCGTTATAGAAGTATAATGCCGCTAAAATCACAACTGCAATCGTGACACAGCTTCTTGTACTTGGCATAGTTATACGTTATACCCGAAAGAGGGCGCTCCGTTGACACTTATAGTCAGGTACATGAGGAAACGAGCGACCTCTGTATGCGAGAGTGAATTTGACGGTGAAGCTTGTCTGGAAGCGTTGTAACGGCTCTAGCGCTTAAACGATGGGAACGAAGTTCGAGTGACATGTCATATATACAGAGGGCCCCTGAGGGGGGGTAGCCATGTCGCGTGTCGATTTTAAGAAAAGGTCCATGTCGCGTGTCGATTTTAAGAAAAGGTCCATGTCGCGTGTCGATTTTAATAAAAGTTCCATGTCGCGTGTCGCTAAGTCTTATGTCGCATGTCGATTCTAAGGCAACCCCAATGTCGCGTTGTCGAATTTAAAAAATCGCCGTGTCGCCGTGTCGAAAAAACCCCTATGGGGCCCTATACAGGGGGGAGGGAGGGGATTTATCGTTATCCGTACAATTCTGGTTCAACGCAAATACCCTCTCCCTATTTACGGCAATCCGTTACAGCATATTAGCGATATCATGGGGGGGGTCAAAGACGGGTCATGTTCCCAGATCACGAAGAATAAATTACTTTATTCTCGGGTCACGTTGATTTCAAAGAAGAACTTCCCGCGTAGATCTACACAAGCTCCCCGCACGGTGGCGCTACGCAAGCTCCGCTTTTACCGCTGCTGTCGGCCGGGGGCAAATTTCAAGATTCTTAAAAAACGATCAAATCAGCTGTAATTTTCTGCAACATTATAGTTTGCTTATTTAATACAGCAAAACCTTTGTACCCTTTCAAAAGTTTATAATTGTGACAGAACTCTTTCTTTTCATCACCTGATTCCATGCGTTATTAGGCTTAGGCTGGGTCCCAGTACTAATTTGTAGAAATGCGCGACACAGTTTTTCCCCCTATCAATCTGCGCAGCGCCGCCCTGGCGAGCGAGTGTGAAAATGTATTCAGGACGTAGGCGACAACAGAGATATAATGGAGCCCTAGCGGAGTGTCGAAGGCAGAGAGTGAGATCTACAATCGAAGGGCGGATGCATGGGTTCATAGACCCCTCTTAATATTCCTCATGAATAATTAACTTCTGCGCCAAAGCGAGGCTTGCAGGGGAAACCTCCAAGTGGCGCTCGCACGCAGTGGCAGCGCGGGCCTATATCATGGCGTTTAACCTGCGCTTCGATCGCGATCTATCCGTACACAAGTGGCAAAATTGTCACTTACCTCGCAGGAAATCGTTTGGAAGGGAACTGCAAAGCATCCAGCAAGATTTATGTATCCAATTGTTAAACATTTTAGAAAGATTAAGGTCTACATTTGCAAACTATTAACGTGGTTGGCATCCGTCCGTCTGCGAAAGACGATGGATTTGCAGCTTTCTTTGGTTTAAGTTATACGATTCGTAACGAAGGTTACGAATTTGCAAACTAGGGTCTTGAATATATCTGAGCTGAGCCGAGAAAACCTCGATACTTTAGCGACCGCTCGCCCCTCTAGACTAGATGAGGTTGTAATTTGTTATTTGATATCATTCAGCATTAAATCCGTCATGCCATAAATTTGATATCGGTCCCTGCTTTATGTAACAGGCACTGCAGAAGCACTGGAGGGGGGGGGGGGGGAGGGGGGCACTACATTACTACAGTTGTGGGGGTGGGGGCATGTGGAGAACGAGAGAAAATGCGAGATTTTTTCTGTCATTGAGTGACAGTCATGGCAATCAAGTAGTAGAGGTAATTATTTGAACAAATTCGATATCGAATATAATATATAGTCAAGACCCGTAATTTTAGTTTCGATCTCAGCTCAAATATATATGGCCAAGAACTGCAATTTTGAACAAAGAAAAACGTCTCAGATGGGCACATCGAGAGAAATTATAGATTTCTGCGCCGGGACTGAGAGAAAAAAATCATTTGGGCGGCACATATGTCTGTACCTAACTATAGGTAGTGCCGCCCCAGGGGATTAGGAATTCCCTCTGGTGGGACGTTTGACGCTCGCCGTGTTAACAGGCCTCACACAAGTCACACGGCTGGGGTGGGTATATAGACCACACTGCTGTTATCCCCGCTGTGAGACTAGGTCGCAGAGCGCGTACGCTCTGGCTAGAAAGCAACTTTCAAGGCCAACGTACCACGCAAGCGGGCACCGCGGTGGCACGCAGATAGACCGAAAAATCATCAATTACGATATAAAGCCGGACAGATCGGTCAAAGGTTATAGTAGCTTTTGCTATGGACGGCATGTTTTACTGTACTGTAAAGTTCCTAATACGAGTACTTGCAGAATCATAGACCGTTCTGTATCGCGCGATGGCCACATCTTGCGGCAAGCGGGATCTCACAGTGGTTTCCAAAATTTCATTTTCCTTCGTAGAAAGATTTTTAAGCAAAAAATCTCAGGCTTCTGGATCAACTTATCACTGGGAAAATCATGGAAAGTGATTCCTATGTCTTTTCTGGCATCGGATGAACAGCCTGGCACCGAACAAAACGCGTGACTTGTGCCCTTACTAGCACAGAAAAGAACACACTCGTCGCTATTACTATAGCGCACGTGGGTTTGTTTACTAAGTTTACCCGGCTCGCCTCGTTTTCGCTCTGCATGCATAATTTTTGAGAGGGGCCTATGGGTTTCACCTAGCCCTGTAACATGGCCCACCGGCCGCAGGGCGGACCGGCCCTGCGGCCGGTGGGCCATGTTACAGGGCTAGGTTTCACCATATACGGGGCGGGTGTGGGTTTCACCATATACGGGGCGGGTGTGGGTTTCACCATATATGGGGCGGGTGTGGGTTTCACCGTATGGGGTGAGTGTGCGTTTCGCCGTATGGGATGGGTGCGGGTTTCACCATATATGGGGCGGGTGTGGGTTTCACCCTATATGGGGTGGGTGTGGGTTTCACCATATGGGGTGCATGGTTGTGGGTTTCAGCATATTGTGTATTTCGCCGTATGCGTTGGGCGGAGGGGTGGGTGTGGGTTTCACCGTATGCGGTGGGCGTAGGTTTCACCATATGGGGTGCATGGGTGCGGGTTTCACCATATTGGGTGCATGGGTGTGGGTTTCACCATATGAGGTGGGTGTGGGTTTCACCATAAGGTGTGGGTGTGGGTTTCACCATGAGGGGTGGGTTTAACCGTCAGGGGTGGGTGTGGGTTTCACCTTATGGGGTGGCTGTGGGTTTTACCATTTGGGTGGGTGTAGGTTTCACCGTGAGAGGTGGGTTTCACTGTGAGGGGTGGATGCGGGTTTCACGATGTGAGATGGATGTGGGTTTCACCATATATATGGAGTGCATGGGTGTGGGTATCACTGTGAGGGTGGGTGTGGGTTTCACCGTGCGGGGCGGGTGAGAGTTTGACCGTATGGGGCGGGTGTCGGTTTTACCATACGGGATGGGTGTCGGTTTCACCATATATATGGGGTGCGTGGGTGTGGGTTCCACTGTGAGGGGTGGGTGTGGGTTTCACCATATATATGGGATGGGTGTGGGTTTCGCCGTATGTGTTGGGTGTGGGTTTTACCATTTTGGGTGGTTGTAGGTTTCACCGTATGGGATGGGTGTGGGTTGCACCATATGTGGGATGGGTGTGGGTTTCACTATATGGGGCGGGTGTGGGTTTCACCATATATATCTGTTGGGTGTAGGTTTCGCCGTATGTGTTGGGTGTGGGTTTCACCATATATGGGATGGGTGTGGGTTTCGCCGTATGTGTTGGGTGTCGGTTTTACCATATTGGGTGGGTGTAGGTTTCACCGTATGGGATGGGTGTGGGTTTCACCACATATGGGGCGAGTGTGGGTTTCACTATATATGGGGCGGGTGTGGGTTTCACCATATGCGGTTTGTATAGGTTTCGCCATATGAGGCGGGTGTGGGTTTCACCATATATGGGATGGGTGTGGGTTTCACCATATATGGGATGGGTGTGGGTTTCGCCGTATGTGTTGGGTGTCGGTTTTACCATATTGGGTGGGTGTAGGTTTCACCGTATGGGATGGGTGTGGGTTTCACCATATATGGGGCGGGTGTGGGTTTCACTATATGGGGCGGGTGTGGGTTTCACCATATGCGGTTTGTATAGGTTTCGCCATATGAGGCGGGTGTGGGTTTCACCATAGATGGGGTGGGTGTGGGTTTCACTATATGGGGCGGGTGTGGGTTTCACCATATGCGGTTTGTATAGGTTTCGCCATATGAGGCGGGTGTGGGTTTCACCATAGATGGGGTGGGTGTGGGTTTCACTATATGGGGCGGGTGTGGGTTTCACCATATGCGGTTTGTATAGGTTTCGCCATATGAGGCGGGTGTGGGTTTCACCATAGATGGGGTGGGTGTGGGTTTCACTATATGGGGCGGGTGTGGGTTTCACCACATGCGGTTTGTATAGGTTTCGCCATATGAGGCGGGTGTGGGTTTCACCATAGATGGGGTGGGTGTGGGTTTCACCATACATGGGGTGGGTGTGGGTTTCACCGTATATGGGGCGGGTGTGCATGGGCTTTGCCGTATAGGGTGGGTGTGGGGTTCACGTAGGATGTGTGGCTCTTTGATACGATCTATAGGGGCATCTTTTTCATCACAAATGTCCGCTCTTTCAAGCATCAAGGGGCACCCGCGGAACCCAACCACCAAATGTGTATAATAGTGCCACCCCCCCCCCCCCCCACCCTGGCGTGCCCTACACGATTTTTTTATGTCTGCTATCGCGTCCCGACAACTAGCCGTCTTAAATACTTGTCTCTTATGATACTTTAGGGCCATCGAAATGGTCTCATGAACGCATCAGTTTGTCGGGGGATGGGGGTTGGGGCAAAAGCGGAGACAACTTAATTGGTTTCTGAACCCACCTGTCGAAAGCGAAGCGCATTGGACCTAAACTACATCACCGTGTGGGTGGGGTGGGAGGTGAAGGGCACTATTATGCAAATCTGTAGGCGGGATTCCCTGGGTTGACCATATGATCTGCATGAGAGAGCGGGCATTTCTGATGAAAAAGATATCCCCTTCTGATCATATAGTAAGGTCTTAATCGATAAGGGCGGAAATTCCTGGTGAAAAGACAGATATGATATTTTAAGACTTGTAACCGGAGGAGACACCTTCCAAATCGATTTTGGGGGTAAAAAAAAGGTGGGGGGGGGGTGTCTCGCATTGTATTATACTATACCCCTATACTAGGATTCTAACTGGAATATATATCTCTAAGGCAACTGTACCTACCCCCTCCCACATTTGTACAATCAACGAAAAATACCATTCAAGGAGGGATAGGTATATTTCTGAAATACATGATACATGCAGCCAGTATGCATGCAGCGGATCCAGAGGGTCAAGAACCCCCCCTCCCCCCTCCCCCACCTCTTTGAAGACGAATGCCGTTTTTCAATGCAAGATTTTGGCCTTCTGATGCGTGGACCGAGGTAAGGCGAGGTAACTTCCAACTCCGAATTACGCGCTGATAACGGGAAAACTTCGTTTAAAGTTATAAAGGTAAATATATTGTGATTTAATCGAGGATTTATAAGTGCAGCATGGGCTTTCACGCTAACCCCACGAAATGGATTATTGTGTGCGCTTTGCTGGACAATGGTTCGCCCTAACATGGAGGAACGATAATAACATTATCCCAAACCAATGCTTTTGAATTACCATACAGCGACCGAAAAGCGAATATACATATCTGCACAGTATTGCCCATGATGTAACACTGGTAGCCACAATTCCTATGTGCGTCTCAGATCGAGCTGAAAGATCACAAGTCGATGATACACAATATATGGAGTTATTCTTAGGTCCTTTTATCGTCATTTGCAGGGTGCATATGATACCTGGCGTAATATAAGCAAATCCTATTAGGTGCACAAATGTTAGCATTCAAATCTACAGACAAACTGTCGGATATTTAGAACCAAATTTATGTATCGATCACATATTTTATTTTGAAACAACAGTTCATAACACTTTAATACTTCGAGTAACAGAACCGGCACTATACTAGCTGTACACGTTAAGAGACTACACTCATATATCATATAAAGCCCCGCCCCCCTTCCCCCGAACAACCCAACCGCGATTTTATGCAGGCTCCTGTGCTTGTATGGTTCACTTATCCATTCCAGGGCGTTAACCCTTTACTCTTCCTGAATTGAACACTTCTAACCCACTTCTGTGCACATGAGTGTAACAGGGACTAATTTAAAAACTTGGCGAACAATGAAATATGGTTGAACACAAATGATGCAGGCCGCTGCCAAAACATTTAAATCGATCTAAAACCCCAAAGTGTGTCTCTGACATAATAAATATGTATATCTACTATACATATGTTCGCAAACTAAATTATCTGTAACATAAATAGGATAATTCGACTAGCAGGCTTGATCGTTAGTGATGCGGCAAATACTTTACGGTACTGACAGGACGGAATCAAAGGAAAGCCAATGACTACATTATCATTGACAAAATACATGGTCTCAAATGCATAAATAGAAATATAAAGGGCAAAAACTTAATATATCAACGCCATCAATACAGTGATCCCAACCAGCAAACAATGAAAACACGTTATGCATGGAAGAAAACGTACTCTCGAGGTGTTATTTACATTTTTGTGCTGAACCTTCCAAATCTAAGGCTATAATTGCCGCAAGACTTTTTAGAATGTTTCAAGCGGAAATCTTATAATGATGTTCAATGACAGAAGTAAATGTCATGCAAGGCGTCAGCACGTATTGCTAAATCGGTGACGTTCTTGTGTCAGTGTAAACCATATATGGAAATTGCTTATGTTTTCATTTCATGATAAAGAAATTTTCCAGCCTAGAATTATTGCTGGATGTGTTAGCATTATACATCTAATATAATAAGTATCGGTCATGCAGATGAGCAAATGTTGTAGGTGTAGCTTTAAAGCAAGACCAATGTTAACAAGTAGAATCGCGATGGTGTAGAGGACCATTACGTGAAGCAGCATGAAGGTCAAGAACGGATGGATGGCCAAACATTTACATTATTGACGGACATCGATCGTTCGCTGCCGATATATTTCGCCATCTTGCCGAATGTCGTAACATAGCTATGACAAGTTTGAGGTATTCGCTTACCGTACATTAAGGTGAGTTTGCATACATGTACTTGAACGGGTCGCGACGACATACGGATTAGAGTGGCGCAGCTAGTGTGGTTATAAAAATACAGTAATTCAACCGAAGAGCATTCTGTAATACGTATTCGAGCAAGACTCTTGTGTCTCCCATTTAAGGGGAGTACAGTAAAAAAGTACGATGAAAACTGCAGTTTCTAAGAAGAAAAAAACGTAAAATGCTGTCAAGATCAGTAGAAAATAACACGAAGAAGTTTTAGGTACATAAACTAGCGTGTATAATACCACGTATGTATGTCCATCAGACGATGTAATAAAATACAAAGACGAGGCGACATATTATTTTGCCACATTATACATTCATGAAAAATGTTTTATACAAAGTTATATCTCGCGGCACCACACAAAAAATCTCTAAATCGCATGCTTGTAATATTTTTTGTGAGGCTCATTGGAATTGGTTTCTATGTGGTATAGACGGACGCCCTGAGACTGACACCCTGGGACTGACGCTCCGGGGACTGACGCTCACCTCATCGGCCAATTATTTCTGGTCTTCAGCGGCCTTGGACTTCGGTTTGCCGCTTCCGGCTAGAGCAAATATTGCCTTGTTGTCAAGGATACTGACGGCTTCGTTGGTGGGCGACACGGCCGCATTGACCATGGCCTTGCCGAGCAGATCCGTCGGCGTCGTCATGAATGTGGGGAACGCGGCAGCCACCGGCTTCAGCAGGAAGCGTAAAGTGGCTTCGCCCGGGCGACTCTCCTCGCGATCGCACATTAAAATGCTGCAAAGACGATATGTAATATAAAGAATGAATGAATCTCCTTTATTCCACCACTTCCTGGTGAGCATTAGAACATGTCAAAAAACAGAACAAATAACAAAAACACACAGAACAAAAAAAAACAAAAAAAAAAATAACAAAAACGGTCGTCAGTAAAATTTTAACATTTTGTCGTATGACATTCTTTGCCAAGCGTTGGCACATATTTGGGTTAAAATCTAAATGAATCAAGTGTGGGGATTTTCCTCACAGTGATGACTAACTTAGGAAAATATTATAAGGGCAAAATTAATTTATGAAGTATTATCCACACAAAAAAAAACATACATTGACATACATAATAAAAGTTTCAACTCACGCTGGGCGATATATAGTAAGTCTATCGAATCCCAAATCAGCCAAGTGCTCTTCCATCTCACCCTGTCATAAATCAAATATCTATACATTAGCAGGTTTTGACCTAATTTGAAGATAAACAATATATAATAGTATGGATTCATTACAAATAAAATGAATTAATTTATTTAACTACGTTGTTATATTGCCTTATGTTAGGCTATAACCATAGCACATATCTGGGTTAATCACTACCTTTGTCTTAGCGTATAGCAAGCAGCTGTTCTTGTCCGCTCCCTGTGAAGATACCACATGGAAATCTTTGCAGCCGGATGCCTTGGCAACACGAGCTGAATTGACAATGTAGTCATGGTCTACTTTGATGAATCCCTCCTGTTAACAAAGTGGATAAAAAATTGTAAGTGAACATCTTTGAATTATGACAGTTGTAAAGAAAAGGAATTTGAAAAAAATATCCAATGGCAATGACTATGGCTGTACAGAAACACATGTAATATATTTATGTCATACTTTGCCCGATTTTCCTTTGGTAGTTCCCAAACAGCAGAATCCTACATCAAGGTGTGCAAAGGTCTCGGCATACTCTTCAATCTTGTCAAAGTCCACAACTTTCTGGTCCTGTAAACATATAAACCATTAAAATATTAGTCCTTGATTAGCATAATGTATTGCCATATATGGAGAAACGAGACTGTAGGCAGATGTGTATCCAATATTTGTTAAAGCTAGTAAACTGGTTGTATAATCGGAAAGCCTTGGTAATGTTTTGGCCCAGCAAGGAAGTTTGGAAAACACGACACATCTTAGAAAACAAAGTGATCCAAGAACTTAATTTGCAATCATATCCGCAGTAAATTCAAGCGCCGCGCCATTTTTCATCAGAGCGTTACGTCATGGATGACCATACATGTGGCCCCCACATGCGGTTGAATTTGGGTTCATCTCGCTTGTCTAAGAAACGGGTGCAAAGATAGACCGGGGTTTTATCGCAAGCAGTATCGCAAGCCGTTTTAATAAAAAATCACCAATTTAAGATATCTTTAAATAATTAAAGATATCTTTAAATAATTAAAGATATCTTTAAATGAATTTAAGATATCTGAATTGTTAATGTGGATATGTAGAAATCTCATCAATTTATATTGAGAAAAAATACATGAGTCACATATCCATAATTGAATTTAAGATATCTTAAAAGCAATTATGGATATGTCAAGTGTAATTATGGATATGTCAAATTCAATTATGGATATGTCAAATTCAATTATGGATATGTCAAATTCAATTATGGATATGTCAAATTTAATTATGGATATCTCATGTGCAATTATGGATATGTGACGCATCTATTTTTTCTCAACTTAAATAGGTGGGATTTCTACATATCCAAATTAACAATTCAGATATCTTAAATTCTTTTAAAGATATCTATAAATGCCACCTTTAAAGATATCTTAAAAGGAATTATTGATATCTTAAAAGGAATTATTGATATCTTAAATACAATTCTAGATATCTAAAATTCAATTTTAGATATCCAAATAGAGGGCGCCACTGATGTCAAATAAAGTTGCTAAATGCCGAAAACATTTATATTGACTTCCGGCAAGATGTCTGCGGCACGAGGTCTGCTGTGCGGTGACGCTGGTCGACTGGCTCTGCTTCTTGGGCCCTTTGCGTGTCTCCATGTATTAAAATGCGCTCCGCCTCCTGCAGCGACCGCAACACTATCATAAACACCCCCAGGTCCAGACTCCGTACTTCGCGCAGCCATGATAAGAGTGAAGGTGAAGGACGGATTCTTCTTTCCGGTAATTACAGAAACACATGGTGGCGCCCTCTATTTAGATATCTAGAATTGTATTTAAGATATCTAAAATTGTATTCAAGATATCTAAAATTGTATTCAAGATATCTTAATTTCATTTCAAGATAAGCAAAATAGTGTCAGCTTTTCAGATATCTTTAATTCAATTTTAGGTATCTTGAATACTATTTCAGATATCTAAATATAAACGAAATATGGAGATGTGGTAACTATTTAAAGATATCTAAAATTGAATTAAAGATATCTAAAATTGAATTAAAGATATCTAAAATTGAATTACAGATATCTAAAATTGAATTAAAGATATCTAAAATTGAATTAAAGATATCTAAAATTGAATTAAAGATATCTAAAATTGAATTAAAGATATCTAAAATTGTAATAAGGATATGTGGCATTGCATTAAAGATATGTATAATAGGTGATTTTTTATTAAAACGGCTTGCGATAGGGTTTCGCTTTGCGGTGAAATTGTTACAATTCCAGTTGGGAAAACACACGGCGGGTGGGGTGGCGGTAAAGCCCCTCCCCCCCCCCCCGTGCTTAATTACCGCCAAAATCCTCTCGGTCGGGGCGTTTTACCGCCAGAATCCGCTCGCAAGCGGTATTATTTCCCGGAAACCCGCTCTATGAACGCACATTTACAGAGCCCCCTCCCTCCTAGTCGCAAGTTTTAAAATATCCGCTCAAGCGGAGTATCTTTTTCATCACAAATGTCCGCTCTCTCAGGCATCAAGGCACCCGCAGAACACCACCACCCGATTTGTATAATAGTGCCCCCCCCGTCCCGGGGAATGGGGTGGGGGCAAAACCCTTTTTGTCACTTCCGATTTAGATCTCGTTCTCTGATTGGCTAATGCCAGCCCCGCCTACAGAGAGGGCTGCCCTCGGAAGGCATGGCCGGAAAGCCAGGCTTTCTCGACCATGATCGAGGTATTGTATGGCGGGCGGGGTCCTTGAAAATATTATGGAGTCGAGCGCTCATGTTCTCGACAGGCAGTCACTTCAAAAATGTATTGCTACCTATTGGGGCGTCAGAAAGCTGACTGGGCTGGGAGAGGGTTGACGCATGGATAGCAAATTTATAAGCGCTTGGGTCAGCTACAAGGGCTAGTATGGTCACGTCCTTTAACGAAGATTCTGTCAGGTTCATGTTGGTATGGAGACCGTTGGGCATTAACATGTATTGGTACTTACGACAGCCTTGTAGAGGTCATCTTCATATTTCACTTGCCTTCGACCAATAAGGACAGTGCGAGAAAATATTTTACTTTCGAGCAGATCTTTCAATAGAGCTTTTCCAGCCTCGCCAGTGAACCCAATGACAAAGGCAGCCTTGCGCATATCTTTGAATTGTTCTCTTTTCCCAGCAGCATCTTCACCCATGCTGAATGAAGAGGTCATACCATTAGTAAAAAGTATTACATAACAATCTGATATAAAAATGTTATGATCAAGTATTTCTACCATGATATATGTATTCATATTGATAAAATCATAACATTTCACAAAACTACGAATACAAATATGAACCAGGATATCTGAATGAAATGGGATTGGATGTAATGTAGCCTAATATGCCCCAAACGCAAGTGCCAGGGCTAAAACTAATGACCGGTAGCTGCACAAGATTACATAATCCTAAACCTGAAGTTCAAAATCCCTGTATGAAACCGATACAGGTTGTAATTGCAACTACGCTTCATCCGGGATTAATGCCAACTATGCCTCAAGTATTTATTTATAAACAAAAGGTCGTCGTCCATGCCGGCAACTTCAACAGGTCGAGGACCACCGTCGTTCGTAGTACGACCGTCAAACGAAGTACGGTCTTCCTTCGCAGTATGCGTGAACCTAAATCGAGGTACAGCCACTTTGTAACAACATGCATGTGTTCATAGTATGCAAACATAGATTTACGCTGGATTCATATTGATCTAACCATGGGAATCCCTTCACAATGAGCAACTCATATTTAGAAACCATGACATTGTATCCTGTTGGACGGGGAATTTCAAATTATTGACTGAACGGGGCGAACGCGGGCACTGAGAGACACCAATTTTCCACATGTTTTACCTGGCACATCACATGGAAACCTTTCCAAGCTGAACCCTCATTATATTTTTAGAAGGCTAGCATCTGTAGATATGTTATGAACCGATTTGGTAAAAATTCTATGGCATATTTGTCTGATTAGGCTAAAACACTGTCGATGGTATGGTAAAGCATAGCAGCCGCCCTTCGATGAAAGGACGACCAACTGGCGTACTACGAATAAAGTACGGGATGCTCAGAGCCCAGGTACTGCAAGGGCGGGTGGGTTTGGGACCCTAATGTCGTTGCAGAACATATCTATTTAGCACGGTATTGTTGACACAGTTAATGTTGACACAGTTTTTATGAATTCTGATAGTTTCGCATCGTCATTCAGACAAAACAAGATTTTTTTTTTCTGCGCAATTTTGTTCGTAACAACAGGTGCCCTTTCCATCCATTATCTGATAAAATATGCCATGGAATCTTTTGTAAATGACGATAAAACGAACCTAGAGATGCAAATATTAAGCTATCAATATACTTACATGGCAGGTCTTGCAAAAAGTCCTTCAAATGCCTTTGTAGACTTTTAAGAGTTTGTAGAGCCTCCGCGTCGGACATGTTTACATGTCTGGAACGCTCCCATAAATCACTCCCGGGTTAATTATGATCTCACAACGAGGTTTAGACCCTAATAATGGGCTTCCCTCATATCATCCAATCCAATGAAGCTGAACAAGGGTAATATATGCAGAAACAAATATGCATCAGTAAATCAACATGTCAAAACCCTCCGTCCTTGGAACGAAGTGCACACGAACCTTATTGGAAGTACGTACTACGAAGGACGTTCGTCCGTCGAACGGCGGTCAGTCCTCGACCTGTTCAAGGACGGCGGCCACGGAGACGGTCGCCAGGGGCACTAACGTATGGTGCACTAATTTCGTCGGTGTCTTAATTTCGGCACCCAAAAATAACGGCTGCCTCCTCCTCTGACAAGCACATCTCAGTCGTAACATATGTTTGCGTACAATCTTTAATCTCTTTACCACATTTCCGTAACAACAAGAGCAAATTTCGAAATATAAGGCGCTAAATGGAGTGCTGTAAGTTGGTACCCTGATTTGGGACGTCTAAAAGTTCATCTCGGTAAAAAAGAGCATCACTTGCATAAGCCATTATTGTTATATCTGAGCGATAATGGATGGGTCGCCTTTTCGTGCACGTGCAGGAGAAACCATTTCTCACGTTTAGTTGTATTACGATACAAAGATGCTAAATTCTCAGTGTTTTCTGGGGCTTCAAATTTGGTGACGATATTGGGGCACCTAAAAAGGCCCTTTTGACGAAATAAAGTCACCTTCTGCTTCAAGTGCCATAATTTCGTCGGGGGGGGGGGGGTCCTTTTGTCGTCAATGGTGTCAAAATGCTTTAGATAGGCAAAGCAGGGTTGACTTTCTCGAGCTTAAGAGAAGATGTCTATTAACTACATATTACGAAGACGAGCCATGGTTCCAAGAAAAGGTGACAGCGGTGTAGTTGGAAGACGGAATTCAGGAAAGGGAAGTAACGTTATGAGAAAGGTGAAAGCGGTGTAGCTTCAAGACGGGATTCAGGAAGGGATGGTACCGGAAAGGTGATTGCGGTGTAGTCAAATGCCAAGGCGCATGAAGGGAAGGTACCGGAATATTTACAGTGGTGAAGTTGGAGACAAGGCGCTGAAAGGGAAGGTACCGAGAAGATAACAGCGGTGAAGTTCCAATATAGGGCGCAGGAAGAGGAGGTACCGGAAAGGTGACAGCGGTGAATTTAGAATGGAGGGCTCAGGAAGGGGAGGTGCCGGAAAGGTGACAGCGTTGTACAGTCAGACCCCGTTTATCCGACACCCGTTAATCCGGAAACCCCGCTATCCGACACAGTTCAACCTGTAACGGATTTCCACAATGCTAATTGCTCCCGTTAATCCGACATTCGCTTTCCGATACCGACACAGCTTTTCTGCAACCAAAGTGCCTATTTCTTTCGTTTATCATTGGCTTCTGCTCCATTCCTTTGTAGTGATAAGTGGCTGGTGGACTCTTTAACACACAAAGCATTAACACTGATGGTTATTACTTTCCAGCGTCGACTTCAAGCGTAATCATTAAAAAATAAACGGGTCTTTTGAAGTTATGCATTGGATAACATCATGACACATTTCTCTTTGTACCGTCAACACCCGACACGCCAGATCTGCCTATACAAGAATGAACACCGACTAAAGACGCAACTCGAGCATCCATTTCACTGGTGTGTTGGGGCATCTCTGTCGGCAGGTTTACCGTTAGCGATATCTTCGGCAATACAGACAAGTGAGTAGCTGTCACCCAAGATTCAGAAGATGTCCTCCGCATATGATCGGCCCACCATGCCTCCATGGACAATGCTCTCTTCACATGGTTCAACGATGCTAGCTCTAAGGGTGCTACAGTCACTGACTGACGCAATACTTATGACTAAAGCCAAAGCCTTCGGTCAAGAACTCATTGTCCCAGCTGATTTTTAGTACCCTTCCGGGTGGTTGAATCGCTTCAAGAAACGCTTCGCTATCAAACAATTTACCAAGCATGGTAAAGCTGGAAGCGCCAACATGACTCATATGACTACTGTGGATACGTGTTCAATGTCGTTGACAGTTACTGTTGCCTATAACGACTGCACAAAGGGTCATTGCCGAAGGGTCATATAAGTAAGCCCCCCCCCCGGGGATTTCTGAACTCGTTAATCCGACATATTCGTTATCCGAAACAAATTCGGGTGTAACCGAATGTGTCGGATTAGCGGGGTCTGACTGTAGTATAAAAACTGGGTACTGGAAGGGGAGGTACCGGAAAGGTGATAGCGGTGTAGCTGGAGACAAGGCGCAGGAAGAGGACTTACATGAAAGGTGACAGCGGTGTAGTTTGAAGACTGTGCGCAGGAAGGGAAGATACCGGAAAGGTGACAGCGGTGTAGTTGGAGACAAGGCGCAGGAATAGGAAGTACTGGGAAGGTGACAGCGGTGAAGTTAGAATGGAGGGCGCAGGAAGAGGAGGTACCGGAAAGGTGACAGCGGTGTAGTTTGAAGACTGTGCATCAAGTGGGGATACCGGAAAGGTGACAGCCGTGTAGTTGGAGACAACGCGCAGGAAGGGGAGGTACCGGAAAGGCCGGAAAGGTGACAGCGTTGTAGTATGAAGACTAGGGGCTGGAAGGGGATGTGAAGTTAGAATGGAAGGCGCAGGAAGGGGAGGTACCGGAAAGGTGACATCGTTGTAGTTGGAAGACTGTGTGCAGGAAGGAGAGGTACCGGAAAGGTGATAGCGGTGTAGTTGAAGACAATTAAGGCGCAGGAAGGGGAGGTACATCAAAGGTGACAGCGGTGTAGTTAGAAAACTGTGTGCAGGAAGGGGAGATACTGGAAAGGTGACAGCGGTGTAGTTGGAGACAGGGTGCAGGAAAGGGAAGTACCGGAAAACTGACAGCGGTGTAGCTGGCGACAAGGCACAGAAATGGAAAGTACCTAAACGGTATTAGCGGTGAAGTTATAATGGAGGGCGCAGAAAGGGTAGATGCCGGAAAGGTGACAGCAGTGTAGTTAAAAGACTGTGTGCAGGAAGGGCGTGCATCGGAAAAGTGACAGCGGTGTAGTTAACGACACGGCGCAGGAAGGGTGACAGCAGTGTAATTAGAAGACGGGGTGCTAAAATAAGAGGTACCGGAAAGGTAAAAGCGGTGTAGTTGGTTATAGGACATAAGAAGAGGAGGGACCGAAGACGGTGACAGCAGTGTGATTGGAAGATATGACGCTGCAAGGGCAGGGACGGAAAAGGTGACAGCAATGGAGTTGGAAGACTCCGGCCAACAATTAAGACATATTTTAGGACCCAAAACATCATTGTGACGAAAGTACTTCATCGGGAGAAAATGTACAGTTAAACACTCTGCCTCGATCGCCGTTTCCATTGACGGAGGCTATGAATATACGAGGCAGTAACTATTTAGTTTCAAATATATAAGTGCTTTCCTAAACGATGCAATGTGGGGCATCGCCCCCCCCCCTCCCCCGGGGTTATCCCTTGCAACTTTCTACTCCTAGACACCTTAGAATTCCTTTTTTTCCTTTTTTGCGAATTTCCGCCTCCAAGAGGTGATTATAATTGTCAAGCAATTACTTCTTTAAGTGGCCCTGCTCTGCCTCCTTTAGAAACACTACGCAAGGTTGTGTGGGCGATAAGCGGGATGGTTGAAATCAAAATTAAAACTGGATTTCATTCTTGTTGTCTAGCATGCATAGTTTGTATTGACAGATACCGGCATTACTTTATATTTTCTAGGATAACTTACCATAAATGTGAACCGTCATAAACCGTCACCCGTGAGATCTGATGTCGAAATAATTATCAGTAAAACATTTAGGTCTAAATAATTGCAGTTTTCGTTTAGTTTGACGTTTAAGTTTAACAACCAACACTTTAAGTTTAATCAACATGGTATTTAGATCCTTACCTTTCGGGTTTGACGATAAAGGGTCTTCCTGACGATATTTGTACACCCGTTGTGACGATTTAAGATCTCGGGTTCCTAATATCGTCAGTTTTACACCACTCCCATAAACTCTCTCATAATTAATCACGAAACAGAAATAATTTATTTTTCTTTTTACCAACGAATAGCTGACTTAATCTTTTAAAGGGAACAATTAAATGGTTTTACTTATTCGTTCTAATTTAGAAGAACGGGGCGTTTTTAGAAGCAAAAACATTTGGAGTGACGAAATTAGGACACCATACGTTACCGCCACGCGGACCGTGGCCAGGGGGAGGGTAGTCTTCTCCACAGACCGCCGCTACGTGGCGCGCTCACTCTTCGCGTGGAGATCAGGCTGTGAAAGAGCATTACGGGGCGGCCGCAAGGGGGGCGGCTGCCACGGGCACGCCGGCCATGGAGACCACTGCTACGGGGACGGTTGCCACGGGGACGGCAGCTGTGCGGATGGCGGCCATGGGGACGGCTGCCAGGGGGACGGCTGCCAAGGGGACGGCGGCCATGGGAACGGCGGCTACAGCGGCCAGGGACACAGTGGCTATAGGAAACGGCGGTCACGGCAGCCAGGGAGACGGTGGCCATGGGGACGGCGACCGCGGTGGCGGCCAGGGAGACGGCTGTCACGGGGACAGATATGCCATGGGGACAGCACGGCGGCAACGGCGGCCACGGCGGCGGACCGGGAGACGATGGCTATAGGGGACGGCGGTCACGGCGGCCAGGGAGACGGTGGCCATGGGGACGGCGATCGCGGTGGCGGCCAGGGAGACGGCTGTCACGGGGACACATATGCCCTGGGGACAGCACGGCGGCCACGGTGGCGGCCAGGGAGACGGCTGTCACGGGGACACATATGCCATGGGGACAGCACGGCGGCCACGGTGGCGGCCAGGGAGACGGCTGTCACGGGGACAGATATGCCATGGTGACAGCACGGCGGCCACGGTGGCGGCCAGGGAGACGGCTGTCACGGGGACAGATATGCCATGGGGACAGCACGGCGGCCACGGTGGCGGCCATCGAGACGGCTGTCACGGGGACAGATATGCCATGGGGACAGCACGGCGGCCACGGTGGCGGCCATCGAGACGGCTGTCACGGGGACAGATATGCCATGGGGACAGCACGGCGGCCACGGTGGCGGCCAGGGAGACGGCTGTCACGGGGACAGATATGCCATGGGGACAGCACGGCGGCCACGGTGGCGGCCCCGGGTTCCAACCGCCCACCCCTTTACCCGCGGCCAAATTGACTAGTGGCCCGCAGAATGTAGCTGATTTTATCTATAAAGACAGTCAGTACGAGCATGCAGACACGCAGATGTTACCTTGATGCCCACTGAAGAACTGTAGACGACATTTTTGTCACTGTTATAGAAGTAAGCGTAATGTGAACTGCAACACTGCCAACAGGGTGTCAGGCTCAGGCATCAGCAATCTTATACCTGATGCCACTGGATCAATTCCGTTACCAAGCACTCTCACCAAGGATAGTGCTCTCACAGAGCGCACCTGCTTGCAGGTAAAATATGTACATAGAGCGTGGCAGCGCCACCTGGGAGTTGAAGCCTGAAATGAAATAGAACTCTCTCATAGAGGAAGATTTCGAACTTCCGCTGAAAAATATGTCAACAAAGCGGCATGACATCGTAACGTTTAGATAACATTGCAGTCTTTGCGCCGTGATATTGCGGAGAATCGAACTGTACCGATGTTGAAAGTAATATATCAACGAATTACTTGGATACCTAAGCGCTTAACCTTCTTGACGCGACTTAGTACTCGAGCTTATCGTTCACCTCAAGCAAATTACTGGAGACAGTGGAGTGCCAAGTCGTATTTCACAACCCCGGCTGTTATCGACCTCATTCAACGACAACGGGGGAGAACTGTTGAAGCTGTTTGCCTTTGTTATCGTGTCCACATGAGCACAAATCGTTTCTCGTCATCTCAAGTACCAATCAGCACATGCAAAGACAGTGAAATAATGTCTGTGTCTACGGATCTCCAACCTCCAGCTGCTGTACGCGGCATGAAAGAGCTGAATAAAGATTTGTTTCAGAAAACAATTGTGGTGTGGGGACTCGAAGTAAACAAGGACCAAGTGCTTCGTGTTACTAAAACTCTGAAGGAGTTTTTACTTAAACAGCCTGGTATCAAACCTATTGTTGATGTAAAAGTAGATGGTGCCGAAGAATTAGTTGGAAGAAAATTGGTATATTTTGATCCTGCTAAAGTAAAAGATAAGGAAACATTACATGAAAAAATTCAGAAGTTTCTTGCTGAATGCAATTTGGAAACTGATAGCTTCAGACTATGTGAACTTCAACTGACATATGACAATTGGATCTATCATGATATCTTGGCAGCTATTCTTCCAAAAGATTCAGATGGAGTAGCAGGGTTTACAACTGTTGGACATATAGCACATTTAAACTTACGCGAAGATGTGCTAGATTATAAAAATATTATTGGTAAGTATATATATTATATATGTTGGAAAGTGTGGCTTCCTTACATCATATATTATACCTCTCTAAGCTTACTTTGCATAGAGTTAACATCTATATAGTCAAATAATGTATTCAGAAGGTTTTTCCAAAATATATAAAAAATCATAATGTTAATAAGATTGATCAACTTATTTATTTTGTAGTAATACCTCAATATCTGAAATAAATGGTACCTATATAAAGTTTAAAATAAGAGAAATTTTTTACTACTACCTGACCATCTAACCACCTTTAAAATCTGCCAGTGATAACCACTGGGGGAGATTCATCTCTGTTTATTGTCTGATCAAGGTTTTGATAATCTGATATAGCAAGTATAAGGTGGACAATTATGTTTCTATTTGACAATTATATAATTATATGATTTGATGAAGTTATTTGTTATGAACTTATGTTATTTTTTATTCCTGCAGGGGCAGTTCTGTTGGACAAAGTTGCCAGTGTCAAGACTGTTGTCAACAAAACCAATGAAATTGACAATACCTTCAGGTTTTTCAAAATGGAGATCCTGGCTGGAGAGAATAATATGATCACAATGGCTAAAGAGAATGGTTTGATGTTCGAAATGGATTTTTCAGCTGTGTACTGGAATTCTCGCCTGGGTAAGTCAGCACAGGGGTCTGTGTCTTATATGAGTGAAGGGACAACGCTCCGAAAATACCAAGTAATGGATAGAGTCCGATCATAAAGAGATGCAATCAAACAGGCTCATTAGGCACAACTCAACAAAAACTAAAAGCTTTGGTTCTGTTATTTGTGTAGCTGTATGTAGATTTTAGTCTACTATGTCTCCAAAACTATTCTACTGTAAATGAATGTTTCTGGCTGGATTAAATATCTGTCAATCTCTAAATCAGATTGAATGCTAACTGAAGTTTTAACTATGTCAGTTACTGGTATTGGGGATGATTCGTAAGATCAGGTAACATAGCAAATCTAGGTCACATGCATTCTCCCAGCTTATCCTTGTCCTGTTGAAGTTGGCACCGAATTAGTATTCATAATCGACTTGATTCATAGTTTAATGTCCACTGTAAATTATGACATATATCTTGTAGGCACAGAACACCAAAGAGTGGTGGATGGTCTCCAGCGCAGTGACATCGTTTATGATGTCTTCGCTGGCGTCGGTCCCTTTGCCGTCCCGGCTGCAAAGAAACGATGTCGGGTGATCGCCAATGACTTGAACCCGGAATCTTATCGCTGGCTGAACCGCAACATGAAGCTCAACAAGGTTAAGGGCGACTTCAACACGTACAACATGGATGGCAGGGACTTTTTGCGCACGATTGTGAGGGACGACCTGCTGAAAATGTGGGGAAATTCCGATGAAGCCGTGAGTGTCGAAGCCAGCATCCACATCATCATGAATCTACCGGCTCTGGCTCTCGAGTTTCTGGACGTATTCCCTGGGTTGCTGCACGGAGGGGATAGGGCTGCTGAGTCGCGGCGGACCTCCAAGCTGCCCACAGTGTATTGCTACTGTTTCAGCAAGGCGGCCGACAGCAAAGCGGACGTCAGGGAGCGGGCGGAGCGGGTCATTGGGTGCCCTTTACCAGGCGACCACGTGGTCAGGTTCGTTCGAAACGTGGCGCCGAATAAAGACATGCTGTGTGTGGTCTTCAGGCTGACCGAGGAGTTACTTAATGGCAGCGCCAAGACACTCGGCGAGGATGAGACAGGTTAGGCGTCATGCCCATTATCTATATGTAACAGTGAGTCAAGGCATTCTACAGGCCTCGGGTGGAGGGATCAGGGACCGTATTTATAAACCCCTCTTAGGTTACGCACGAAAAGTGTATTTTCATCTTAGCCTCACCAGCTCGTTGTGGTGGTGCTCATGATTAAGAAATCCTTTTTAATATACTTTTAGTATTTTTTTAATTGAGAACATGCACTTATTGGGTAACTAATTATGTATCTTGAACCCCGCTAATCGCTCGACAAATGTTCCGCTAAGTCTTCCACGTAGCGCTAAGTAGTGAAGTAGCCTAAGTTGCGATTATGATTACGGCACCTGCCCTTTAGCCGAATATGTGTAGTAGTTGACTCGAAAGGATCGTCAGTTCGACTCCCGCCTTGGAACAATTCGATCCCGCCGTTGCATATATATGTAGTTCTCCCTGCAATTTCTAACCTCTCCAAGCGGCATACAAGCCCAGTTCTGGGGCGGTATTCATAATAAATGGCTCATTTCGGTCGTGACTACTCACAACGGAATGGTGAAATTCATAACCCAAAGAATTAATTAATCTAATATTGATAATTTCCAATCCCAGAATCCACCTCACGTGTGAGTCTGTTTCTAATCTGAATGAGATAAATAATCCACTAAGATTTTGCTTCGCGCTAAGTGCATTTGCGTGGCGCTACACACTACATCATCATGCGCTCAGTGAATGTTTGTGGGAGCCATGGCGATTGCGTGAAGATAGTTTCATCAATCTGTCGCAGCGCACAGCAGTTCAGGCAAGCACTGTGGCTTCGAAGCGTCTCATTTGCTTGCACGTCATTCACACACGAATTCTAAGCTTTGTCTTGTTTTGCTAATGCTGCGGATCTGCCTCACCTACATGTCTGTTTACAATGTATGGTCTATAATTTTAGGAGCGGAACCCGCCGAGAAAAGGCAAAAAGTGGACCGACCCGATGTCGAGTGAGACGCTAACTGCAGGCCACAAGGCCATGGTGAAGACTGATGATGAGGGGCAAGGCTAGCGGGGTCTACTTCATACCAACCAGGATATCGACACTCCTTGCCGTTAACTTGTCATCAGTTATTTACGTATCTGTAAAACGCAACATGTCATCATAAATCTGGAGCACGATAAAATTATGTTGCGAAAAAAGAATGAGTTTCGTACTTTACGGTGTTCGTAATTGGTTGCTTTTAATGTACTCAATAGGTATATTGGGGAAGAAAGGTTATATTACGTCTTCCGTCAGAAAGCTACACTGCTAAAGTCGAGATCCGTCAGAAAGATACACTTTTAAAGTAGAGATGCGAAGGAATCATGCGCTGTTTAACTCGAGATGTCCTCCATACCAATGACAATATTCGCGGATTTCATTGTGATCTTCAATCCGATATCGCAATGGCCTTCACTATCGACTCGGTCTAAGATCAATTTTTTCGACTTTGCAAGATCGGATACTAGTCTTTCTGCACTTCCATTGATGTCATGATTAACGTATTCATGCCAATATAGATTTAAATTGCTAGGTTGGCATTCGTCTGTCTGCGTAAGACGATGGCGTTGCAGTTCATTTGACGTTGATTTATGTGCATCAGTAAGCCAATCTGATACCTCTCAGAGCTTGCCGCAGTCACCCCACCTGTCGTGCGGATTTCCGTTCGCTCTGGATTCAACAAACGTGTGCTGAAAGAGTATGGTCAAGCGGTGCCTCCATCTAGTGGGCGATTATACTGTGATAGGGTGACGACAGACTAATATCGTCGGATATGATTGCATGGTGCGACAAAATTACATATCCGAAGAACGATTTGCAGGGGGCTACTTTAGGTTGGGTGTGAGCTCTGTGGTGGGATGGGTTGGAGCTCTGTGGTGGTGGTGGTGGTGCTGGAGAGGTGGTGGAGGTGGGGGGAGTCTACAGCAAAATAGGAGTGGTATCCGGCCCCGTTGGACCGGGCCTGAATCCGCCACTGCTACAGTGTTATATCGGCTATTCACGTTTGGTAAGTATGACTACTCGCAACCCACCCGTCGACATGTTGCAAAAAAAGGAAACACTGCCATAGGTTAACACAGCAAGCCAGATGTAATCCAAGTCCTGCTGAAACAACGGTGAAAATCTCTTCGGCACCTCTTGTGTAACCTTGAACTTCTCTGGACGTCGCAGCGTGCGTGTTTCCTCCTACCCTTTCTAAGCCTATAGCGTGGGCGTTTTTTTCCGCATATATACACGTACGTGCACCCTGCTATCTGTTGCCGGTCGCCATTATGCAACGCTAGACCTATCGGATGCCGCGAACGTAGCCTTTGCAGCGTAGCCGGCCTTCTCGCCGGGTGACGTCATAGTGACGTCACGCCGGATGATTCCATGCCAACATCCACACCGGGAGGGTGAGAAGGGGAAGCCACGTTGCCTGGTGCGCTGGTGGCTGGGGATGTCCGGTATCAGTGGTTCCATCCTGCCAGGAAACCATTGACAGACAAACCAACATTAGCACGTCATTCAGTCGCCGTGTTTGCTTAAAAGGCGCACAGAAAGGTCGAGTTAAGACCCATGGTCTCGGATATTTCTGTCTTTGTTTGGCAGTGTGTTGCTCGTATCAATGCCAAGTGTTCATATGGAATTTTTCAATCATGAACGCGTTGTGGCGGCGTTTCGACACAATGTTATAAATCTACTGGTCCGTCGAAATATAACACTTTTCCGTTGACCTTTAAAGCAATATACTTACATGCGCCATTTTAGATTTACATTTTAGAATCAAGACTCAAAGTATCTCAAAATTACGATGCATATATGTTTTATATCTCTGAGAATCTGTAAAACAACAATTTCAACATAAAAATTGGCGGTTTATTTATATCCCCAGCTAACACACAACGTTCGCACACGTTAGTTTTTGGTTGTAATTGGTTGGTTGTTACAACGTTCCTCACAAACATTGAAGTAATATCTTCTAGCCTTGATCCCATAAAACTTTGAATAAAACCTTTGCCATGTGTAGTGACTAATACAACTTGGCTGCGTGTAGCAGTTGTTATAAATACATAAATAAATTGTGAGAAGTCGACGGTGGACGTTTTCCCAACGTTAGGACAACCGTAACTGAAAAATTAGACATCATGAAAATATGTAATTGATTGTACTTGGCAATCATGCTTCTGATTAATTCATCATATACGAAGTTGTTTCTCACATAAGGCACAATTTTAATACTGGACTGAACGTCGGACAACGTTTTCTGAAAACGTTCGGGAAACATAAAAAAAAAACATACATTTTCACGTTATCTCAGCCAAAACCAAACCAAAAAAAAAAACGTCATGACGTTAACTTGTTTGCTGGGTCGCGCGCGGACGTGATAGCGAGCCGCGGTCGACATCACACACAAAATACCGAAAAAGCGAACAGGTGCGCAATGCGGTCGACAGTGCGCATGGATATAAAGCTGGTGACCAAATTGCTTCTCTTCGGATAGCCCACAGGCTTTCAGAATTTAAATTCAAGACAGAATATACTTATTTGACACGGGGAAGAGGTTGGTAATGCAACGAATTACAGAATATATAGCTTTAATTTATGATTCGCACTTAAAAAGAAACATTATTGACACAGAGCGAAATACGTTGACGAGAAGACCATATATATATATGACTTAGATCTAAGACCAGGTATATACAACTTACATCTGAGATTAAATATAAAGATTTAGATCTAAGCCTAGACATATACTGATCTAAGACTAGATATATATGACTTATAACTGAGAATAGATATATAAGACTTAGAGTTAAGTCTCTAGCTGCAGACATACTTAGATCTAAGACTAGCTATATAAATACTTCGAACTAAGACTAGCTATATAAAGACTTTTATCTAAGATTAGATATATACGACTAGCGTCTAAGACTAGAACATTTGAGGCTTACATTAATTACACAAACATGTTAGTAAACTGAGACAAACTCGTCTTTCTTACGGACGATAACGAACCTGCATACATCACAGATTAACCCGGATGTGATGTCTGACCCATTCCCGTTATCTGACCTGACGACCATCATTGTGGGGCTATATTAAGACTTCTTATTCTTACCCGAAGCCAGGCGATCAGAAGAATGTCAGAGAGGTGGTTTATTTGACAGGAAACATATGCCACGGCACATTATAACGGTTATAACGCCGGTAGTATCAGGGTCGTTTGTCATACATCTATCTACACCGACAGATCTATTTACATGGGCCCGGTGCGTGGTCTGCATGGGGCTTGTGCCTGTCTGGTAAAACCCTTGAAATCAAGGACCAGACAGACCGACATCCAGTCCTATTGATACTATTATTAACGCATCACCGTGATATTGGTGATCCAGACGGTAAAACAGGGCGTCTAGCCGGCGTGTAAGACGTACCCACTTCGTCGACTGGCGGCTTGGGTAATACCATGGCATATGTAGACACTATATGTATGTAGGTCTACCAGACTTACATTGATCAAACTCATTACAATGTCCAAGCAGCAATTCTGTAAATTTTTCTTTTGAGTGCGGCGTAAACCTGAGGCCATGACCTGCACGTCTGGATGAGAGTAAGGCCGACACATGGTGCAGTTGTTCGTCGAGATGCAATGGTATATCATATATATAGGCCTACAGGACTTTAAGCTTTAAAAGTTGAACCTCGCGGATATATCTAATTACTCTTTTATTGCTATATTATATGTAAGTTACACAGTGGGCCGCCGACCACTCGTCCAAGATTCAATATAATTTACATCCCGAACATTCGTCAAAAATAAGATTTCAATGTATGTAAAGCTAGATGTAGGCTAGCTAGTAACGTTACATATACCATGTTCAGTCTTTATGGAGTAAAGAAAGGCAGTTAGCCTAGGTATTGATTCCATATGTATTTTCCTACCCCCGCGTGTCTTATACGTACGCAAATTCGCCAAGGTGAATTAATGCATCTTCTCTATTTTGCCGTTTTCGTAATACCTTCGCTGGCTTACCCTTATATATAATTAGCTCTACCTGACGTGCTGGGAATTGACGCAGCATTTACGGGAGAGGGGGGGGGGGGGCTTTCTAATACAGGATTCAATTTCGTTCGAGTAACCTTCCTTCGCCAGCGGTGGACTGATCGATAAAGGGTGCCGCCCTTTTTTGCAGAACCCCAGGGAGTCTCATAATTGGCATCTGCTTTCGGCAGATCGACAAGATCATGCGATCACATCGATGTATACTTGCGCCAGGCGCGCATGCGCCATGCGATGCGAAAGTGGCTGACGGACCCCCCTCCCCCCCCACCCCCCACCACCACCACCGGACGTTCCCCCGCACCCGGATCGGCTGATGTAAGACGATCCCTTCCGTGCACCTCTGAACTTTCCGGGGTAATTTTATCATCTTTCTGGATGCCTCTTGCAGTTAGCGTCCAACCGTTCAAGGTGAACACTGGATCGGGGCGCGTTGGGATCCGTGGATGGGACGCTCGACCCGGATCTGGCTTTTACCGGCGCTCTCTGCACTTCCGGCCTATCCGTCAAGGACGCTTCGCGGGAAGGAGCCTTGGATTTGGGGGATTGGGTGGAAGGTCCGGGAAGGGGTGGGATGGGGCGGACCTCGAAGCGAAGCGGGAAAGGTCATTTTGCATTATAGGCTATACCGGCATATATTGAAAAATTATCTCGCGCGCTCTAGCGATAAGGTACATGTTTAAAAAAATATTATTACTTTTACTTAATTTATAATCCTTATGCTAGTTTGCGCTTAATATTCACCCTCGTGTCAGATGTAACTTCTACCCGAACCTGTATATGCCTTGCAACCCAATATTGACTATATATATATCACTCTTCAGACGTGCCATATTTTGTTTGTTAACAGCGCCGTTTGGCGGGTATATTCAGGGTCAATCATTGACGCACACAAACCCTCCGGGGGTGGGATTGGCGTGGGCTGGGTGCGTGAATGATCGAGCGGTTGGCCTCGGGGTGGGTGGGTCTTTCGGGTTTGTAAAAACAATATCATATATATATATATAGTCCACACCCTTTTCGAACGCCGCGGGATGAAAGACGGTCAGCCTGACTGTCCGGGGTGAAGGTTGATGTGGGTGGAGGCGGTGTTTACGGAATCCCCGCAGTGTCCTGAGAACCAGGACGCCTCATTCGGGAAGAAACACGTGCCAACTGCTGCGCCCTCTAGCGTCAAGAGACTACGCACAGGTATGTGCAAAGTGCGAAACCGACAGAGAACAAAGTTCTGTTCGATCGAATGTCCAAATCGCGACATGATATACTCGCATTTAATGCGTATTATATGTTAGTACTCGTTTATAGCGACAATACCAATTATCGCCCCCCCCCCCCTCTCCCTTTTTATTATTTAAATGCAAGTTGCACAGTCAACAGTTTGTAGCCCCCAACCCCCTTTTTTGTACCCCCCCCCTCCCCCTGGACTCTTGGCGAACCCCTCCCACACTCCATAAATTCTGGAGAACTCGTCCCATAAAAGTGGACCCCCTCCTTTTATTTGGGTAATTCTGGATCTACACTGTACGGAACCATTTATAGCTATCACGGTTAGGAAATGACCTCTTCTTATTTCCTTATATATATATATAAATCCGCATCTCGAAATATATTTCGGTGATGACGGTTCCTTTATGAACTTTAACATTCGAAAACTACCAACAAACGCGAGGAAATAAGTCGTGGCAGGGCTTATCTGACATTCATTTATGCACACGCCACCTTTTATCGGGATTATTAAGTGATATACATGTATACCGGTACCAACGGCCTGTGGCCTTCCCGTCCCCAACGTCACCCGCAGCTGGCAGCAACCCCCCTGGTGGTGGGGGAGGCCATTTGCCGTGAGGGGGTCCGTCCAGTACCAGGCTCCCCTAGCCCGGTATGTGAGCATCCACCCCCCCCCCCTCCCCATCCACGCCGTTTGAGCTTACCTGTCGCCCCGCCCCGTTCAAATGAGTACCGATATAATTCCATCTCCCAGCAGCAGGTGAGATAAGCCCCCGCCCCGCCCCATCCGCCCCCCCCCCTCCTCCTCCCCCCCCCCCCCCCTCTCCCAAGAGCTAGAAGCTGACAGTGCACTGAAGTAGAGCTGGCGGCGGCGTGGGTAGGGGGTACGTTATCCTTCGCCCTCCTGCCCGCAGGTAACTGTGATGGCCGGTGGGGTTGGGGGTGGGGGGATCATTGCCTGTCCGGAGTCAGTCCTAATCCCCGATAGCCTCCCAGCCTGGTGGATCATGCCTGAGTCCGCGCTGGGCCTCCATGACTCAGAGCTGATCCAAGGTCCCACCTGCTGCCAGCCAGCAACGCGCGCCAGGGTAACCTGGACACCCTCTGGGCGGTGAGGCCGGGATGAGGAGGGGGGGGGGGGGTGGGGGGCTGTGCTGTGAGGGCCAGTGGTCGTTTAACGGCACATAAACAGGGCTGGCCCTGTGGGTGGTGCCTCTTGTGGTATGCACGACCGCCCCCCCCCCTCCCACTGGTGGCTACAAATCTTTTCTTTTTTGAACGAAATATTAATTTTAGCGAATATGAGTTTTATTAATACATGTAAGCCCACGTTTGTATGCATTGTGGCTATTGCTATATGTCTCTCCGTTGTGTCATTGCGTCAGGTACAGAAAAATCCCAGCAAGAAGTGTGTGTGTGTGTGCGGGGCGGGGGGGGGTGGGGGCATGTAGGATGGGATGAGCTATCCGAAAAAACGGGTAATCCACATGCATAGTACATGATAGCATTTTGTGGCTAACTATATGTATGTTGTTATGGCTACGTATGTGTGTCCTTTGCGCATCATAATGACGCAGCTGATTAAGTTACTTCTCATCAGTTTCATCTTTTTCCGGTTCAGGGGCGGATATAGGAATTTGCAAGTGGGGGGGGGGGGGTGCCATCTGCTCTCTGAAAACTCGCGACCAGGGGGGGGGGGGTTGCCCTCCCCCCCTAACAGCTGCTCACACAAATATTTTCCACCTACTCAGTGATTGTCTAAATTATTTGAAGAAACCGACTATGACGAAAGTGATCTTGTTAATATTAAGCATTTTTGATGACGTAGAACACATGAGAGCCGCCCTGGACGCGTGATATCTAAACAGATTAGTTTTGTTCAAGGGTAAATGTTTGATGATAAGCTGTAAACTTGATTCATGGAGTGTGCGACGAACATATCTTAGAACGATACGACATGGCATAAATCAACATATACACGCCATGCAAAGTATCAACGAATTTAATAATCTAAAAATAACTATACGAATTTAACACGTCATACATACTTCAGATATAGTTTACCCTTACAGCTCTCCGCTGTCAGTCAACTAAAAGCGATAGTAAGGTTTAACTGGCTACAGGTAACCTCTTCACCATCCTCAGGCATTTCAAGCAATCAACACAGATAGTGATGCTGCCTCACCGCCAATCAGCTGCCTCGTACACACTATACATTTGCAAAATGCCCTGACAAACGTGCAGGCCTAGATCTTGTTTTCAAGATTCCACGTTATCTGCCCTGACGAAAGTGAATGTCTGTACTTGTTTACAGTTGAATATCTTATTTTATTATATAATAAGTAATCGAAACTCCGAAATTTAGTTTGGTGCAAATATCTGCGAGCGAAACTGTTGGCGTACGCTTTCAAGTGATTAAATAGAATGAATGATATATTTACCTACGAGCAACTACTATAACGAACGCACTCAAGATAACGCGAAAACAATTTCGTATATATGGGATTGTGACCATCCAGATTTAAACTCCAGTTAAAATAAATAATTTATACTTTTCTCTTGACGTCCTTTCATCTAATAAACCGCATATTATATTATATCGTTTACTATCGAATACATCATTATAAATAACTACTATTACAAAGTAGTATCACATTGTCTTATATAATAGTTTCATAAATTATCTCTCATATGAGATCAAGGATTTATAATTATCTGCTATCTGATTCTCATCGGAACTACATTATAGGGTTCCCACCATCTCAGCTGTCTATATTTCCTCTGATATATCATAGGTAATGTTGCGACCGAACTATTTCAATCATTTATGAATCATCCAGTAACGTAGCACCTTTCCAACAGTGTACCATGTATATTTCATAAGATACGTCTAATAGCCTGGCATAACATGGCAGTGCATAGCGGCGAGTCGGCTGTAGGTAAAGTGATATGTGTGCGGTAATCTGCAGATCATTGAGAGACATCAGCTTTACAATAAACAATATACTTCATACTTTACTCCCATGAAACTGTGAAATATACTTATATATGTTATATATTACATCGGTATAAGAACGATAAAGATATCAGTGAGTTGGGTAGTAACGAAGTGTTTTCAATTATAACGAACCTGAGGTAGATTCCACCGAAACTTATCATGTCGTGGAGTTATATGAAAATGACGTCAGACCGCATTGTGCAGCAAAACTAGTAGAGGGTGCTTTGATAATGTCCGTTATGTCTGAGAAACCCTGGTTTAATCCTCTCAGCATAAGCCAGTAACATTGTGCTAATGTGCGTCATGACACAGCAGCCGGGGTGCTGGCAGTTCAATCTTCCTCCTCGGCGATGACGTTGACAGAGGGAGGAGGAGGGTCGCGTCGGGGCTTGGGCCTCACCCGCGGCGGGATCGGGGGCTGGGACTGAAGGGGCGCCCTCTGTGAGTGCGAGACTCCCCTCTCTTGTTGTTCGCTGGGCTGTGGTTGACCCCTGGGTTGGCTCTCGGCTTTGGGGGGTCTGGTGGGGTCGCTGCCCTTGACCGTGGCCAGCCTGACCGGGTTCACGCTGAGGACGGAAGGCGGGGAGGACATGGTGCTGTGGGTCGGCCCCGGTCTCGTCATTGATGACGTCACGGATGACGTCACGGATGACGTCACCGGGTACGTTCCGCACGACGTGGTCGGCAGCGTCTTAGCGCCGGGGAACCCCGGCCTCGGGGAATGGCTGCGGCGAGGCTTGCCCAGCGGGATTCGGGGCTTGGCCGGCATGACGTCATCGAGTCTCGGGATCACCTGGGCTTGCACGGTGCGGATGCGAGGCCTCGGGGAGCTGAGGTTCGATTCCCGCGGTGGCTGGTCGCTCTCCGGCAGCGACGCCGAGCGGAGTAACTGAGATATGTCGAGTCTCTGTTTCCGGGCCTTTCCGTGACGCCCTCTAGCGGAATGATCCAGACCGGAAGCGTCCCCCTCGGAACTGTCCGAGCTCGTGTGCTCGGTGGGGGCCGACAGGGTCAGGCCCGCAGCCAACTTCCGGGTCACCAAGGGCGACGCGAAGGGGGAAAAGCCGCCTTCGTTCAGTGACTCCCCGATAGACTTACTCCTGGCCGTTAAGAGACCCGGGGTAATGGAAGGCCGGACTTGGGCGGTGGGCTGCACGGTCGGGGGTTCGGTTTCTGGAATCTCGCCCGCTCCCGCCCCCCCACCGCCGCCCGGGGCCTGGACGTACATGGGGCGGGCGTGCGGGCTGCTCGGCCGTGTCTCGAGTCGCTGGCGCACCGTGCGCAGCTTGGTGATGCACTCCGCCATCTTGTTCTCCATGGTGATGGACTCGGTACACATGGCCTTGTCCTCTGTCTCCACGGCCGGGGTCGAGGTCGCCTGCGTCACCAACGTCACTTCCGGCGTGTTGGTGGCCATCTCCACCTTCCAGAGGATGTTGGACGGCGCCGAGAGACCCTCGTGCGAGAAGGTGCTGCCGCCAGCCCCGCGCGTGCCCCCCAGCGCCGGCCGTCCGAAGGAGGAGGGCGTAAAGCGCTCCTTATGCAGCAGCCCTAAGGCCGGCAGACGGTCCTCGCGTAGACCCCCGCCTACACCGCCGCCGCCGCCGCCGCCGCCGCGTAGGGGCCGGAAACGGGGACTGCGCGGTGGGGACACGAGCTTGGGACTCATGGCTGCCGGGACCAGCATGAAGGGGCTGCTTCTCGTAGCGCTGCTCCCGAACAGCGGAGAGGAGGACGCCGAGGAATCAGCGAAAGACAAATCCAGAGAGTCCTCATCCGACACAGCCTCGGTTTCGTCTTCCTCGATACATCCTAGCTTGGAGCGCGGCCCGTCGGCGATCGGTCGGTTAGGCTTGGACGCGGCGTTCGGGCCGTGGTACTTGTCCACCGGTTCCTTCAGCTCCCCCTTACTGGCCGAGACGCTCTTGTCCACCATGATGCGCTTGGGGGGCGAGCATCCGCGCTCCACCAGCGTGGAGAACTTTGGCGGTGAGGTGTGGCGGGTGGCGAAGGTCGGCAGCTGAGCGGTGTTGGTGCCTCGGGTGACGCACATCGGCCGGGAGGGCGCCACCAGATCGCGGTAGGCCGCCGTCACGTCCAGCGTCGACGTCTGCTTGTCGGCCATGTCGATATTCTCCGTGTAGACATTCTTGTGCATCATATGGACGAAGGGCGTGCACGTCTCCTTCTCCGTGAAGCTGACCTGCGGCATTGCGGTGCCGCTTTCCACCGCACGGACCATCGGCGTACCAGTCCCGCGGTGAATTATCGTCGGTTTCGGCGTCCACGACTCTTTCGTAGCCATGGTAACGGTTGCCATGACGCCTCGGTCGTGTTTTGGGAAGCGTACGGGCGTCGACGCTCGGTTGACGTACACGGGACTGACGGTTGACGTCGCGGCGTCGGTGGCGTCGATGGGGATCGGGGACGTCTCGCGTGCCGTTGACGTCACATGCGGCATCGATGTTGCCCTGGTAACGGTGTCAGGTTCAAACAGGATCGGGGAGCTTCCCCTAGCGACGGTGAGGATTGTGTGAGTGCTGGTGGCGCTGTGTTTAAGATCGATGTCCCTGGTCGCCGTGAAGCTGTCTGACGTGGTGGGATGTACGCCAGTACCCTGGTCACACGTCACAACTCGTTCCGGACTCGTCTCCTTATCCGGCATCGGGATGTGGATCGGACTACAAGAGCGATCCGTAAACTCCTTGCTGATGGGCGAACTGCCTCTGTGGGTCAGTGACGTCACGGGCATATCGGTGGACATCTCCCGCGTCTCCATGGCGACGGTGCCCGTGGCGGCGTTGACCAAACCGAAGGGTCTCACCAGCGTGACCTTGTCGGCCATCCTCGTTGTCGTCGTCATAGTGCCCTGGTCGGCTATGAAGGGCTGGTCCGGGGACGTGGAGCTGTTCTGCATAGCTCGGCGCACCGTGCACATCCCTCGAGATAGCGTGTGCGGCCGCTTCAGCACGGCCACATTGCGCGTGGCGACGCGCGCCATGGTGTCTTTATCGACGGAAATGACGTCATCCGTTGCCATGTCGGCGTCCCGCGTTGCCACAGCGACGGTTTCGTTGGCGCTGTCTGCGGTTGTGACTCTGTGCATCGTGCTGGTGCACGCCGACGCCGTGTACGCTCGCCCTGGCGACGTGCCTCGTTCTGATAACTGGATAAATGCCGTGCATGTCGCCACCGTCGACTGCTGAATGCTGACGATGGGATCGTTTTGCGAATCGACCATTTGCACTCCCTCCGTGTTGGTGGCCAAATCGGCGGCCAGCACGCCGCGCCCCATACTCGTATCGTTGTCCGCTGTCTTGACAACGGTCGTCATGGTTGCCATGGAGATGCTCTCCGCTTGTTCCGTGTACGTCTTCTTGTCGGCGGTTAACGGGGCCTTGGTAATCGTTCCCGTTGTTATGGTGACCGTTTGCGGCATGTAGGTCGCTTTCTCCACGCATTGCACGAAGGTGTTGCTGCCGAACTCCCTCATTTCTTTATCCACGGTTCCTATTCCCTTGCTTAGGTGGATCAACTGTGGCGTTCCCACCGCTACAGAGCTGTGGCTTACACACGGTGTACACGTCTCCTTGTGCTCCGTTTCCATGGGGATCGGGTCGACCCCTGCCTCTGTCTGACTGATCGTCATCACCTCAACGCCCATGTCCTTCACAACGACCTTCGGCGTTCCCGTTCCCTTGCTATCAGTTATCATCGCATCAGTCGATATCGCCTTCGATTCCATGGTGACGGCGACGGTTGCTACGCCGGTTTCCATGGTTTCGGTTGCCATAGTGCCACAGGCCACGTCTCCCGTATCAGGCGAGACCCCTACGCCGATGTGCACCGTGAGTGAGTTCGATCCCATGGATGTGGCCCCATGGGCGAGATGCACGTGTCGAGTGTTCGCCCCGCAGTCCTCCCGCCGCACTGCCTCTGTCCCCGTCGTCTTCTCCGCCGTCACTACATCCGTCGCCACGCACTGATCCCTGGACAGCGAAACCTCAGTGCACGTGGTGGCGTCCGCCATCTTGACAGCCTTCAGAACTATAACGTCCCGGTCTGTGTTAGTCTCTTGGTCGCACTGGATTCCCCGGTAGATGTCGTTAGTAGCGTCCCGGAGCTGTGTTCGATCCGTGCAAAGTCCGACTTCTCGACTCGCCACCTGGGAAGTGTTAGTCTCACGATGCTGGAGCGCGATTATCGCCGTGCCGGAGGCCCAGTCGCGATAATCTTTCACGTGTGTTTCCACGGCGACGTCACAGACGTTGACGTCACTTCCGCCGATACCGGCGTCCTTCAGACACGGCGTCTCCGTGTTGGTTCCCATGGCAACCAGGGACACGTGCGGAGTCGCCGTCTGCTTGGTGGCGAACTCCACCCAGGCGGTGTTGGTTGTCTGGTCGGTACAGGGGGTCACCAGGGAGTCGATGAGGGTGATGACCGTCTGGCACAGTGAGTCCAGGGTCAGGGTTTTCTCGGAGGGACCCGCTCGTGTATCATCCCGTTCGCTCCGACCACCATCGGACCCTGGGAGCTTGCCTTCCTCGGCCTGGGCGGTTTCAGTCGACGTGGACCTATAGGACTTGGACGGCATGTCCGTACCGTGATCAACCATGTTGAAGTATGCTGTGAATGTCTCCTGATTCTTCATATCCACCTGACTTATCCGCCTTTTGAAACCTACCTTACCCTCGATGTCATTCTCCTCGGAGAACATATCGTCTTCGGTGGCGGCGTCGCGGGTTGTGACGTCATTGTCCCCGCTGCCGACGTGCTGCTGAAGGATGGTCTTGGTGCCGGAGGCCCTGTCGACGCCGTACAGCTTGGCCGTGACGCCCACCGTGTCCGTGTACACGACCAGCGTGTTGGTGGCCTGCGTGGACTGCTGGTGGCGCGGGGTCGAGGTGACCTTGTCCCTGTGAGACGGCCTCTCCGTCAGCGTCCCTTTGCTGTGACAGTCGTGGTTCGCCTGCTCCGTGTTGGTCCCCAGGGTCTGGTGGCAGACGGCTGCCGTGTTCGTCTCCCGGCTCGTCAACTCGATCAGACCCACCGTGTCGGTCACGTGACTGGAGAGAGATTTCTGCCGCGTCAGCGTCGATCTGTCGACGGTTTCCTTCACCTTGGTGACACTCTCCATCGTATTGACGCCCTTATTGGCGATGAACGGCCGCTTGGGGGTGCTAGTGGTCTGATCGGACTGACATATGACGTCAGTCTGGATCTTCCGCTTCATGGTCGGCGTTAGACCCACCGTCATCGTCTGGCGGTTGTGAACCTCCGGTCGTGTCATAATACACTTGGTCCTGGTCAGCGGCCGGGATCCGGAACCAATTCCGGACCCGGAACAAACGCCGGATCCAGATCCAGATTCCAGCGGAGGGGACGTCCTCGTCTCCGTCCCGGATTCCCTATGGACCACGTGATCCGTCTGGGTTACAACCTCGTGACAGAAATCCCGAATGGCTTTCCCCATGGATGTCGCCATGTCTTGCCGACCGATGAAATCCGTCTGCGTATCCGCGTTGGTCCCGGCCCAGGAGCTATACTTCTGGATCATCTCGCGATCCAGGTCGCTAGGACTCCGATGCCCCATGCCACTGGACTTGGCTACATCCGGGCACTGTAACTGGTTGTCATGAGCATTGCCGGTCTGCAGGTAACCGAAGATGAGATTTCCGGGGACGAATTTGACCTGACGCATGAGATGCTCCGGACTCACCCCCCAGTCCTTCTCCAGCAACATGCTGAGTTTCTCTTGTATTTCTTTCTTCAGAAGCAACAGCTCGATGCTCTTATCCTTCAGGAATATCTCAGTCAGGTTACACGTACCCTGTAAGCTCTCGACACTTTCCAGAATCTGGTCCTTCTCTTTGAGGAACTCCAGCGTCTCATCCCCGAAGATCTGATATAGGTCTCTGACCATTTCCTTCTCCTTCCGTCTAATTGCCGAAATGGAGTTAATGGCCATATCCCGAATCTGCTCCTCCGTATGTTTGACTTCGGACTCGCAGCTGTTGATGAGGTGCAACTGGTCCTTTAACCCCGTGATGCGCTCCCGACACTTGAGAAGCAAGGCGTCCAGATTGAGGCGGTACTTCTCTATGCCCTCCGTGAAGGACGTGACCTCATGACCTTTGTGCTCTTGGAAGGTGCAGACGACGCAGATGCAGACCTCGCAGGGGACGCAGTAGAAGCGCACGACCTCCTCCTTGTGTATCTTACACTCGATATCCTTCTCCACGTCGATGTCGAACAGACTATGCGACAGCGTCACTTTGGTCCGGCGGTGCAGATCGACGCAGTTGCGGCACAGCAGTTTGCTGCAGTCCAAGCACTTGGAGACCGCCACGCTGGCTCCGATCCCGCCGTTAGGGGTCGCCCCGCCGGGACAGATCTGGCACTGTGGCGCCTCGCTGCTCGTCCTCCGCCGGTCGAGGATATCCCACAGGTTGGTCACGAGGAAATTATCCGGAAGTCGGCGAATGCCACCTGCGGGTACTTCCGTCTTTTTGCGACATATCGGGCAGGAGACGGCTCTGGAGTAGAGCAGGTAGCGGTAGGAGCGTTCCATCTCCGCGTCCTGATGCTTCTCCAGGCAGTCAGCGCAGAAGGTGTGCAGGCAACTCAACGTCTTGGGATTCTTGTAGATTTCGTAGCAGATTTTACAGACCAAGAACTGGTCGTTAATCTCTTCCATCAATTTGTCACGTGACGACGCCATCTTGTTTTTTTGTCGTGTCGTTGTTCTTCCTGTTGTTGTGTTTATGTTTTCTCCCCGTACTGCAGGACCCTGAGTAGATAACTTCGCTTTGCAGGGGAGAAGCGCTACCTTCATACAGCGGCTGCCGTCCTAATCAACAGCCGCGCGTCCCCTTCTCGCCACATTGTGGCTCTCATGTAGTTGCAAAAACAATGTTATCAGCAATCCACTTCCGATTCCGCCGCAGGAAGACGTCCGGCCTCGCTAGGGGGCACCACCGATGCGCCGTTTAGCAATAATAGCCACGGCTTTCTCATACTTGAACCCTTAATTACACCGAGGTCCGCCGATAGGTGTTTATCGCCGGCCGTGGCTAGTGGCATGGTACCGTCCGGCCAGGCCACTCACCTACTACTCCAGAGATCCCACTCCCCCACCACTCACACACACACACACACGTAGCGGTCGCGGCCGCCGACACGGCGAGTGGCAACAAGCAAACTAAGAGGCGGAGATGTCCAGACGCTAAGCCATAACCTTGTATTCAGAAGTCAGCATGAAACGGACTAGATTTTTAACAGTCCAGAGCTCGATGCAGAGCCTCCAGGCACTATCCTCCTCCACCCCTCCCCCGTCCATCCATGACTCGCCGCCCGCCTCCTCGCCCACCGCCTTCCTGCCGTCTCTTCCACGGTATCTGTTCGTGCCTTCCTGGCCCCCTGGTATCCTGTTCGCCTCTCCCCCCAGGGGTGCCGGCCCGGGTGCCCGCCCGCCCCGGCAGACGGCGTAATTGGGGCTTGGTGCACCTTGCCCCCTGCTGCTGCCTCGGCGGCGGCGAACAGGGGGTGGAGGTAGGGGGTAGGGTAGGGTAGGCGCCTCTCTTCCCGCGAGACTGAGAGCTGTCTGCTTCCTCCTCCAGGTCTTTACGTTCTCCTGAAAGAAGGAAAAAAACAGAAGATGGAAAGATGTAAAAAAAACATATGGTTCTGTCTCAAGGTCAACGGTAAGACAGATCGAGCGGAGAGACGAAATAAGTCATTTGGAGGTCAGAAACGTAACCTCTATCATTTACGTTGTCGACTATTGATCAAGTGAGAACATCAGGAATGACGTAACAATAGTGGGGGCCGGAAGGGAAGGGGAGGGGGGCGAGAAGGTTGGGGGGGGGGGGGTGAGAACAGACAGTGGCGTCTCTCAGCCTCCGGGGAAGCCCAGCTAAACTCATTCCAATCCAGAATCACATTTAAAGTTTGTCTTCACACTTTCTCCCCTCCCACCGTTTTTTCTCCCGTCAGGCCCACCCCCCACTGTATCACTGCTTCCCCACCGACCACTGTATCACTGCTTCCCCACCGACCACTGTATCACTGCTTCCCCACCCACCACTGTATCACTGCTTCCCCACCCACCACTGTATCACTGCTTCCCCACTCACCACTGTATAACTGCTTCCCCACCAACCACTGTATCATTGCTTCCCCACCCACCACTGTATAACTGCTTCCCCACCAACCACTGTATCATTGCTTCCCCACCCACCACTGTATAACTGCTTCCCCACCAACCACTGTATCATTGCTTCCCCACTCACCACTGTATAACTGCTTCCCCACCAACCACTGTGTATCACTGCTTCCCCACCCACCAGTGTGTATCACTGCTTCCCCACCAACCACTGTATCACTGCTTCCCCACCAACCACTGTGTCACTGCTTCCCCACCCACCACTGTATCACTGCTTCCCCACAAACCACTGTATCATTGCTTCCCCACCAACCACTGTATCACTGCTTCCCCACCCACCACTGTGTATCACTGCTTCCCAACCCACCACTGTGTATCACTGCTTCCCCACCCACCACTGTGTATCACTGCTTCCCCACCCACCACTGTGTCACTGCTTCCCCACCAACCACTGTATCACTGCTTCCCCACCCACCACTGTGTATCACTGCTTCCCCACCCACCACTGTGTATCACTGCTTCCCCACCCACCACTGTATCACTGCTTCCCCACCCACCACTGTGTATCACTGCTTCCCCACCCTTCACTGTGTATCACTGCTTCCCCACCCACCACTGTATCACTGCTTCCCCACCAACCACTGTGTCACTGCTTCCCCACCCACCACTGTGTATCACTGCTTCCCCACCCACCACTGTGTATCACTGCTTCCCCGCCCACCACTGTATCACTGCTTCCCCACCCACCACTGTATCACTGCTTCCCCACCCACCACTGTGTATCACTGCTTCCCCACCCACTAGTGTATCACTGCTTCCCCACCCACCACTGTGTCACTGCTTCCCCACCCACCACTGTATCACTGCTTCCCCACCAACCACTGTATCACTGCTTCCCCACCCACCACTGTATCACTGCTTCCCCACCCACCACTGTGTATCACTGCTTCCCCACCCACCACTGTGTATCACTGCTTCCCCACCCACTAGTGTATCACTGCTTCCCCACCCACCACTGTGTCACTGCTTCCCCACCCACCACTGTATCACTGCTTCCCCACCAACCACTGTATCACTGCTTCCCCACCCACCACTGTGTATCACTGCTTCCCCACCCACCAGCGTATCACTGCTTCCCCACCCACCACTGTATCACTGCTTCCCCACCCACCACTATATCACTGCTTCCCCACCAACCACTGTGTCACTGCTTCCCCACCCACCACTGTGTATCACTGCTTCCCCACCCACCACTGTGTATCACTGCTTCCCCACCCACCAGCGTATCACTGCTTCCCCACCCACCACTGTATCACTGCTTCCCCACCCACCACTATATCACTGCTTCCCCACCCTTCACTGTGTATCACTGCTTCCCCACCCACCACTGTATCACTGCTTCCCCACCAACCACTGTGTCACTGCTTCCCCACCCACCACTGTGTATCACTGCTTCCCCACCCACCACTGTGTATCACTGCTTCCCCGCCCACCACTGTATCACTGCTTCCCCACCCACCACTGTATCACTGCTTCCCCACCCACCACTGTGTATCACTGCTTCCCCACCCACTAGTGTATCACTGCTTCCCCACCCACCACTGTGTCACTGCTTCCCCACCCACCACTGTATCACTGCTTCCCCACCAACCACTGTATCACTGCTTCCCCACCCACCACTGTATCACTGCTTCCCCACCCACCACTGTGTATCACTGCTTCCCCACCCACCACTGTGTATCACTGCTTCCCCACCCACTAGTGTATCACTGCTTCCCCACCCACCACTGTGTCACTGCTTCCCCACCCACCACTGTATCACTGCTTCCCCACCAACCACTGTATCACTGCTTCCCCACCCACCACTGTGTATCACTGCTTCCCCACCCACCAGCGTATCACTGCTTCCCCACCCACCACTGTATCACTGCTTCCCCACCCACCACTATATCACTGCTTCCCCACCAACCACTGTGTCACTGCTTCCCCACCCACCACTGTGTATCACTGCTTCCCCACCCACCACTGTGTATCACTGCTTCCCCACCCACCAGCGTATCACTGCTTCCCCACCCACCACTGTATCACTGCTTCCCCACCCACCACTATATCACTGCTTCCCCACCAACCACTGTGTCACTGCTTCCCCACCCACCACTGTATCACTGCTTCCCCACCCACCAGCGTATCACTGCTTCCCCACCAACCACTGTATCACTGCTTCCCCACCCACCACTGAATCACTGCTTCACCAACCACCACTGTGTATCACTGCTTTTCCTGACGACGCTGGCATTTGCAACGTGTATCAAGTTACATGATCAATATTGGGGGTTGCATGGTACCTTTGCATTTTGCACTTCCTTGAGCAAATAAACATAGTGAACGATCGGTTTCTTTCTTTGCTTTCACCTAAAAACTTCATCAACCGTAAAAGTATTTTTCAGTGTTCTCTCTATTTACCATCATTATTCATGATCATTGTAGATGAGCCGTATTACGATGAACTACTACCATTGCATCTTGTATTGGTGTTCTTGTATATGTAGTGTACCATTGCAGTGCTGTATTCCGGTCTTCTACTGTTTGAACAGTATTGACAGAACATGTTTCCAATCGATATAATACATTGCATCCCGTTCAACTGCTTGAAGCTCCTCAGATGCAGTAGCCGGATGCACTCACCCTGAAGGGTGAATGCTTTGCTATAAGCACCTGTAATTAATGGCTTAGTCGTGGCGTGAGAGATACACCTGGGTGCAATCGATGGATAGGCGAGATGCTCTTAAATGCTTAGTGTAAATAACGATCGATAAACTAGCTGTATATAACCATTGAACATATATGTTGCCAGCACGTGTATGTACAGTCATTGTTGATAGATAAGGCTCGGTTTTATTTGCCGATAATAGTGTGCACAATGCAGCACAAAGCTACGTTGAAGAGAATTTTACCTCATATCATAGCGCCAGTTATTTGAAATATACATAGAGGTATATTTGTAATTTACCGGTATTCGTAAATTCGGATTATCATGTCAACGATGATATTAAATTATTTTATGCTCCGAGTACGAGGTGTGCACAATGCAGCACAAAGCTACGTTGAAGGGAATTTTACCTCATATCATAGCGCCAGTTATTTGAAATATACATAGAGGTATATTTGTAATTTACCGGTATTCGTAAATTCGGATTATCATGTCAACGATGATATTAAATTATTTTATGCTCCGAGTTAGTCGTCATTATCTTCAATACAACGTAGGACATCCAGGGTAGGCTCTACTTACAAAGACAGCAAGTTAATTGATTTCTGATTTCCTCTCTGCAGTGCTATCCGACAATGAAACCACTGAATTGTATTCCGCTTCTCTGAAGCACAGTTGACATGAATGACGGGTACGTCAGCCATGAATGTCCTCACTTCCTGTCCACAATTACATCACAATCACTTCCGGGGGAGACTCCTAGACGCCGCTAGGGGGCCATGCACTATCGTCGCTCATTACAAGTTTTGCTACAAAACTTCATCGTCTTCGTGTGACTGGCAATCCACGATATGTTATGTACGTGTGGCTGCGCCACGTGATAAACATTGTCCGCTGGGACCGAAGGTTGTTAGCGTTGCTGAGCCAAGCAGCCAGCCAGCCAGCCTCGAGGGTCCGACGGCTAGTCACCGAGACCGACAGATAGTCAGTCAGTCGATCAGTAAGCCAGTCGGCTAGCTAGCTGGCGGGGGTGTGAAAGCGGGCGAAAGTTGTTGAGTTGGAATTGCTCATATGCTCCCGTCTTCCCTCCTGCTCTCCCCTCTCCCCTCCTCCGTCACTTCTTGCTCGCTCTCTCGCTGGCGGCGCACGCAGGATTGTCCCGATTGTTGGCGATGGCGGGGCTATATATATAGGCGGTGCGGTAAGGGTACCCCTCCATCCAAGATCGCGATTCCGTCCCCTGCCTACAGGCACCCCCAGGGCGGGCCGCTCCGCCTACTCCGCCCCCTCCTCTTCCTCTGGCCACGTGCTGTGGGCCTACGGCTCGGATGTGTTTGCCCGGAGGCTGCAGAGTCGGAGTCGAGCAGTGGTCGGCCTCAGGCTTGGCGACCCGTGGTCGGCCTCAATCATGCTCGGCGTCCCGTGGTCGGCCTCAATCAGGCTTGGTGGCCCGTGGTCGGCCTCAGGCTTGACGGCCCCAAGGTCGGTCTCAGGCTTGGCGGCCCGTGGTCCGCCTCAGTCAGGCTTGGCAGCCCGTGGTCGGCCTTAGGCTTGGCGGCCCGTGGGCGGCCTCAGGCTTGGCGGCCCGTGGTCGGCCTCACGCCTGGCGGCCCGTGGTCGGCCTCAGCCAGGCTTGGCGGCCCGTGGTCGGGCGTCAGGCTCGGCGGCCCGTGGTCGGCCTCAGGTTTGGCGGCCCGTGGTCGGCCTTAGGCTCGGCGGCCCGTGGTCGGCCTCAGGTTTGGCGGCCCGTGGTCGGCTCCAGTCAGGCTTGGCAGCCCATGGTCGGCCTCAGGCAGGCTTGGCAGCCCGTGGTCGGCCTCAGGCTCGGCGGCCCGTGGTCGGCCTCAGGTTTGGCGGCCCGTGGTCGGCCTCAGGCTCGGCGGCCCGTGGTCGGCCTCAGGTTTGGCGGCCCGTGGTCGGCTCCAGTCAGGCTTGGCAGCCCGTGGTCGGCCTCAGGCAGGTTTGGCGGCCCGCGGTCGGCCTCAGGTTTGGCGGCCCGTGGTCGGCCTCAGGCTCGGCGGCCCGTGGTCGGCCTCAGGTTTGGCGGCCCGTGGTCGGCCCCAGTCAGGCTTGGCGGCCCGTGGTCGGTCTCAGTCAGGCTTGGCGTCCCGTGGTCGGCCTCCGTCAGGCTTAGCGGCCCGTGGTCGGCCTCCATGATCTGTCAGTCGGAGAAGGCCGACCCGGGAGAGGCCGACTTAGGGTGGTCAACGGCGGGAATACAGCACCTGTACCTCCGTAACTTGAAAACCCGATAACACTGACACATCTCCTTCTTTCCCTCCATCACCGTTCTTCCATCTTCTATAGCCCCCCCCCCCCCTCCACCCTGTCCTAAAGGTGGTATACCCGCCAGAACCCTTGCCATTGCCATCCCTCTTCCCTCTCCCATAAGAGAGTCCTCCCCTCCCCCCACGTCTCCTCCCGATTCCTACATGCATTCTTCCCAAGTTTCACTTCCCCGAGCCGATTTCACCTTTCACCCCGTGTCTCTCATCCTTCACCCTGTTCCACGCCATCCCTTCCTATCCAGCCAAACCGATCTCATCACCCCCCCACCCCACCACCACCACCACCTCCACCTCCACCACCACCACCACCACCACCACCTCCACCCCCACCACCATCACCACCATCACCACCACCACCACCACCACCACCCCCACCACCCTGCCCCGCATGCGCATGGCATTCTATCCGGAAGAGACATTTGATCCGTCTACCTACCTGATCCCGATTCTCCAGGATGCTCCGTGTCAGGTGTGGTACGCCAAGCAATGAATGGGGTGTGTGTGTGTGGGTGGGGGGGGGGGGGTGTTGGCGTTGGAGGTGGAAGGGGGGAGGGGGGTGTGGGAGGGGGAGGGCAGCGGGCCCACCCTGCCTCAGCTAAAGGCCCCATATCACCGCATGCTGCCGCCGCTTCGGTTACATCTACCTGTTTCTGCCCCAACCCTGGCCATTCACTCACACGACATGACATTCGCCCCCTCATCCATCCCCACCTTCCCTACTCCCACCATGCCCATCCTCCTCAAAGCCCCCGCCCTCCCACCGCCCCCTCCCCCTCCTCTCGGCCGCCCGGCCCCCGCCCCCTCCCACCACAAGCCCGCCCCCCATCCCCCGCCCCACCACCCTTACTCCACCAGGTCCGCCAGCCGTGTATCCCCGCCGCATTAATATCAGGCTAACCAGGCTGAGACAAAAGTCTCGAAATGTGCCAAAAGTACATTATATCGCCTCGAACGTTTCTGCATACAAAAGCCGCTGCCTCCGTGATGTTTTCAGCTAACCATTTATGTATATTATTATCGCAGAGATGAAAACCGCTGTTACCCCACCCCCCAAACACACCCATTCTCCTTCTGCCCGGAACTTCTTGTGCTGATTCATTGCTTTTCCGTGCGTCTAACATTTCTCATGGTACACCAGTTCCATGAATGACAACATCTACCAAAAACCACAAGCAAACAACATACGGTTTCACGACCTCAATTACCCTACGGCGTACCAAGAAACCCCCACCATTCAACCCAGACATATAGATTACAGCCCAAAACACACACATGACCTTTTTCTCTAACGTAGATAAAATTGGAACTGACAACCCGTACGGACAAGCATATATAGGTCTAACCTTACCTCTTTTTCGGCATGCTGCGTGGGTGCTACCGGTTGGTTCAAACTATGGAAGGGGATACGAGCAGCCAGTGGGATCATCTATATCACCTACACGTCCCTCGTCTTCCAAACATTCAATCAGTCGTAACGTTTGATCTATTTTGCTGCTCAGACCAGGGGCGGATATAAGGGGGGGTGGGGCTTAGGGGGGTTGCAACCCCCCACCTTGGGAACTTGAACATACACTGTGAAAGACGGGTTCTCCGAACACCCCCCCCCCCCCAGAGAGCCACCCCCCCACCTTTGGCAAATTCTTAGATCCCCCCTGCAGACAATATTCGTGGTCACCCACACACCCCTCCTGGTCGTTCATGTTCTGAGCCCCCGCTGCCCAAGTGGCGAAACCGGAGCCGGGGGGAGTGGGGGTGGGGGGGGGGTGTGTTCCTGGAGATCAGCTAGGGCCCCCCTTTTATGATCGAGGACGCCAGTTTCTATGTAAATTGTATGCCATCTTAAGTGTGGACTCCGTTGTAGCCCTCAACCCTTCCCACCCCAAACCCAAACATCTTCCAATATGCAAGGTTGAGACTACATCCATCGAAAACCCTTCAACACTTTGTTTGTTTAAGCGTAATCAAAGACCAGTTCTCTAAAGATTATTCGTGCTCGTATGAACGCTGCAACTTAAGTTGTCTTAATTAGAGTAGACTCGAAGTTATAGTCAAACCTGTGGATATTTTTAACTTTATATAAAGGTTAATAAACATAAGGCTGTGGCGGCGGTTGTTTTTTTTTCCCTTTGCTGAAAGCAGAAGCAGCTGGTCCGATCAATCTACTTGGAGCCTTCCGTAAACACTACGAGTTTGTATTTTGGCAGACACACCTGGTGAGATCGAGTTTAATGGCCGTCAAAGGGCGTTTGTCGTTCCGTACGATCATTAATCCCATTTGCTCCGTGCCTCGTTCCTGGGGGTCACGGCCAGGATATTAAGGAGGGTGGGGGTCATGGTGCAGGTCCAATCCAGGTATGCCTACTCTCTCTACATTAATGGGGAGGTATACACTAATTATCCATCATGAAAAGGCAAAGTTATCCAGGATTACTCATGCATCCTCCATAACTGTGAGTGATTCGCGGAAGCGCGGTGTTTCTACTGTGGTCCTAACTTTGACTCATCACCATAATCCTTACTCTATCCCACTCTCTGGTTTCCTGGTTTCATATGCCCATTCTTGCGACCATATTTATCAATATTATTTCATTTGGGGACACAAAAGTGTATATGGCAAAGTAAAAGTTTAAAATTCTTTTAAATCAACACTAAAATACCAAAAATAATTGAACCGGTACAACTAACTTCCGACCATGCAGGGTTAAAAAAAGTTCATTCTTCCACCGAGTGTGGTGTCTACACTATAACCGCCTTTCATGTTCATTGTACTGGCTCTGTGGGATATACATGTACATTCAAAACGCTTTCTAACACAGTCAGCTTAGGAACATCCACGTGGGTTTGTCGGCTACTTAGTTTTATGCTCGGAGGGGGGGGGGGGGTATTTAATACATTGCTGGGTTTCGGGGGTGGGGGGGGGGTCCGCGGCAAAGCCCACCTTTTTATCTCCACAATTCACTTGGAAGGGGCGTTTTACCTTTTACCGCCAACATCTGTTTGGAGGGGGCGCTTATCGCCACAATCCGCCTGTTGACCCGCTCTATGTCGCAGTTCCGTGCGGACCCGCTCTATGTCGCAGTTCCGTGCGAACCCGCTCTATGTCGCAGTTCCGTGCGGACCCGCTCTATGTCGCAGTTCCGTGCGGACCCGCTCTATGTCGCAGTTCCGTGCAGACCCGCTCTATGTCGCAGTTCCGTGCGGACCCGCTCTATGTCGCAGTTCCGTGCGGACCCGCTCTATGTCGCAGTTCCGTGCGGACCCGCTCTATGTCGCAGTTCCGTGCGGACCCGCTCTATGTCGCAGTTCCGTGCGGACCCGCTCTATGTCGCAGTTCCGTGCGGACCCGCTCTATGTCGTAGTTCCGTGCGGACCCGCTCTATGTCGCAGTTCCGTGCGGACCCGCTCTATGTCGCAGTTCCGTGCGGACCCGCTCTATGTCGCAGTTCCGTGCGGACCCGCTCTATGTCGTAGTTTCGTGCGGACCCGCTCTATGTCGTAGTTCCGTGCGGACCCGCTCTATGTCGCAGTTCCGTGCGGACCCGCTCTATGTCGCAGTTCCGTGCGGACCCGCTCCATGTCGCAGTTCCGTGCGGACCCGCTCCATGTCGCAGTTCCGTGCGGACCCGCTCTATGTCGCAGTTCCGTGCGGACCCGCTCTATGTCGTAGTTTCGTGCGGACCCGCTCTATGTCGCAGTTCCGTGCGGACCCGCTCTATGTCGTAGTTCCGTGCGGACCCGCTCTATGTCGCAGTTCCGTGCGGACCCGCTCTATGTCGCAGTTCCGTGCGGACCCGCTCTATGTCGCAGTTCCGTGCGGACCCGCTCCATGTCGCAGTTCCGTGCGGACCCGCTCTATGTCGCAGTTCCGTGCGGACCCGCTCTATGTCGTAGTTCCGTGCGGACCCGCTCTATGTCGCAGTTCCGTGCGGACCCGCTCTATGTCGCAGTTCCGTGCGGACCCGCTCTATGTCGCAGTTCCGTGCGGACCCGCTCTATGTCGCAGTTCCGTGCGGACCCGCTCTATGTCGCAGTTCCGTGCGGACCCGCTCTATGTCGCAGTTCCGTGCGGACCCGCTCTATGTCGTAGTTTCGTGCGGACCCGCTCTATGTCGTAGTTCCGTGCGGACCCGCTCTATGTCGCAGTTCCGTGCGGACCCGCTCTATGTCGCAGTTCCGTGCGGACCCGCTCTATGTCGTAGTTTCGTGCGGACCCGCTCTATGTCGTAGTTCCGTGCGGACCCGCTCTATGTTGTAGTTCCGTGCGGACCCGCTCTATGTCGCAGTTCCGTGCGGACCCGCTTTATGTCGCAGTTCCGTGCGGACCCGCTCTATGTCGCAGTTCCGTGCGGAGCCGCTCTATGTCGCAGTTCCGTGCGGACCCGCTCTATGTCGCAGTTCCGTGCGGACCCGCTCTATGTCGTAGTTTCGTGCGGACCCGCTCTATGTCGTAGTTCCGTGCGGACCCGCTCTATGTCGCAGTTCCGTGCGGACCCGCTCTATGTCGCAGTTCCGTGCGGACCCGCTCTATGTCGCAGTTCCGTGCGGACCCGCTCTATGTCGCAGTTCCGTGCGGACCCGCTCTATGTCGCAGTTCCGTGCGGACCCGCTCTATGTCGTAGTTCCGGGCGGACCCGCTCTATGTCGTAGTTTCGTGCGGACCCGCTCTATGTCGCAGTTCCGTGCGGACCCGCTCTATGTCGCAGTTCCGTGCGGACCCGCTCTATGTCGTAGTTCCGTGCGGACCCGCTCTATGTCGTAGTTCCGTGCGGACCCGCTCTATGTTGTAGTTCCGTGCGGACCCGCTCTATGTCGCAGTTCCGTGCGGACCCGCTCTATGTCGTAGTTCCGTGCGGACCCGCTCTATGTCGTAGTTTCGTGCGGACCCGCTCTATGTCGCAGTTCCGTGCGGACCCGCTCTATGTCGCAGTTCCGTGCGGACCCGCTCTATGTCGTAGTTCCGTGCGGACCCGCTCTATGTCGTAGTTCCGTGCGGACCCGCTCTATGTCGTAGTTCCGTGCGGACCCGCTCTATGTCGTAGTTCCGTGCGGACCCGCTCTATGTCGTAGTTTCGTGCGGACCCGCTCTATGTCGCAGTTCCGTGCGGACCCGCTCTATGTCGCAGTTCCGTGCGGACCCGCTCTATGTCGTAGTTCCGTGCGGACCCGCTCTATGTCGTAGTTCCGTGCGGACCCGCTCTATGTTGTAGTTCCGTGCGGACCCGCTCTATGTCGCAGTTCCGTGCGGACCCGCTCTATGTCGCAGTTCCGTGCGGACCCGCTCTATGTCGTAGTTCCGTGCGGACCCGCTCTATATCGTAGTTTCGTGCGGACCCGCTCTATGTCGCAGTTCCGTGCGGACCCGCTCTATGTCGCAGTTCCGTGCGGACCCGCTCTATGTCGTAGTTCCGTGCGGACCCGCTCTATGTCGTAGTTTCGTGCGGACCCGCTCTATGTCCCAGTTCCGTGCGGACCCACTCTATGTCCCAGTTCCGTGCACACCCGCTCTATGTCGTAGTTCCGTGCGGACCCGCTCTATGTCCCAGTTTCGTGCGGACCCGCTCTATGTCGTAGTTCCGTGCGGACCCGCTCTATGTCGTAGTTCCGTGCGGACCCGATCTATGTTGTAGTTCCGTGCGGACCCGCTCTATGTCGCAGTTCCGTGCGGACCCGCTCTATGTCGTAGTGCCGTGCGGACCCGCTCTATGTCGTAGTTCCGTGCGGACCCGCTCTATGTCCCAGTTCCGTGCGGACCCGCTCTATGTCGTAGTTCCGTGCGGACCCGCTCTATGTCCCAGTTTCGTGCGGACCCGCTCTATGTCGTAGTTCCGTGCGGACCCGCTCTATATCGTAGTGCCGTGCGGACCCGCTCTATGTCGTAGTTCCGTGCGGACCCGCTCTATGTCCCAGTTTCGTGCGGACCCGCTCTATATCGTAGTTCCGTGCGGACCCGCTCTATGTCGTAGTTCCGTGCGGACCCGCTCTATGTCGCAGTTCCGTGCGGACCCGCTCTATGTCGTAGTTCCGTGCGGAATTGCTCCATGTTGTAGTTCCGTGCGGACCCGCTCTATGTCGCAGTTCCGTGCGGACCCGCTCTATGTCGTAGTTCCGTGCGGACCCGCTCTATGTCGTAGTTCCGTGCGGACCCGCTCTATGTCGTAGTTCCGTGCGGACCCGCTCTATGTCGTAGTTCCGTGCGGACCCGCTCTATGTCGTAGTTCCGTGCGGACCCGCTCCATGTTGTAGTTCCGTGCGGACCCGCTCTATGTCGCAGTTCCGTGCGGACCCGCTCTATGTCGTAGTTCCGTGCGGACCCGCTCTATGTTGTAGTTCCGTGCGGACCCGCTCTATGTCGCAGTTCCGTGCGGACCCGCTCGGTGGATTATTTTTTTTCACGACAAACCCGCTATATAAACGCACCTTTTCTGTCTCATCTTCCCCGGTCGCAAGTCTCACCCGCTCCCCCCGGTCGCAAGTCTCCCCCGCTCCCCCCGGTCGCAAGTCTCACCCGCTGCCCCCGGTCGCAAGTCTCCCCCGCTCCCCCCGGTCGCAAGTCTCCCCCTCTATCATCTTCCAATACTGAACTCTAACATCTTCCAATACCTTCCAATACGCAACTCTAACATCTTCCAATACACTTCTAAAGGTATAATACAGATCATCCATCGAAACCCCCGGGAATACTTCGTTTTAAGCTGCAACTTAAGCTGTCTGAAAGGAAGGGAGCAGATTTGGTTCGTTTACGACGATTTAACTTATGTAAGTCATATGGCGATACTGGGAAGGGTTAAGTAGAGCGGAGCGTGCATCGATCCCCGTTACTCTTTGTGAAGAAAATGATGGAATCTTTATCCTGCACAAATGAAGACATTTGCACAGGTGGGAGTTCGCCCCACGCACCGATCGCCTGAGCAGACCACACACAACAATTAGTACAAAGCAGAATCCACCGGTCTAATTCAGGATGTCGGACATCGACTGAACGCTAAATACGGATGCTCTACACGCCAAAACCGTATGTTTCCACTTCTCGCCTAGTTCTAAATGATCCACTGGACCTTAACCTTCTTGGGTAGCCGACCAGGAGTGCAAAAGAGGCCTCCCTTTGTCGAACAAATGGTGGCACCCTTTCGAAGGTTTCTTTAATGCGAATGATAACAAGGTGGGATTTCCGGCGAAGTGGTTGCCCTCGGAAGGGTATCGCTTTACAAGTAGCGGGGTCCCTGACTCACCGGGCTCTGTACGAGAGTAAATAGTGCGCAGTAGGAGAGTGTGCCGCAGGTCCTCGTTACTTTCAAATGATCTATAACCACGTGGTGTTTTGTTTATTTTTAACTGTAAAAAAGAGGCACTCGATGAAGTTAAACCATCTTTTACAGTTCAATATGCAAGGTGATCTCGGTGGTCATGGTGATGGGACAGACATAGGCTGATGTAAACCATAGTTTAACAATGGCTCACGGAAGTGGGTGACGCCAACATGACGGAACGACCGGACACGTAGATTATTTATACCAAGAATCTTGATATTAAATTATCATAAAAGTCCCTACACTAAAGTCCGACATCGCCATACCATATACATACACAAACCGAAGACTGGCACTTCTAACATTAACGTTGTATAAACATCGAAACGATTATTTATGGATCCCGATGACCCCGGGTTATACACATGAGATTATCTCTTCACGGCATTACCTCGATCCGGCTGAACTAGAATCCTGGCTTCCTTTTCAATTTTCCACATGCCAAGCCCAAAATATTCTTATATCACAATACAAAAGGAATATCCGAACTCCACCAGACTACCGAAATCTGCCCCAACATATATCACATATGCTGTTGGACTCAGGAGAGCATCTCTGTCTCTAGGCTTAGATAACCTGCCCACGTAAACACGATTGTCGGGTGGAAATCGGTTGAGTTACGGGCCCAGAGTTCAGCTCTCGGGCACGAGTCGACTGGCGGCTCCGATGCAGCCTCAACGCCCGATGGGGTGGTGTTAATTAGCGTGCGGGTGGAACAAGGTAACGACAGCCCTCGAAACAAGGCGTCGGCAGACATTATCGTGTTGTCTTTGTGATATGTAGGGGGCATACATATCATATATAATCTATCATGCATGATGAAGCCTAGATATGAATGACAGGGTTTAGTCTCGAACGAGAGATATTTATATATGTAATTAAAGTGAGCAACTCCGGTCAGAGGCTCGTTTTTTCACCCGAGGGAATGCGGGACCGTTGGCCATGGTACAGTTTTTTTCATTAACACTCTGGCACATGGTACTCGGGATGAGCTTGAAGCATTTGGACTTTCGAATACCGAATTTAAAGCGTAATTTTTTGTATATAGAACCAGATGTGAACATCATTATGTCGCTACCGAGAATCGAACCCAGGACGGCCGGCTGGGTGCGCCGGCCAGGAATTACACGCTACCAATTTTAATGGTCTAAATGCAAGGGTGAAGTTCTTCCCTTCTTTACACCGGAGAACACAGGAAGATGGCGACTATAGTGTCTTTGTGTAAGGCCAGTACATGTTTACTGACGGAGGATTAGCCCCCCCCCCCCCCCTCCGCCACATACACACTCACCAGCCCGCTGCTACTGTTGTTACGGGAGCGAAGCATGCTGCTGCAGGACATTAAATCTTCCCAACTGACCTCATCCAGGCTTTACTGCTTAAGAACTCTAGCATGCCCCCCCACTCCCCACCTCTCCATGTACCCTAACATGAAAAAATGCAAAATTACGAGTTTTTTATTTGTTAATTGTGGCCGCTTCTTGTACGGTTCAGTGGTATTGCTGTGGAAGCGACACAACGAGCAGAAGACTCGCCTTAATCAGCTTCCGATCAAAGTTAAAAACGACAGCTCGGTTAGCCTTAGCGCCCTCCCCGGGATAACCCCTCCAAACCTTAGCGCCCTCCCCGGGATAACTCCTCCAAGCCTTAGCGCCCTCCCCGGGATAACCCCTCCAAGCCTTAGCGCCCTCCCCGGGATAACTCCTCCAAACCTTAGCGCCCTCCCCGGGATAACCCCTCCAAACCTTAGCGCCCTCCCCGGGATAACCCCTCCAAACCTTAGCGCCCTCCCCGGGATAACTCCTCCAAACCTTAGCGCCCTCCCCGGGATAACCCCTCCAAACCTTAGCGCCCTCCCCGGGATAACCCCTCCAAACCTTAGCGCCCTCCCCGGGATAACCCCTCCAAACCTTAGCGCCCTCCCCGGGATAACCCCTCCAAACCTTAGCGCCCTCCCCGGGATAACCCCTCCAAACCTTAGCGCCCTCCCCGGGATAACCCCTCCAAACCTTAGCGCCCTCCCCGGGATAACTCCTCCAAACCTTAGCGCCCTCCCTGGGATAACCCCTCCAAACCTTAGCGCCCTCCCCGGGATAACTCCTCCAAACCTTAGCGCCCTCCCTGGGATAACTCCTCCAAGCCTTAGCGCCCTCCCCGGGATAACCCCTCCAAACCTTAACGCCCTCCCCGGGATAACTCCTCCAAACCTTAGCGCCCTCCCCGGGATAACCCCTCCAAACCTTAGCGCCCTCCCCGGGATAACCCCTCCAAACTTTAGCGCCCTCCCCGGGATAACCCCTCCAAGCCTTAGCGCCCTCCCCGGTATAACCCCTCCAAGCCTTAGCGCCCTCCCCGGGATAACCCCTCCAAACCTTAGCGCCCTCCCCGGGATAACCCCTCCAAACCTTAGCGCCCTCCCCGGGATAACCCCTCCAAACCTTAGCGCCCTCCCCGGGATAACCCCTCCAAACCTTAGCGCCCTCCCCGGGATAACCCCTCCAAACCTTAGCGCCCTCCCCGGGATAACCCCTCCAAACCTTAGCGCCCTCCCCGGGATAACCCCTCCAAACCTTAGCGCCCTCCCCGGTATAACCCCTCCAAGCCTTAGCGCCCTCCCCGGGATAACCCCTCCAAACCTTAGCGCCCTCCTCGGGATAACCCCTCCAAACCTTAGCGCCCTCCCCGGGATAACCCCTCCAAGCCTTAGCGCCCTCCCCGGGATAACCCCTCCAAGCCTTAGCGCCCTCCCCGGGATAACCCCTCCAAGCCTTAGCGCCCTCCCCGGGATAACCCCTCCAAGCCTTAGCGCCCTCCCCGGGATAACCCCTCCAAGCCTTAGCGCCCTCCCCGGGATAACCCCTCCAAACCTTAGCGCCCTCCCCGGGATAACCCCTCCAAACCTTAGCGCCCTCCCCGGGATAACCCCTCCAAGTCTGAAGTAGTTCCGGAACAGATCCCCAAGGGCAGATTCTGGATGTGGCTAAAGAGACGCGAGGTAGAATTTGAGAAGTCGGGGAGGTCACGGTAGGCGCTCAATTTGTGTGTGGTGGTTAAGTTTTCCGAAAAACGGACCAAAGGATTGATGTTGCATGGAAAACGGACAAACCGGGCAGTCATTCTAATGGAGTTTGCCATTGGCTACAACAGGGGATCAATTGAGGTGTGTTTGTGTGAGGGGAGGGTGTGAGGTTAGGGTAGGAGGGGGGGACGGGGGGGTATAAAGGGGACACGTTCCTCACCTTTCGTCAGAAAACTGGCGGTAAATCGCCCCTTGTGCTCCCATTTTAAACCGAGACATAGTAGAGGGCGCCATCAATGCACGTATCATAATGAATAAAGGATGCAAATGTGACAAAATTTCAAATCGAGTGGGTGTGGTAGTGTTCGCGAGATCTCGCAAACACAGGATCAGACACCATGATAATTTTTGGGAGTTGCATTGTCGGGGAGAGAATCTCAGTTTTTTTACGATCATCACCAAGATTCAGCTTCCATGGGTAAAAGCCTTCCGAGGGAGAATCATTTCGAAGCAGAGTGGGTCTTACAAATAGGGGGTTCCTCAACACAAAAACAGGGGCCAGGATGCCAAACCCTAACATTTTTGTTATTGAATTTATTCATTGATTGTGAAAAGATGGCATTACATGCGCTACAAAATTTATTAGTAACATGAATACATTGATACATAAACCTAACATTTTGCATTGAACAAGGGAATCGACACTAAAACCATGGGGGGGGGGGGGGGTACACCAGTATGTGCTCCACACCATGGCCAGCAGTAGTAGCAGTCAGTGACCCCCGTAAATCCGGAGCACAGGGTGCAGACACCGGGTGCTTCCGGACCGTTATCACCGTTTGAGCGTCGCGAAAACTGGCTGCCAAGCTGCAAAATACATACACATGTTATACGCGAACTCCGTCCCTCGGGGCTGTGTAGTTACTGTGAGAAACGGGGAGCATCTCCACGCTCTAAATGACACAGGGAGAAAGCGACAGAGGGCGAGAGAGAGGGGGATGGGGCGGAGGGTGGGGGTAGGCGGGTGGGGAGGAGGTGCGGTGGCGTATCCAGGATTTTCGAAAACTAGGCGGGCAACCAAATTTTATTTTATATGGAGAGACCTTTTATGTTTCAGCAACTAGCCGCCCCGCTCGCTCCGCGAGACGTCTAGCGTTCGTAGTAATCAGCGAAAGAAATAACAGTATGACAGTATTTAGGTTTATACGTCAAATAGTAGCAGGCAGAAGGTAGACATTGGGCAGAAATAATATCGATAATAATATTGACCGGGAGCTACTGAATAACGGGACATAAATGTTAAGGATATTTAAAAGCTTTCTGTGCAATTATTGTATCCAGTACAGAATACGCAAATTGCAGCTAAAGCACGCTGACAAAAATGTGTATATGGCTGTTTCTCGCCCGTCGTTCGTCATTTAACGTACCTTCAGTGGACAAAATCTGCCTGAAGTCCTGGTTGCATCTGTAGAATCCGCTTAACTGTACTGTAAAATTGGATACTGCCGTGACTGATGTTAAGAGCAGCGTATTATAGGTTTCCCGGGCAGAGTTTCCCGGCCAGAGTTCGTTCTCTTGCTACTAATGGGAAGTTGTGGACGCGAGACAGTACGGGATTTGTTTGTTTTGATGACGGTTCGGGCGATAAGGCGTTGGGAGAAATATTATTACTGTTGGCACCAAGCCAGGTAGCCCGCCGATGCCGCGGGATAAGGTGATAAGCACCCAGCGGTTGTGTTGACACATGCGATAGTTTTGACACATCTAAGAGCGGCGGCTGGATATTAATAGGTTCAAAGCGTTCAAGGCGGCTGCTGGAGCCAATGGGCTCTTGCATGCCGCGGCATAGTGGGACAGACAGCTTCATTTTATTAGTATGGAAGGGCAGCGCACTGCATTAAACCTTTAAGACTCAATCGGCGGATAGGGAAAAATGTAGTGACAACAAAATCTGGCGAGTGACGGCAGTTCTGCCGTAAGCACCAAGGCATTAGTCAGTTTTGGCCTCCGGTGTAGTAGAGGTCTACTATAGAACAGTATCCTCGCGGACTCACCCCCCCACCCCCCCGACAGTTCACAAGCGAATACGCGGATTCTTTTTCCCTCTCATATATTTATCCCGATACACTCGAGAAGTGCAAACAAAGTGACGTCTCGAAGAAGTGTGTATGCACTGGCGCCCCCACGCGGGCTATTCTATAAATATACCGCCATCAAGGCAACAGGCGCCGGAAATCAGTGCCGTGCCACTTCGAGATGGTCTTCAGTAAAGTGTTGTATCTGTCTCTCACCCTCTCTACCCCACTCTGCGTTTCCTTCTTCCAGGATCGAAACGATGTTTAAGTGCTAAATGCAACGCATTGTTGCCACCAAGGTTACCGTACGTACCAGGCACAGATCAAGCGAAAGATTTGATACAACTTAAATTCTTTTGTGTGGAACTCGGGTCGGATGTGATTGCAGGCGATGTAGAAAATAATCTAGTCTTCCCAGAACCGATCCAGGATTTACAATGGAAAACTCACCTTAAGCTATTAAGACGATCACGGTTTAGGATTTTGTAATTGGGGATATATACCGGGTTCACAGGAGCAGATCCAAAAATTGGAACCGCGAAGGTTCCAGTGAAAACTTGAAAACTTGCGACAGGAGGAGGAGGGGGAGGGGGGGGGGGCGGTCTCCGAAAAAATTGCGACAGGTGTTCCAATGCTTTAAGCCTCAAATGGGCATTCTTCCTAAAGCAAAAAGTGTAGGGGGAGGGGGGGGGGTCCATTACTAAGATGGCCTAAATTTGGCATTGAAAAACGGCGTAAATAATGGGGGGGGGGGACCGAATGAAACTCCCCCCACCCCTCTCCGACTGGATCTGCCTCTGGGTTCAGAACCAAAGCGATAGCCACGAACAAACGCCATGAATAAAGAGTGGGAGGGGGGGTGCCAACATTTTACCCACGAATTTTGAACGAATGGGGATGGGGGCCCCGGGTACCAGGGCACCGGGGTAGGGGCCGGCCCTGGGGGCAGGGACACCGGGAACGCCAGTGGTCATCTTAGCAGATAGAAAGCAATTTGATTCGACTTGCCAGGGACATTACAGGAAGTTAGACAGGATGGCAGGCGCATACACCGAATTCACCTCTCCGTCGTTAATGTTACAGAGCTCCTTCTTCTAGCCGATGACCATCTGCGGGTGATGTAGTCTCAACCATTGTTCAGAGTCGTCATCCGCTTCTTCTACTGTATTTTGTTGTGTCATCAAGGCTATGGTCACAGACGGGATTTGGCAGTGAGATCTATGGCGTCCATGGCGAATATAACAATACGCAGAACTGGCTACATATGAACGTCAGCTTTCTCTTCCCATCGCTTTTACAAGATTACTGCATGGGATTTCCTGTGCGGCAATCTCCTCGACTATTGCGAGGTCCAGAACAATACAGACGGCAACAGAAAAAGCTAAACTAAAACTCACAACCCCAACAGCTGGGGGATACGTGGGGTGCCGCCATGTTGTACTGTGTTCGACCCTGTCTGTAGATAAACGAAGATAATATGGAGTCACCACTTGGCGATATATGTCTTTTGAGATAAGTTTGAAGCGTTTACTCCAGCTAACCACGGCTGACTTTCCCATATTTCCGGTTACCACAGTTTTGCTGAGCGATATCATAGCTGTTCAGCATGGCATCTTCCTATGGTGCCGTGAAAAAAACTAAAACAGAAAAAGTGTATTTTCAGATTAGACTTAGTATAGAAGTCTACCAAGGCGCTATGTGCAATACACTATAACATATTTAGCCCTAATACATGCTAAACATCCATAAAGATAAGAGTCACCTAGTATATCAAAAATAGACTTATGTTTAAGCCAGGGGGTTCCTTTGTAAATATAGAATGGAGCCGAGTGAGAGGGGGGTTGGGGGGGGGGGGGCTTTCTGACAGAGCCTGGCAGACCTGCTGTTGACAATGGCCTCAGCATCCCGCCGGCTCATCTGGCAGGCTTGTTAAAGTTGCATGTCGAGTTCTTTCCCGCCAAAACTAAGCCTAGGCGAAATTTATATCAAAATTTGCAGAAAACTCGATTGTTTCATTCTATATATTCAGAAACCTGCTAAACATCGCCGTTTCGGCTGTGGTGTGGCAAACGTGTCTATCCCGGGACACCACAGAACTCGGTCGCGGCACTGCTACCTATACCAAAGCATCGCGAAGCACACAAACTGATAACGTTTACCACTAAAATGAAAAGTTGTGCTAAATTAATATCACGGACAAGGCTAAGAGACACTATTTGGCAGTCTGGTATGGGTGGAGTATAGATAAAAGAAGTCTTGAATGATTCAAGGACTGATTCTTATATGTATTTTGACCTCATTAGTTTTGGCGGGAAAGAGCTCCACATGCAACTTTAATGTTGTGAGCATGACTCAGCAGTAATAAACCAGGTAAACAATACCCGTCGACTAAGCCACTGTTTGCTCTCTCTCTCTGCCTGTCTGACTTTATCAGGAGTACTTCCGATGCCGCCGGGAGCAGACGGCCGTCTTGTCCTTCTCGCAGATCCACGCCGCGAGGCACAGAGCACCTGCTGTGTGCTACCGCCAGGGGTGCAGGCGTAGGGACCGGGGAAACACGCAGCTTTGGTTGGCCGCCATCTTGTATTTTTATGCGACTTTTTCGCCTCATCTGGTCATGGTGTGAAGTTTTAATACAATGGGTCGGAAGAAATAGAAGACGGAAGAGGCCCAGCCATAGGTCAAATGTCACACGTTGGCTAGGCCATACCTTCATGAACAGTTCCATGGGCGGCATGAAAGTGGATGGGGCGGAGGGTTTGGGTAGGCGAGGGGGGGGGGGGGGAGGAGGCGCAATGGCGTAGCCAGGATTTTGAAAACTGAGGGCCACCAAATTTCATTTTATGTGGAGACCTTGATACGTTATTCAAAGAGAGGGAAGCACGTGTCTATTTATCGCCTATTTTTCATTGAAGGCGGCGGGGGGGGGGGGGGCACGAGCACCTGTGCCCCCCCCCCGGGAAGGATGTGCCTGGTAACAGTGGGGAAACAATCGGTGTTAGTATGAAAATGGGTGTGGGAGGTGGGATGGGGGCAAATGGGGCAGTGCACTGCATTAAAGCTTTAAGACTCAATCGGCGGATGGGGGAAAAATGTAATGACAACAAAGTCTTGAGGTGGTGAGTGACGGCAGTTCTGCCGTAAGCACCCAAGCATTAGTCAGTTTTGGCCTCAGGTGTAGTAGAGGTCTACTATAGAACAGTATCTTCGCGGACTCACCCCCCGACAGTTCACTTGCGAATACACGGATTTTTTTCCCTCTCATTTATTTATCCCAATACACTTGAGAAGTGCAAACAAAGTGACGTCTCGAAAAAGTGTGTATGCACTGGCGCCCTCATACGGGCTATTCTATAAATATACCGCCATCAAGGCAACAGGCGCCGGAAATCAGTGCCGTGCCACTTCGAGATGGTCTTCAGTAAAGTGTTGTATCTGTCTCTCACCCTCTCGTCCCTGTCATAGATTTGGATCCCGTTTCCTTCTTCCAGGATCGAAACGATATTTAAGTGCTAAATGCAACTCATTGTTGCCACCAAGGTTACCGTACGTACCAGGCACAGATCAAGCAAAAACTGAGATACAACTTAGATTCTTTTATGCGGAACTCAGGTCGGATGTGGTTTGGCGGGCGACGCCGTGAATATTCAAGTCTTCTCAGAACCGATCCAGGATTTACAATGGAAAACTCACCTTAAGCTATAAAGACGATCACGGTTTAGGATTTTGTAATCGGCGATATATATTGGGCTCCCTGGAAAGGGCGGATCCAGGAATTGGAACAGAGAAGGGTCCACTGAAAACTTGCGACTGGGGGGGGGAGGGGCTCTGAAAAAATTGCGATAAGGGGTTCATCAATGCTTTGAGCCTCAGATGAGCATTCTTCCTAAAAAAAGTGTGGGGGGGGGGGCGGGGGCATGCCTGAGATGGCCTAAATTTGGCATTGAAAAACGACATTCTTCCTAAACAATGGGACCCTGGGTTCAGTGCCAACCCGATAGCCACAAAGAAACTCCATGAACAAAGAGTGGAAGGGGTGCCAACATTTTACCCACGAATTTGGAACGAACGGGGATAGGGGCACCGGGGTGGGTAGGCTACAAGGGCACAGGGGTAGGGGCCGGCCCTGGGGGCAGGTACACCGGCGACGCCAGTGGTCATCTTAGCATAGAGAACACTATTGGATTCGACTTGCCATGGACATTACAGGAAGTTAGACAGGATGGCAGGCGCATACACCGAATTCACCTCTCCGTCGTTAATGTTACAGAGCTCCTTCTCCGAGCCGAAGACCATCTGCTGGGTGATGTGGTCTCAACCATTGTTCGGAGTCGTAATCCGCTTCTTCTTGTGTTTTTTGTTGGTTCGTCAATGCTATCGACACAGACGGGATTTGGCAATGAGATGCCTTCATCATCCATGGCGAATATAACAATATGCAAAACTGGCTACATATGAACGTCAGCTTTCTCTTCCCATCGCTTTTACAAGATGACTGCATGGGATTTCCTGTGCGGCAATCTCCTCGACTATAGCGAGACCCAGAACAATACAGACGGCAACAGAAAAAGCTAAACTAAAACTCACAACCCCAACAGCTGGGGGATACGTGGGGCGCCGCCATTTTGTACTGTGTTCGACCCTGTCTGTAGATAAACGAAGATAATATGGAGTCACCACTTGGCGATATATGTCTTTTGAGATAAGTTTGAAGCGTTTACTCCAGTTAACCACGGCTGACTTTCCCATATTTCCGGTTACCACAGTTTTGCTGAGCGATATCATAGCTGTTCAGCATGGCATCTTCCTATGGTGCCGTGAACAAAACTAAAACAGAAAAATACAAAGGCTCCATGTGCAATACACTATAACATCTGTAGCCCTAATACATGCTAAACATCCATAAAGATAAGAGTCACCTGGTATATCAAAAATAGACTTATGTTTTGCCAGGGGGTTCCTTTGTAAATATAGAATGGAGACGAGTGAGAGGGGGTTGGGGGGGAGGGGGCTGTCTTTCTGGCAGAGCCTGGCAGACCTGCTGTTGACAATGGCCTCAGCCTCCCACCGGCCCATCTGGCAGGCTTGTTAATGTTGTGAGCATGACTCAGCAGTAATAAACCAGGTAAACAATACCCGTCGACTAAGCCACTGTTTGCTCTCTCTCTCTGCCTGTCTGACTTTATCAGGAGTACTTCCGATGCCGCCGGGAGCAGACGGCCGCCTTGTCCTTCTCGCAGATCCACGCCGCGAGGCACATAGCACCTGCTGTGTGCTACCGCCAGGGGTGCAGGCGTAGGGACCGGGGAAACACGTAGCTTTGGTTGGGCGCCATCTTGTATTTTTATACGACTTATTCGCCTCATCTGGTCATGGTGTGAAGTTGCAATACAATGGGTAGAAAGAAATAGAAGAAGGAGGCCCAGCCATAGGTCAAAGGTCACAGGTTGGCTGGGCCATACCTTCATGAACAGTTCCATGGGCGGCATGAAGGAATGAATAGCCATTGATTGAAGTCAGTGTTTATGGACAAATCACATAAAAAATAATTTTATTCGGACAAAATGTTTCATTTTTGTGTGTAAAATGTACTTTCTTTGCTTTCTATCTCTACAATCTCTATGCGATAACCGTATGTCACCAGTAGGTTTATTATTGTAGTTTGGTACATGTATATATAATTAGGACATCCATTATTATTATGGGTGGGCACATGAATATTGTTATCAGTACACCTATTAGGATGGGTTGATAAATTGTTGTACATTGGTGCACAACCGTAGCCATATTATTTTTGGCAGGCGTACTGCTATGGTTCCCTATGGTGTAATTGTATGAGGAAGGTTAATATATCTGTTTTGTGCTATTAAAATGATCGCATAGAAATTAACATGGTGATCGCTGAACACGCTTATGTACACTTCGCAGTTGCATGCGTTCAGCCATCGCGTTAACTGATCGAATGAATATAATACTTAATTTTTCATCCTGTTGCCGCTCCTATAATCAGTCAGACATTAGCCAGCAGTTCCCGGCAGATGCAACCTCTCTGCTTCTTACTCAGAGTTAAACCGACGACAGAAGTTGAGAGGTGGATCACCCTCGGTGATCTCGTCGAACATTATAGCCGGTATCTCGTCAGTCGAGGGCCTCCACCACCCTTGCCCCCTCCCCCAATCGCGATACCCCCCCCCCCCCAGCTCGTGCTTGATGAAAGCCTGGGCTAATCACCCTTATTTATCCAGTCCCCGACTGCTAGATCTCTGGCCTCGGTGAACCCTTTTAGCTGCCTGGCCAAAGGTTGAACGCTGTGTAAAGGGAAAATGCTGCCGCCATCAATCCATTCGGGACCCGGATGGGGATTTTGTTGTTTGTAAACAATCGCCAAGACGACGCATCGGGTTCTACTCCCAGCAGCTGAACTCCCTTGCCCTGTTCTAATCTACTCAGCCGTGGTCGGTACGCTTGCAAAAGACAGATCCAGGATTATGAAAAAGGTGGAGACATCGGCAACCTTAGTTAATAATTTATTAATGCTAATTGATAACTAAAGTGACAGATGAATTGCGTAATCGCCAACGTTTCGACCGTACGTAGTGCCGCGATGGAGAAGCCAGACACCTTGCAAAGGTTAAGGTCATATTGGTTGATATCCTATCGTTGTAAAAACCAATTATTAACTAGCCGTGGCTTGCAAATATTTCTGTTCCTATTTTAGCAAAACGCGATATTCTCTCTCCATCCTGAACGGTAGTGTCATGGGAGTTTTGTATTATAATAAAGACAGGTCTAAATGTCTAGCCTGGTCAAGTTAGTGCTTTGGGTGTATTGTCAAAGACTGAATGTATACAAAGCTACTGAGCACTGCCATATATGGCACCCACCTGGTATGCTTGTCAAATACTGAATGTATTCAAAGCTATTGATCACTGCTATATCGCCCACCTGGACCGGGTGGAAGCGACGCCAACGCGACCGCTAGAGGTCGCCTGTCTGGGAGGCCTGCAGCATTGGCGATAGAATTTAGTCTGGAGGAAGTTACCAGCAAGTGGAAGCCGGAAAACTCGATCCCGACCTGTGACGTAAGTAAACTGGATCGGCCTCTACGAGTCGCCGCAAGTAAAAGGGAGGTATGGGGAAGACTTCTGGTGAATGCTAACCCTATAGCTGGAGCCTCACGGGTGGGGTTCCACGAAGTGTTCCGCAAACTCTGGCGGGGGAGTGCGGGGCTTCAGGCATCCCCGTCGATGACGGAAGGGGCCATAGGGTGAACAAAAACATCGACCGACCTAGAGAACTCAGAAAAAATAAACGTGGAGATATGAAGAACAACATGATACGGATCTGTACGTCGTTATCCCGCCTGCCGAGCTGGCGCGCGCTCAACTTTCCGTCGTCTGCCACGAATAGAATTGCGCGGGAAAGCAATTCCAGGCAGTCCCGGTGTGTATTGGGGGCGCTCACATGAAATGAGATGAGAGCGAAACTTGATTGAAGACCGCTCGTGTTACAGCCCTTTTCAAAAGGGAAGTAAAGTTTATCTTCGGCGAAATGTGGTTGCAACGAAGCTGGTGTTCGTAGAGCTGATATTCTTTGCTCAAAGGTCAAGGACACACCACCGCGGTAGGAACGCTGTATAATGTAAGTGATTTACCTATTAATGTGGTTTAAAATAGCGCGTCCAACCCCACCCTATCTGCCTGCGGCTTAGGGGAAAATTGCACGGCAGGAACTCGCCACACGCCCCGCGAAGTACGGCAGCTAATTATGGTCATCAGTGTTCTTATATATTGGCACATCATTAATTCCAGAAAAAGATATCTGCATCGAAGTAAAATACGCACAGCCATTGACGCATACGACCTAACTGATTTACACCTGATTTGGATACTTTGCACATCATCTGAGAATCGTGCAATTAAGCCCGAAATAACGTGCGACTTAAAAATAGAATATAGATATCTATTTAACAGTTGCATGGCCCTAAGGAGTTTTCTTATAATCAAAACATAACCAATGGGCACATGTTTGACGGAATTATTTTGAAAGAAGGAGGAGGTCGAAGCTTGTTGGGTTGGTGCTGTACAATGTGCATGATGACCTTGACCCCTTCCATTGTCGCGATAGGACGGAGCGTTCTACTTAAACCAACTTAAACCAAGAAGGACGTGTGCAATTTGCAATATTAAAAGAAGGAAATGTGGGAAGAATCCCCTATTTTTAATCAGCGAATCCACAACAACGCTTTCTGTTCATGTATCATACAACGTGTAACCAGCGAGCACGTGGTAGCGGTATCAATATAATTCATGGCCAGTCTTCTATGCAAGGGCGGATCCAGGGGGGCATCCAGGGGACCCCCCCCCCCCCTCGAGGAAGAACGTAATCCGAGGCCGCGTGGACCCCACCCCGGTCGGAAGCTTTCAGTGGACCCACCCCCCCACCCCCCCACCGGTCGTAAGAAAAATTGGTGATCCCCGGGTTGTTCAGAGCTCCCCCACCCCCCGCCCGGTCGCAATTTTGTTCAGAGGCCCCCCCTCCCGGTCGCAAGTCTGGACCCTTTCTTTTCAAATTCCTGGATCCGCCCCTGCCTATGAACAAATTTCCTCTTAACCACCCCAACCATATGAATTACATTGAAAGCAATAACAAAAAAGAAGAATTAGGCGTTAAATATAGAAGGGAATGTTATGAAAGACATGTTCCGTTGCCGTTCAGACCCATGGCAAGGGCGTGTGCAGGAATTCTTGAAAGGGGTGGGGGGGGGGGGGGGGCACAATAAATTGTTCCGCAAAAACATGAATTTTTTGTGTGTAAAAGCCCGAGACGTAAGTGACCGTGGTGCACGTACTAAGCATGTACATGCGTATGCGAAGAGGCTAGGGTGGCACTGCCGTGTTCTGGGGCACGTACCCCCAGTGCCCCCCCCCCCACCGACACGCCCATGCATGGCACGCACTTGTGAGCCGAGCCGACAACAAATTATGCCAATAAACTATAAAGAAATATAAGCTTAAACAGCCTCATCATAAAAACAGTGTTTATTAACATGAAACAGATCACTGCATCAGTCATACAAAAGGTTTGCATCCGACAATTCCTAATGTTTGGCGAAATATATCTACATAATTTCACTTAAGCTCCTGGTGCAAATAACGCACCCTCTGGTAGACTGTGTGAGTTCACAGTACATGAGCATAGTCAATTACTGTTAAACCCTCGTCATGCTCATGTAGTAAAGGGGCAAACGCTTTGATACGTCAATCTTTCATCCTAACATTATAGTGCTCACCTTTTGCTCATTATGACGACTGCAGAGACGACAGCGTAACTTTGATTTGGCAGGCATCTCTCGTACATTACCCACGCCTTGATTGGTTAAAATTGTGCCTTTACATAATCAAGTAAAAGTCATAATGAACAATGTTACTTAAGTAATGACATATTTAGAGGCCTAAAGACATGGCGTTGCTGGAACCGGTTTGTTGTCGAACCATCTGATTGGCTTATGGGATCCATTAGTATGGTTGTTTCGTCATAGTGAGAAATCAGGATTCCATTTCGGTGACTGCGGTAGTAACCACATAGAACAGTGAGACTAGTGAAAAGAGACGGTGAAAGAATCACCCATGCGTTGACTTGCAACTCCAACGGTCTGGGTGACTGAATAGCTCGCCCAATAGAGGGCAACATTCTACATTTGCGCTATGCTGAATTCAGCAATGAAAATGTAAATAAGTGATCATCCGCCATTTTAGTTAACTGATTGGCGCAGTATGTTTAGATGCTCAGAGCGAGAAGTTTAATGATCAAGAGCATATGAGCAAGTCGGCTTACACTATGTTTGATCCATTTTTGCAATGATCGTTAAACTTACATGTATCCCCTAGAGATAGGACAGGTACACACCAGGGCAGTATACCACACTCCAGGACGGATCTAACCAGTGACCGTGGATACACTCCTTAAATGAATGTATCATACAACAGTGTGTTGTGTTATCGCTGGGCTTGAACAAATAGCTCTGTATAGGAACCGATATGTGACGTAAGTAGTTGGCACTTTTATACATGATATGGTCAACGTGACAGTCGAGTGAGCATAATGCATACATATGGTCCCTATACGCATGTTCACGATTATTAGTTGTGTGTGTGAGATGGATGGCGGGGAGCGGGGGGCGGGGGGGGGGGGCGTTAAAAGGGGCAAAGCATCCTCCCCGCCCCGCCCCCCGGCCCCCTCTACGTCTACCAATATCTGAACTCACCGCGCTTAATTTAAGTTTCATGTAAATTGATGACTGTTGCCAGCGGTTGGCACCGGTCAGTATAATTTTACAACCGTTATCCCAATAGCTGTAGCTATGTTATCCACAATATGAACGCATGCTTACGGGTATTATATCATTACTCAAAAAAAAAAATCACCTAGTCAAAAGTTGGTACCCAGTTAGCACCTAATGTTTCGCTAACGTTACATGAAGGTTATTCCTTCATTACTGTTATAACGTAACCTTCTAAACACGTTCTTGCCACTTGAAAGAATGAGAAGGTTAATATATGTAACTGTACGTTCTGGCAACGTTGACAAATTTTAGGGTTATCATGTGACTTTCCGCAAACGTTATAGGAAGGTTAAACATTTTTAGTGTTACAAGAAAGACCTTCCGAAAACGTTATAGAAACTTTCCTAAACGTTATTAGAACGTTAGCTATAATCTTATCTGCAAACGTTCGCATAACGTCATAAAGTCATAACTTTCCCTTGATAATGTCATCGAAACGTTCTCATAGCTCTGGGCAAACGTTCGCATAACGTTCCGCGAACGTTACTTTGTCAGCCAGGTAGAGCCTACTTGAGTTGACTCACGACTACAACCAATTATGACGTCATCAAACTGTCGTTGATCACCGTTATGACGTCATATATTGTCCTCCTGCTAAGACTTTTGGGACAGACCGGGATATAGAGTATACAATGCTCAGTGGTGACTGTGATAAATATACTCGTCGACTAGGGAATAACATTTCATCTTGATCCCAGTGGCCCCGTTTCGTCGTCAAGGCAACCTATGACGTCAGCTCGGAGACATCTGTTGATATTGACGGTGTCGCCCCCTTGTGGAACGATTCGCACGTAGCGAGCCGTAAAGGGTTGCCACAGCATGTTCACTCGCACCGTATCCTGATCAAAGTTACCGACGAAATTCTGAAAGTTGTAAAAGTTCTAAAGAAATAAGCAATATAGATATAAATCGTTCATTAAATAATGGAAATGTATTAACGGGTTACTATCTTACCATTTTTTGAAGTTGTCAACGGTGTTGTCAGATATAAGGGCGTCGTCATTAAATTGTGTGTGTTCAAGTTATTAAATTATGTTGGTTCTCTGGGATGTATAATTCAACCATTGTTGGTTCCATGGGATGTACAAATCAAAGATTGTAGGTTCCATGGGTTGTATAATTCAACCATTGTTGCTTCCATGGGATGTATAATTCAACCATTGTTGGTTCCATGGGTTGTATAATTCAACCATTGTTGGTTCCATGGGTTGTATAATTCAACCATTGTAGGTTCTATGGGTTGTATAATTCAACCATTGTTGGTTCCATGGGATGTATAATTCAACCATTGTAGGTTCCATGGGTTGTATAATTCAACCATTGTAGGTTCCATGGGTTGTATAATTCAACCATTGTTGGTTCCATGGGATGTATAATTCAACCATTGTAGGTTCCATGGGTTGTATAATTCAACCATTGTTGGTTCCATGAGTTGTATAATTCAACCATTGTAGGTTCCATGGGATGTATAATTCAACCATTGTTGGTTCCATGGGTTGTATAATTCAACCATTGTTGGTTCCATGGGATGTATAATTCAACCATTGTTGGTTCCATGGGTTGTATAATTCAACCATTGTTGGTTCCATGGGTTGTATAATTCAACCATTGTTGGTTCCACGGGTTGTATAATTCAACCATTGTTGGTTCCATGGGTTGTATAATTCAACCATTGTTGGTTCCATGGGTTGTATAATTCAACCATTGTTGGTTCCATGAGTTGTATAATTCAACCATTGTTGGTTCCATGGGATGTATAATTTAACCATTGTAGGTTCCATGGGTTGTATAATTCAATCATTGTTGGTTCCATGGGATGTATAATTCAACCATTGTTGGTTCCATGGGATGTATAATTCAATCATTGTTGGTTCCATGGGTTGTATAATTCAACCATTGTTGGTTCCATGGGTTGTATAATTCAACCATTGTAGGTTCCATGGGATGTATAATTCAACCATTGTTGGTTCCATGGGTTGTATAATTCAACCATTGTTGGTTCCATGGGATGTATAATTCAACCATTGTTGGTTCCATGGGTTGTATAATTCAACCATTGTTGGTTCCATGGGATGTATAATTCAACCATTGTTGGTTCCATGGGTTGTATAATTCAACCATTGTTGGTTCCATGGGTTGTATAATTCAACCATTGTTGGTTCCATGGGTTGTATAATTCAACCATTGTTGGTTCCATGGGATGTATAATTCAACCATTGTTGGTTCCATGGGTTGTAGAATTCAACCATTGTTGGTTCCATGGGTGGTATAATTCAACCATTGTTGGTTCCATGGGTTGTATAATTCAACCATTGTTGGTTCCATGGGTTGTATAATTCAACCATTGTTGGTTCCATGGGATGTATAAATCAACCATTGTTGGTTCCATGGGTTGTATAATTCAATCATTGTTGGTTCCATGGGATGTATAATTCAACCATTGTTGGTTCCATGGGTTGTATAATTCAACCATTGTTGGTTCCATGGGTTGTATAATTCAACCATTGTTGGTTCCATGGGTTGTATAATTCAATCATTGTTGGTTCCATGGGTTGTATAATTCAACCATTGTTGGTTCCATGGGATGTATAATTCAACCATTGTTGGTTCCATGGGTTGTATAATTCAACCATTGTTGGTTCCACGGGTTGTATAATTAAACCATTGTTCAGGCCACGGGATGTATAATTCAATATACCATTGGAAACGTTTTCGGAGATAAAGAATATCCTTGTATTTCTCCTGACATAGAAAGTCTGACTAACTATGTGTCCAGTATGTGTAGTATAGATAGGAATATACCTGTATCGCTAGACATGTGTGTCATCCCTGTGCATTGGTATATTATGGATCGTACGTTATTGTGCTCATGTATGATATTGACTTGATAAACATAGCCACAAAATAACAGAAACATTAATAAACATACCAATAGGAATTGCAGGACTATGAGACAGCTTTATAAAACATATCGTTATATTTGATGTCACATCTGTTTCCGCATTAAGCTTTAATAACGCATACACAACACGCCATTTACCTCGGGTTCCTCCATGACGTTTGTAACAGTTGTCCAGGTGACCAGGTCCTGGCTGTAGTGGACGTGGTACGAAGTGACCCACTGGGCAAAGTCGTACCTTCCCTTGGTGACCACTCCGACCACGGCGCGGTCTCGGCCCAAGTCGAACTGCAGCCACTCCCGCTCGTCATTAGGTTCCCCTGCAGTACAATAGATTGTCTACAATGGACAAGGGCTGATCCAAGATACAATTTAAACGAAATTGTCAAGTATAGCTTGAGAAAAAAGACGAAAATCGGATAGGTGATAGGTGCAAGTTGAACATGTTGGTACCGCCTGCAACTATGTACATGCAATATCGACCGGGTTGTAGGCCGAAACGTCATCGCGCTGTCAGTCGTTTGGAGTATGGAGGCTTCATAATGGGATCATCCATGTCAAAGTGTGATTGTCTACTAGCGTCCAAACTACTGCTTCGATTTCGATGCCATTTGGCAAACATGATGCCAGTAATATGGGTACATATTCCACCACATATGGGTCATCTACCTGCATTTATGCAGTCACAGCGTTTTTTTGGCACTTTCGGCAATGTCAAAATTGATCATCCAATAACTCGAAAACTATAAATTGAGGTAAAATCTAAGTCAATAATGCTTTTCGCCTCTCTCTGCAGAATACTCTCAAACAAACAGCGAATCTCTATACGTAATATTAACGACGTTACGCGAGAAAACATGTTTCACGACCTTGACCTTGCCGTGACCTTGACATTGAATGCGTGACCTTGATCAATGTAGGCACAAGCGCCTAAAGACTGATGTTATATCATAAGCAACCTTTATGGGGGACTTGCTCTCGTAGGGTCCCATGCTAAACTTTGGGAATTTTTTGCAGAAAAACACTTAAGGCGATTTGCAAAATTGTAAAACGGGACACATGGTATGTATGGGCCGATTACGTGAATTAATTTTTAGCGTGATTAAATGAAAACTGTGAACGTTATAGCAATCTTCCCGATTTTTGGTCCTAAATCTTTCAATAGGTAAGCGAATTTCAAAAAAAATCCTGTGACCTTTGACGTAAATGACCCATATCGACGAACATAGCCTGACCATGGTCATTCTGCATCTTTTTTTGTAAATTTTGGAAGTCGATGTGGTAAGGTATTACAAAGATAATGCGTTGCGTTACAGACAGACAGACAGACAGACATACAAAAACACCGAACACACCGACATAAGACGAAAATGGGAGATTTTCGTCTTAAGGAAATGTTCGTCTTAATAACCTTGAACCAATATGGCTATAGCGTTGTTAATATTGCACTCTAATCATTCCAGACTCACTGCAAGATCTGAGCCATGGAAATCGCCGTTATCAAATTTGAAAATTGTTGCAAGATGGTCAGCAAAGTGTTTACGACTTGCTCTGTTGCAGCTTTCACAAGCACCTGGTTGCATTGGGAATATATTTTATAGTCTTACTGATTGAGTCTTTGTTGTGTTCCATTTATAACTAAGGACCCACACCATCCGCTTCCGACGAGCCTGGTATACAACGTATTAGTTCTTTATGGTGATCTAAACGATGGAGGTGCGAGTGCCACTGTTCTTTATAGTGATCTAAACGATGGAGGTGCGAGTGCCACTGTCCTGTATCGTGATCTAAACGATGGAGGTGCGAGTGCCACTGTTCTTTATAGTGATCTAAACGATGGAGGTGCGAGTGCCACAGTTCTGTATCGTGATCTAAACGATGGAGGTGCGAGTGCCACTGTTCTGTATCGTGATCTAAACGATGGAGGTGCGAGTGCCACTGTTCTTTATAGTGATCTAAACGATGGAGGTGCGAGTGCCACTGTTCTGTATCGTGATCTAAACGATGGAGGTGCGAGTGCCACTGTTCTTTATAGTGATCTAAACGATGGAGGTGCGAGTGCCACTGTTCTGTATCGTGATCTAAACGATGGAGGTGCGAGTGTCACTGTTCTGTATCGTGATCTAAACGATGGAGGTGCGAGTGTCACTGTTCTGTATCGTGATCTAAACGATGGAGGTGCGAGTGTCACTGTTCTGTATCGTGATCTAAACGATGGAGGTGCGAGTGCCACTGTTCTGTATCGTGATCTAAACGATGGAGGTGCGAGTGCCACTGTTCTTTATAGTGATCTAAACGATGGAGGTGCGAGTGCCACTGTTCTGTATCGTGATCTAAACGATGGAGGTGCGAGTGCCACTGTTCTTTATAGTGATCTAAACGATGGAGGTGCGAGTGCCACTGTTCTGTATCGTGATCTAAACGATGGAGGTGCGAGTGTCACTGTTCTGTATTGTGATCTAAACGATGGAGGTGCGAGTGCCACTGTTCTGTATCGTGATCTAAACGATGGAGGTGCGAGTGCCACTGTTCTTTATGGTGATCTAAACGATGGAGGTGCGAGTGTCACTGTTCTGTATCGTGATCTAAACGATAGAGGTGCGAGTGCCACTGTTCTGTATCGTGATCTAAACGATGGAGGTGCGAGTGCCACTGTTCTGTATCGTGATCTAAACGATGGAGGTGCGAGTGCCACTGTTCTTTATGGTGATCTAAACGATGGAGGTGCGAGTGCCACTGTTCTGTATCGTGATCTAAACGATGGAGGTACGAGTGCCACTGTTCTGTATCGTGATCTAAACGATGGAGGTGCGAGTGTCACTGTTCTGTATCGTGATCTAAACGATGGAGGTGCGAGTGCCACTGTTCTGTATCGTGATCTAAACGATGGAGGTGCGAGTGCCACTGTTCTTTATGGTGATCTAAACGATGGAGGTGCGAGTGTCACTGTTCTGTATCGTGATCTAAACGATGGAGGTGCGAGTGCCACTGTTCTTTATAGTGATCTAAACGATGGAGGTGCGAGTGCCACTGTTCTGTATCGTGATCTAAACGATGGAGGTGCGAGTGTCACTGTTCTGTATCGTGATCTAAACGATGGAGGTGCGAGTGTCACTGTTCTGTATCGTGATCTAAACGATGGAGGTGCGAGTGCCACTGTTCCGTATCGTGATCTAAACGATGGAGGTGCGAGTGCCACTGTTCTTTATAGTGATCTAAACGATGGAGGTGCGAGTGCCACTGTTCTGTATCGTGATCTAAACGATGGAGGTGCGAGTGCCACTGTTCTTTATAGTGATCTAAACGATGGAGGTGCGAGTGCCACTGTTCTGTATCGTGATCTAAACGATGGAGGTGCGAGTGTCACTGTTCTGTATTGTGATCTAAACGATGGAGGTGCGAGTGCCACTGTTCTGTATCGTGATCTAAACGATGGAGGTGCGAGTGCCACTGTTCTTTATGGTGATCTAAACGATGGAGGTGCGAGTGTCACTGTTCTGTATCGTGATCTAAACGATGGAGGTGCGAGTGCCACTGTTCTGTATCGTGATCTAAACGATGGAGGTGCGAGTGCCACAGTTCTTTATCGTGATCTAAACGATGGAGGTCCGAGTGCCACTGTTCTTTATGGTGATCTAAACGATGGAGGTGCGAGTGCCACTGTTCTTTATGGTGATCTAAACGATGGAGGTGCGAGTGCCACTGTTCTGTATCGTGATCTAAACGATGGAGGTGCGAGTGTCACTGTTCTTTATGGAGATCTAAACGATGGAGGTGCGAGTGCCACTGTTCTGTATCGTGATCTAAACGATGGAGGTGCGAGTGCCACTGTTCTTTATGGAGATCTAAACGATGGAGGTGCGAGTGCCACTGTTCTGTATCGTGATCTAAACGATGGAGGTGCGAGTGCCACTGTTCGTTATTGTGATCTAAACGATGGAGGTGCGAGTGCCACTGTTTTTTATAGTGATCTAAACGATGGAGGTGCGAGTGCCACTGTTCTTTATGGAGATCTAAACGATGGAGGTGCGAGTGCCACTGTTCTGTATCGTGATCTAAACGATGGAGGTGCGAGTGCCACTGTTCTTTATGGTGATCTAAACGATGGAGGTGCGAGTGCCACTGTTCTTTATGGTGATCTAAACGATGGAGGTGCGAGTGACACTGTTTTTTATAGTGATCTAAACGATGGAGGTGCGAGTGCCACTGTTCTTTATGGTGATCTAAACGATGGAGGTGCGAGTGCCACTGTTCTTTATGGTGATCTAAACGATGGAGGTGCGAGTGCCACTGTTCTGTATCGTGATCTAAACGATGGAGGTGCGAGTGCCACTGTTCTTTATGGAGATCTAAACGATGGAGGTGCGAGTGCCACTGTTCTGTATCGTGATCTAAACGATGGAGGTGCGAGTGCCACTGTTCTTTATGGAGATCTAAACGATGGAGGTGCGAGTGCCACTGTTCTGTATCGTGATCTAAACGATGGAGGTGCGAGTGCCACTGTTCGTTATTGTGATCTAAACGATGGAGGTGCGAGTGCCACTGTTTTTTATAGTGATCTAAACGATGGAGGTGCGAGTGCCACTGTTCTTTATGGAGATCTAAACGATGGAGGTGCGAGTGCCACTGTTCTGTATCGTGATCTAAACGATGGAGGTGCGAGTGCCACTGTTCTTTATGGTGATCTAAACGATGGAGGTGCGAGTGCCACTGTTCTTTATGGTGATCTAAACGATGGAGGTGCGAGTGACACTGTTTTTTATAGTGATCTAAACGATGGAGGTGCGAGTGCCACTGTTCTTTATGGTGATCTAAACGATGGAGGTGCGAGTGCCACTGTTCTTTATGGTGATCTAAACGATGGAGGTGCGAGTGCCACTGTTCTTTATCGTGATCTAAACGATGGAGGTGCGAGTGCCACTGTTCTTTATGGTGATCTAAACGATGGGGGTGCGAGTGCCACTGTTCTTTATGGTGATCTAAACAATGGAGGTGCGACTGCCACTGTTCTTTATGGTGATCTAAACGATGGAGATGCGAGTGCCACTGTTCTTTATAGTGATCTAAATGATGGGGGTGCGAGTGCCACTGTTCTTTATCGTGATCTAAACGATGGAGGTGCGAGTGCCACTGTTCTTTATGGTGATCTAAACGATGGAGGTGCGAGTGCCACTGTTCTTTATGGTGATCTAAACAATAGAGGTGCGACTGCCACTGTTCTTTATGGTGATCTAAACGATGGAGATGCGAGTGCCACTGTTCTTTATAGTGATCTAAACGATGGAGGTGCGAGTGCCACTGTTCTTTATGGTGATCTAAACGATGGAGATGCGAGTGCCACTGTTCTTTATAGTGATCTAAACGATGGAGATGCGAGTGCCACTGTTCTTTATGGTGATCTAAACGATGGAGGTGCGAGTGCCACTGTTCTTTATGGTGATCTAAACGATGGGGGTGCGAGTGCCACTGTTCTTTATGGTGATCTAAACGATGGAGGTGCGAGTGCCACTGTTCTTTATGGTAACCTAAACGATGGAGGTGCGAGTGCCACTGTTCTTTATGGTGATCTAAACGATGGGGGTGCGAGTGCCACTGTTCTTTATGGTGATCTAAACGATGGAGGTGCGAGTGCCACTGTTCTTTATGGTGATCTAAACGATGGAGGTGCGAGTGCCACTGTTCTTTATGGTGATCTAAACGATGGGGGTGCGAGTGCCACTGTTCTTTATGGTGATCTAAACGATGGGGGTGCGAGTGCCACTGTTCTTTATGGTGATCTAAACGATGGAGGTGCGAGTGCCACTGTTCTTTATGGTGATCTAAACAATGGAGGTGCGAGTGCCACTGTTCATGGTCCATGTTATGGGGGCGGGGGGGCATGTTAGAACCCACGAAATGTATTATTGTAGTAAACGTTAGGCGTGAGTAATACGTGAGCTATGCAGAAACAATGGTTCGCCCTTACATTGAAGCACGACCGAGTGCCACAGTGTTCTTTCAAACTCATCGATTCCTTTTGACCATGTGTGTACCGTAGGTGCAGTGAGTAGCTCGGCCCCGTAGCTGGCGAACAGCCACATGGAGGAAGCGAGAGTAAATTGATCATCCTCTAAAAGGCCAGACCCTGATAAATCTACAAAATCGGAAAAGTGATTGACGTTTGGCGTCGAATTCAAATTCCACGGACGGTGTGACCTATTCTAAATACCTCCAATGCCCATATCTATGTTGGACTTGAGACCAACCGTGACAACATCCTGCTTGATATTTGTAGAAGAGGATCGGGGCCGAAATACAACATGCTTCAGTTTACAGGTTTATATAAGGCCGCCTAACATGAGCGTGCAAGGAAATCCCCATTAAGGGTTCAAGGGTGTTTCCTTTTCAAACCTAAGATGCACTATTTATATCGAGATCGTTGGGGAAGGTGGACTGTTAAAGTCGAGATAGTTGGGGAATATGAACTGTTAATAAAGTCGAGATCGCTGGAGAAAATGCTCCGGTAAAGTCAAATAGTTGGGGAAGATGCACTGTTAATATCGAGATCATTTGGAAAAATGCAGATCGGAAAAGAAGATGCACCGATAAAGCCGAGATCGTTTGGGAAGATGCGCTGTCGAGATCATTGGAGAAAATGCACTGCTAAACTAAAGATCTTTGCGATTGATTGACGCTTAGCGATAAGGATATAGGAATACCGTGCCATACCGGCTGTGTGCAGTCAAAAGGAATAAATGCTGTTAATGATTTATTCTGTAGCATTTTAACCCTGAACGTATGCAAGCACATGAGAACCGGTCAGGGAGGCATGGCAGCGTCATATAGAGGGCCCCATAGGGGCTTTTTCGACACGGCGACACGGCGATTTTTAAAATCGACAACGCGACATTGGGGTTGTCTTAGAATCGACATGCGACATAAGACTTAGCGACACGCGACATGGAACTTTTCTTAAAATCGACACGCGACATGGACCTTTTCTTAAAATCGACACGCGACATGGACCTTTTCTTAAAATCGACACGCGACATGGACCTTTTTCTTAAAATCGACACGCGACATGGCTACCCCCCCTCGGGGGCCCTATATAGGGCAGGAACTTACGTGGACACCAGGCTCCCGGTGAATCCGTGTTGTTAATCCGGGCTCTCTCCGAGCCGTGGTCGATGTTGAACAGACTGGAGGCCGTGATTGCCTCATCCGGAACGGACTCCTCGGATCCAGATACGAGGAGTCCCCGTCTGGAACAGGCCAGGCGCCTGAGATCAACCACCTCCTGGGAGAGTGCATCGATCAACTCATCCTGTTTTGAGTTTTGTGCTTGAATGGCTCGGTTTTCCGCCGCTAGGTTGTCATTCTGGGTGACCTGGTTCTGGACAAGATCTTGTAGAGTCGCCAATTGAGATATCGTGATATTGAGACGTCTCAGCGCAGTGGCTAACGTGTCTTGCAATGAGCGCACGGTGATAGAGACATTGCGTACATCCTCATCCCGATTATAGGTGGATTCATTGAGCGGGGATTCCACTCCGGCTCCCGAATCCTTGTCAGTTGTATTCCCTTCGTTACCAGCGTTATGTGAACCCAGTTTGAGTTCCAGCACAGCCGCCTGGAGCTGAGCCAGGAGTCGCACTTGCTCTAGATTCCAAGACGACAAGTCCGACACAGTTGTCTCCAGCTTCTGGAGCTGGATCCCGAATGCCTCTAGGTCGACCCCGAGGCTGTCGTCACCCCCGCCAGCAGGCCTGCTTGGACAACTGGTCTGGATAACCGAGTCCCCGATCGGGAGCAGGATTGTGTACGCGCACTTACCGTTTGTGACGTACTCGCATTCACAAGTGTTCAGAAACGTCTTCTGTGATAAAACCGACACCTTCAGACTCACCAAGAGAAATAATATTAGTATCAAACTGCAATCAAATAAGACACTCGTCATATTGATTTTACTGATTGATAATTATCCTTCTTCTAGAGCACCTTGTCTTTATGATAATCCGCGTACGTATTTCTTTCAATGGCGATCGGTCATCCTTTTCACAACAGTCGAAGTGGATGTTCAGACCTCAAAAGTCACCTGTGACAGGAGAACCTGCAGGCTGTATTTCTCCACTCCTACGTACAAGTAATGACAGTAACGTTATACACTTGTCTCAAACGTGTATTCGCGTCGCATTTGTCATAGACCTCTACACAATATCCGATGTCCTCTGCACCACTATAACCAAGAACCTCTGTAAGCAATCACAACCAACAATGAATTATTCCGTCACAACAGCGCGTTTAAATTCCTTTGCGCTACCCAGGCTGGAGATTTGCCCCATTCAGATAGGCCTTAAAAACTTAACGTTGGTGCATTCTTGCCAGCCAGTTGCAGACAGACAGCGTAAATAGGTCTACCCGGCGAGTGATGTCACCATGTCTGCTCTACTAGTATAATGGGGGTGTTGTCACGGCAACTTACAGCAGAGATTTTGGTGTTAATGTTGTCACCGCGCCGACGACATGTGGCTTGGCAGGACGGGTTCGTGGCGTTTTAAAGTCAGCTGTGGCCCGTTCCCCAAACAACAGGCTCGGTGGGCAGGGGGCAACAGGTGATAGTTAATCGATATCACGCATCGCTGAGTCAGCTGCTTGCGTGCTTCAGTGCGTGCAGAGCACGTACGGTCGATAGCGGAGTGAGGTAGGCGTACGCTACAGGTGGTCTTCCTCGTTTTATTCCCGGGTGAACAGGGTACGGGTTTAGTAACTGCCCAATGTACAATGCATTAGATACTTAACGGGTATAATACCGGGCATAATATATACATACGGTATAAACCACACTTGCGGGGGGTGGGGGGGGGGGCACTGTTATACGAATCTGTTGGGGGGGATCCGCGGGTTTCCCTTGATGCCTGAGGGAGCGGACATTTCTGATGAAAAAGATACCCCTATAGAGCGGATATTTGAAAACTTGCAACCGGAGGGGTGGGGGGGGGGGCTCTGAAAATCGCCCCGCTTTACAGTGGAATGCCCACCCCCCGCCCACAACAATGTATTTATTATACCCCCCCCCCCGGGAAAATACTATCCTTCCGCCATGCCACTTATTATAAATACGGGGCGCAAAGCGACGCCTCTGCTTGGAAGGTTGCATATATATATATCATAGCGCATACAATATAATTGTATATGTAACATCTGTATTCATGTGTAAAATGAAAAACAAATGTAAAATTACATGTTGTCTTACCCCGTATATATATCTATGTTAGAACTCCGTCTCGTCATAAAACAGGTAATAGTACGGGAGTGTGTGTGTTTGGGGGGTGGAAACATATTTACTATTGTATAACCGGTGCATTATTCAGTCATGCGGTGCCAATTACGGTTTTATCTTTTTGTTTATAGTGGCGGCCGGGACCCGAACCACGATAAGTATCGCGTACCAGAAAAGGCTGTTAACGCCAGACAGTGGCCCCGATGACAGGGTGTGTGACTGCAGGCAGCACATGGCGAGAAGCGATAAAGAACAGCAATGGTGCAATCACATCTATAGCCAGCGCCATACACGTTGACGTTGTAAAGAACACACTGAGCCAGTTTAATGTCAGCCAGCGCCACTGAAAGGTTACGCCTGCATGCCCCCTCGCCCCCACCCCCTCCCCCCTTCCTGCTCCTGGCCCCACTGTCGTCCTCTCTGTCATCGGCGGACCGGTTGACTTCCATTTCAATGTCAAGCCGGCCTGTATAATTAAACGGCCCTCGGGGTATGTCGCCATTGTTAGGCTGAATGTCAGTCACGTGACCCCAAATCTAAAATACCGATGGCTTTCTTTCTTGTGTCTATATATCTGTATATATTTGATAAGCTGTGACGGGAGGTAGCGCACTAATATTAGGGCCCACTCTCCCCTAATGGAGGTCGTTGGGTTCAGGATATCATATAATGACATTTCTAGCAGTTAAAAACAGAGGTGGGGTGGGGTGGGGGGGGGGGGGTGGAGCTAGACTCCTCAGCGGTCCGTTTTTTTGCATGCGTCGCCGGGTCCGCGAGCGTCGTGCGTCCTCCTCTTAAAGGGATCCACTATAATTCAATGGAGCGAACACACGAGTCCCCGCTCAGGTCCGCGTCCTTCTCCGGCTGCGTCGACTTCGGTCCGGGACCGAATTTGACGCAGGCAGAGAAGGTGGCGGACCATCAATTACGAAGGAGTGAGGTTATCCAGATGGCTTTGCAGGACTTTGCACCCCAGGTTTTGAATTAAACCAGCGTAGAACATAGAAACTGGGTATGAAGAAGGACTTAGAACTTAGTACAAATCATACGATTTCAGAAAAAATGCAATTAGGTAATTAGGTAATAATTAGCTGAATTTCCTCCAAGTCGTTTTTGCCGTCATTATAATTAGGTTGCCAAATGGAGTCAGTGTATGATATATATCATCATATTCCGTGATGATATATAATGACATGACGCTCTGTAGTTTGCTACGGCCAGAATCCATGGGCTTACTGGCCTGGAATGACCTGGAACAACAGGTTCCATATGGAAAAGTGGGCCGGGCGACGGACGAGAAGACGAACACGTGTGTTCGCAAAAGAACCACGACGCACGACACTCGCGGACGCGGCGACGCATGCAAAAAACGGACCGTGTGTTCGCTGCTTTCTACTACTGGTCTATCCGGTAAGAACTTTTGATCGACTACATTGCTACCCCTTATTGATTGATTAGCTCTAATTCTGTTTTGCCGGTGTGTTTGTGATTTCATTATATGAGGTATGTACCTGTCCATATATGCTGGTTGATGTGGTACTGCATATACGCCTGATTATTCAATTGGTTGTGGTGAGGTAGTGTGGCCTCCATGGCTGAGCGACCAAGCTGTTACCTGTTGCTGCATGAGGTGTTTTTTTCCTAGCGTGCCGGTTTATCGTCAGGCAGTTAATTATTTATGGGACGTAGTTGAATGAGTGAAATAAGGTCGTTAAACAAAACTGCGGTAACGTGTGATTACCGGTATGAATTAAATATGTGGGAGGTGGTAGCTATAAGGTAAGGGGTATATATGCGCCCTACGTACGTGCCTCCCTCCCGTCTCGATCACCCCTCAAAATAAAACTCATTACTTGTGTCTATTAATTGGTAAAGGCCTAGCTGTGTAAAGGCCTAGCAAATAAAACCCATTACTTGTGTCTATTAATTGGTAAAGGCCTAGCTGTGTCTATGAGCCAATCAGAACGCAGCATTTCAGTGGGTATAGTTGATATTTTGGTCGTTGTTTGGCATCGATCCCTCTGTCTGCCTAAGAATTATTTGTTGGGGCGGCAGGTTAATTGGCTTACGTACGTTACAATGCCGATAGTGAGCGGTCCGAGTTGTATGTCGCCATTTTTAGGCTCAACGTGGAAAAGCCAAAAGAGCTATATGCATGTACATATAAATGAATGGTAAATCGCGATATATATATAGTTTTACATTTATTAGGCCTACCACAAACCTTGCTGAATTACCTTCCACCATAGATCTACATATATATACAGGCAGTTTGCCACGGCAGTTTGCGACCCACAGAAATGTTGTTCACTTCAAGTTTGAGAGAGTATTTGAGACTTATACGTGACACATTCCGATAAGCTTCCAAAGACTCTCTCAAACTGCGTGGTGCGCGGAAGATTTTGCAGATATCGGACGCAAAATCTTCCGCACACCTTGGCGCAAGTGCCCCCAGGCAAGCCCGCTGGGGCACTTGCGCCAACCGCACACGGTCTATAGACAGAATGGCCGTACTACCAAAATGGCCGTATGGTCTTCCCACCCTTTAGTATGGGTGGGGGAGGAGGTGGTGGGGGCTGAGAGCTTTAAATTGGAATCCTCAGATATCAGAAAGGCATGACTAGTGAATGTATATAAAATATTGCTTTGAAAAATCCTCGGATCATCTTTTTTGGCTTGAGTTGTTTTCAAATAATGCCAATTAGTCCATTTTGACACCTAACCCCAGTGTGAGCCTCCCCTGCCTCCCCCCCCCCCCCCGCCCCACTGCACACTATGCATTAATATGGCCCGCCAATCAACCCGGCTGCTAGCTTCACACACCACCCTTCCTCACACCCCCATAGACCACTACCCCACCCACACTAACTCAAACGGCCGTTCTGTCCATACACCCCGCACACCACGCAGGAGTCCGACAGAAACGTCTAGCAGGCTCTTGTTTTATTTCCTGTGCACCGCAACATTGTCTTGATGCAATAAGCGGCACGTCAATAAATTATTGCCATCTGAGAGATTTAAACAAATGTTCTTATGATGGCAAAGATTCTGTATGCATGAACAGTCAAACATGTCAACAAATCGAGAAAAAAAAATATGGACAAGATAATTTTAATCCTAATTCCACCCTAAGATTAAACTATAAACTATAAACCTTTTAAACCCGTTTAGATTAAAATTTAATGCATGTGGCCATTAAGGGAAGTGCACAGGGTGATATCGAGCGAAGTGCCATATCCTTAATTGGTCAGTTGATATGAACCACAACCACAGTAAATCAGTGGAGGGGGGAGGCCGGGGGGGGGGTAGGGGGCCCCACAACGCATACTAAAGACACGTGGGGCCCCGTACCCCCCCCCCCCCCCTCCCTGGCCTCCCCCCTCCACTGATTTACTGTGCCTGTGATATGAACCAACAGGGGCTACGATTTTACCAGTGGTTGCGCCCCTAAGCGACGCTACCCGGGGGAGGGGGTGGGGGCGAATGTTATCCAATGAGAGGCGGGTAAGATCGTAGAGCCGACATTTTATAAACCAAATCTTGTTGTGTACAGCTGTGGTTTCCTGCCTGCAGTGTTTACTTTCTGTAGGACCCATATTATCGCTCATTGCCTACTCAACCGGCTTGTGTCAACAAGGAAGTTATCGGAAACTGACGAAACAGTTTACATGTAGTGTTCAACCCTGATTGGGTAATTAGCGATCTCACTGATAACAACCAGACTATGAACACTGATGGAGTTCTAAGTTGTGGAGTGCTACCTAAAAATTCACAAAATAAACAAATAAGTCTTAAGCTTAGGCCAGAACACAGCCTTCCACAGTCGCATTCCATAGTAAAATGCTGGTCTGAAATTTTATGCCAGTAGGCAATTATAGCTCATTTTGAAGACTTTAACAACTTTGGAAGAGTTCATACATCAGTAATTATATATAGAAAAGTACTTTTACATTGTTGAAACTAATTATGAAAGCTGTACTTAAACAATTCAATTTGTCATGTAAAGTTGATTTTTTACTATAGAATGCTACATAGTTATGATTCTTCAACCATAGCCATGGATTCATGGCTAAGTATGGCCTATGGGTTACATTCTGCCACAGGCACTCAGATCAGTTGATACGAAGCCAGCCTGCCATACGTAAGCGCGGCATACACACCTTCTCTTTATTTACGCATGGCTGGCAGGCTTAGTATCAACTGATCTGAGCGCCTGTGATTCTGCCATACAAAATCAAGAGCCATTCCAAAATGGGTAAAGTTTGTGTTTGGCATGGCCAGTGTGACAGGTTTGGTAGCTAATGTTAAGGCAAATCGTTTAAGGGGGTATAGCTATTCCTGCAAGCAAGCTACTGTGGCTACGGCCAAGTATTTCCGCAACTGGACCCATATTGAAGCAGATTATGTTACATGTATGGAACTAGGGATATAGCATTCCCCGGTGAATAGGATTTGATTCAGCCACATCAGCTGAGCAACATCAGCTACAGTGGTGGGAATACAGAGTCCGATGAGCTGGCTGCCTGCCTGGAGTAGCGAGACGGTCCCATTACCATCCATAAATGAGGCCTATACCCCTATACCACACTTCCACAGTAAAATCATCTAAGTCAAAGTGGGCATACACCGACCCAAGTCACCCCATTCAAAGAATTGTTTTCCCCAGAAAACGTCACATAGGACTAATGCAACCAATCAACTGCGCATGATCAATCCCATGTATAGGCTGCAGCACATGTGCCAAAAAGTAGGTAAATGACACCCCCCACCTCTCAGGCACCGTCATATTATTTTTACCGGTGCCTGAGAGGGATCAAGGCCTCCTTTACTCACTTTGAGGGTTCTGTCAGCATATCTAGGCACCTGTGGGCTTGAGTGTTACATTTCACTGTGCAACATTAGGCAAACTCAGCTATTTTAACCCGAATATTTGCATAACATTTTTACAAGAGCATGAGACTATATATATTGCATTTTGTTGCTGGATCTAAAACTTTAAACTAACTTAGAATTGCAAATATCTGTAAGATTTTAGTATTATAAGAACCACCTCAAATATTAGTATATAATTTGTTAATACTAGACCTGTCTAGCAAGCTTAAAGGTATTATAAGAATACCTGCATAATATTTTCACAGTTATACTAGTGTAATAAACCACTTCAAATAGTAATTTATTAAATACTCTTCATCAAACGTATTACCGGTATAAGAACATCTTTTAGCAGTCACGTGAGAGTATGGAAATATGTATTGTCTTTTATGTTAGTTATATATAGACCATATTTATATCTCAGGGTCCTTTGTCTCCAGTTTGCCACAGGGGGCTGGTGTGATAGCTGAGTGGGCTAGAGCACTCACATTGAGTGCTCTGGTCCCCTGAGAGCCTACCAGCATGTGGATTAGTAGTTCGAGACCTGCAGTGGCCATGTGTGTGTGGTCACAGGATAAAGATCCCATGTCTTTCTTTATAAAGAGTAGGGGGTTACCCCTACTCTTTACATGGCTCTGCTCTCTCTTCTCTCATTGACGCGATATGACCAAAAGTGGTTAAAGCGTCCTGAATAACCAACCTGTCTGCCACCCATTGACTTGATGTATATAATCATACCTAATCCTGGGGATTTAGTTTGTCATTGGAGCCTGATGTGTTCTGGAAGATTGGGTGGCAGATACATAGATTTCCAGAGCTGAGGACAGCATTTCTCTCTGGCTATAAACATATTTATAAAGGCCAAAAAAAACAGTATATGGTAATTAGATAAATATTTGATCATGAATAAATATTTGCAATGGTTACAAAATCATATTATGGAGGAGCTTTGGACCAGATCTATGTCTTAGTATTTTGAGTTATTAATAAGATTATGATTGTGTTCTGTACATTCTGCAATGCTATTTCAGGGACTACTAGGACTTTCCACTGAGCCAAGAGCCAAGCAGAGAATGAAAATGGAGTTTTTACAGCGCCTGGGCCGGTCCTTAAGAAGTGCCAGAACAGTGGAACTCCCCAAAGGTCTTATACTACTTGTTGTGTCTGTTATCTATCAGTACCGTATGTATATTTTTTTTTTTTATGATTATTGGTATGACAGATAGTGGTTTCATTAATGTAAAATCTTCTGTATTTTTTTTTTTTTAGTAACCTTTAATAAGCTACCGGTAGTTCAATATGAAAATTTGACATATTTTCAGTTAATGTGCCTTTATCTTTTAGATCCGTCTTCTGCATTCTATGTGTTGATGCCCATGGTGATAGCAAACCAACACAGGTATGGTCTGTTATGCAGTAATTGTAGAGTTGTAAATCTAACTTCACAAATTCCTTTAATTTTTTTTTTATCTCCTCAAACAATTGATTACAACCAACTATTTTATCATTATAATTTAAACCAACTCGGAATTGCAAATACAGTTAATATACAACCAGACGTAAACATGGTACCATTTATTAAACGCTATTTAAATCAGTCTCTGTAAGGAAATATGACAGCTGAATATTTTTTTTGCCAGATCTGTTGCTGAGCTTTTGTCTGCCTCTGAATTTGATGTCAACTTCTCGTGTGGCCGAGCTCACAGAAACCTGCTTCATATCGCGGCAAAGTAAATACATATGAATTTGTTTCTTCTTTATTATGCCTAACCAGCATTCTGCAATCATTTTAGTTTAAAACTACCGGTAGTAATTGCAAGATGGGTTTACATTTGGTCTAACATCCCTCATGGAACTCCATTGCTTTGCTAACAGTGTGCCTTAGTATTTTATGAATTTGGTCATTTATGTGATACATTATCTAATGTCAATAACGACTCTCTACTTCTAGCAAATATAACTATCTACACAATGCTGAATATTAAATTGTATGAATGTAAATTATCCATGGATTTCAGCTGCGGAGCGTACGAATGCCTTACACACTTACTGAAGAAAGCTGCTGATGTCAATACTCAGGATATGTCAGGCTGCACACCTTTACATCTTGCTGCCAGAAATGGGTACGCCGACTGTGTAACAGAAAGACAGTAACAGCCTTTCGCGCAATATATGACATATATAGTTTGTTTCGCCCAGAACATGACGTTCTGTGAAACTTCTGGGAATAATTGCTAATTGTTATAAAGAACTGTTGGAGATATGAACGTATCTCTTTGTTTGAAGTAACTTCTTTGCTTAAATTTGGGTTGAGATTTATTCACTTTGATCTAATTTCGCTTGTCGTACAGTTTACTAGCTTCCCTGCATCAAAGCCGCTTCTCTTATTTAGTGCGAGATGTGTGTCCCTCACCAGTCTTTTTATTTGATAGGCAGAAGAAATGTTTATTGAAGCTCCTAGAGTTCAAGGCGGATTTTAATGTCAGGAACAACGAGGGTCTGACAACGGTACGTAAAGACGTCCTTGCGACTTTACGTCTCACTGTATTCCGATGTGTTAAAAGTAACGAGGTATGGTACCACGGGACTCATTAAAATAATTTATAAAGTATATTTACGTATGCCATGCCACCATTTAATATCGTAACACAATATGACGCCATGACACCATGTGACGTCACAGCACCGTGTGACGTCACAGCACCATGTGACGGTGTGGCACCATGTGACGTCATAGCACAATATGATAATGTGGTTCCTTGTGGCGTCATACCACACTATTCTGCTGTTACACCATGTGACGTCATAACAAAATATTCTGGCGTGATACTATGTGACGTCATAGCACAATATGATGCTGTGGCACCATCTGACGTCCTTGCACAATGTGACGCTGTGACACCATGTGACGTCATTGCACAATATGACGCTGTGACAACATGTGACGTCATTGCACAATATGACGCTGTGGTACCATGCGACGTCATAGCAAAATATGATACTGTGACACCATGTGACATCATTGCACATTGTGACACCATGTGACGTTATTGCACAATATAACGCTGTGGCACCATGTGACGTCATAACACAAATATGATGCTGTGGCACCATGTGACGTCATTGCACAATGTGACGTTGTGACACCATGTGACGTCATTGCACAATGTGACGTTGTGACACCATGTGACGTCATTGCACAATATGATGCTGTGGTACCACGTGACGTCATTGCACAATGTGACGCTGTGACACCACGTCACGTCATTGCACAATATGACTGTGACACCATGTGACGTCATAGCACAATGTTACGTTGTGACACCATGTGACGTCATTGCACAATGTGACGCTGTGACATCATGTGACGTCATTGCGCAATGTGACACTGTGACACCATGTGGCGTCATAGCACAATGTCACGCTGTGAGACCATGTGACGTCATTGCACAATATGACGTTCGGACACCATGTGACGTCATTGCACAATATGATGCTGTGACACCATGTGACGTCATTGCACAATGTGACGCTGTGACACCATGTGACGTCATAGCATAATGTGACGTTTTGACACCATGTGACGTCATTGCACAATGTGATGTTGTGGCACCATGTGACGTCATTGCACAATGTGACGCTGTGACACCATGTGACGTCATTGCACAATATGATGCTGTGACACCATATGTTATTGCACAGTATGACGCTGTGTCACCATGTGACGTCATTGCACAATATGACGCTGTGTCACCATGTGACGTCATTGCACAATATGATGCTGTGACACTATATGATGTTATTGCACAGTATGACGCTGTGTCACCATGTGACGTCATTGCACAATATGACGCTGTGTCACCATGTGACGTCATTGCACAATATGACGCTGTGACACCATATGATGTTATTGCACAGTATGACGCTGTGTCACCATGTGACGTCATTGCACAATATGATGCTGTGACACCATGTGCAGTAACACTATAAAATGTTGACTTCAGATCCATTGGTTGGCGGTAAATGGACGAACCGAGATGCTTCATGATGTCCTGCAGCACGTCACTGACGTGGATGTCGAGGTGGGTACACGTGTACCGAGGGGCACCAACCGTAACATGTACTCAGACTGACGAATTAATTAGATTTTTTACTTTGAAATTGATGATCATATTGTCCCACAGATACCGATATTTATCATACAGTTTGATTTCACGAATAAAGACTTGAAATATCTGACACTGGTATGCTAGGTATTAGTAAAATCATTTCCCGAACAATTATCATGTTGTCTAAGTCACATTCAAACGCCTGATGGACTTGCTTTTTCCGCCGTTACTGAACATTGATGTGCAATGTTATCGGTTGTTATAACAGGATGCTCAGGGACAGACAGCTCTACACGTAGCCAGTCAGAACGGCCACAAGTCAGTAAGTAACTAGGGAACAATAAACCCCGGGAGACTAGGTGACAACCACGTGGATCCCACGCCAATGGGAGTTACGGTATACCATATACAGTATGTAGTATGCAATATAGAATATTCCCAACATTCTATGTACTATTCTGACATAGAAGATTTACAGTTAGAGTGTAGCAACATTGTAACTTTTTCGTCTAAGGTACTGATAAATATGGCATTACAGTCTTTGCTTCACTGTTGATTGGAAGTGGGAAGTTATGTGTATCACGTCACTAATATGTGCGTGTAGTCGACTAAATTATTGCAGGGTTTTGAGGATGAAAAGCGGGCTCCTAACATCGAATTGTTCCCAAGTAACCCATATCACCTTTCTGTCAACAGACTGTCATATGCCTTATCGACAATGGAGCTGACATTAACAGGGTGAATCACCATCAAAGTTCACCGTTACACTTTGCCTGCAGGTACTATTTACAATAGCATTCACATTTGTTTTGTATCATATTTTATCACATTTCAGTATCTATCACTATTCCTTTTTGTAAACTTTTATCTCTGTAAAGCTTTTTTTACGCTCGATATCAATCATTTTAAAATGTTGAATATACTTCGATAGTAAACCGCCATTATGACGTAGAAGATTAAATTACGCATAACTAACCCAACTTTTAAATCTCCTTTTGAAGCAAGATTATATCCAATTATATTCAAACTGTTACATGGCTTATTGCCCTTAATTATTACCTATTTAACGGCAGCCACGGACAGAGAGATACTGTGCAGATATTGCTTTCTAAAGGAGCCAAGTATTTGTCGGACGACAATGGAAATCAGCCTCTTGAGTTGTCCATTCAGGTATTGGTTGTTTTCTTGCTGCTTGTTTCTCAAGCATGTAGATGGTATGTTGGTGTTAGGCATGTGGATCTTACTTCTGAGGGTTTTTTGTAGCCTTTGGCTGTATGTGGCGCCATCATCGAAACATTTTACACTCACACGTTATCAGACATATGCCATGTTTAGCTTCAGAGTTATGTTTTTCCTCAGTGCTGTGAATGAACTCTTATTTTGTTACTTCCGCTTCATTATCTTACTGATTTTGTGTTTATTATATTAATGAACACTGGTCACGTTATTTAGTGTTATTTGTATGTCAATGTGAAATGTTTCGATGCTGTTTGCTTTGATGGTGTAATTGTGTCCTCTGGTATTAATACTAACACCCCTTCGTGTTCTCGTTCTGGCGTTGCATGTGTTATATGTTTATGTTATGTAGCCATGGGCAACGGGACACTGTCAAGATCTTACTGGCTAGAGGGGCAAAGAGTCTTCCCGATTATAAAGGCTTGTCACCCATGGATATCTGCGTAGAGGTAACCCCTAGTCACGTCGAATAAATAATTAGCACTAGGTACGTTTAACGTTTCACATGATGTTGGTATCAACAACAGACTAGTGGCAACTGAGTTACCAATATAATAAGAGCTCAAGCGAGCGTTTAAGATTTTTGACATTATTTGGCCATCCTTCTGTCAGAAATATATATTTAAATGTGGATGTCTTATTTGCATGAAGAACTTAATTGCGTTAATATCAACCCAACATCTCTTTTGTGTCATACATCACATCTAATAATTTAAGAGTCAGCGTCACTGGTTGCTTTCTATGGAATGTAGGAAACCTAAAGTCTTACTGTGAACTACATAAACAGTCTTACACTCCATGACTGCGCAGTTATGCCAAGATAGGACAAAAGAATATAATTCATAAGTAGATAATACGGTCATAAATTTGTCAATCTTGCGTGGCACCCCTAGCCTTATATGTAAATAACATGTCAATAGGCATAGATGTATGTTGCTTTGTATATTGCTTTGTGTAAATGTTATTGCTTTGTGTTCTTCATTATCTAACTACTATGTCATGGTGTATGAATGCCTCGACTAACTCTGAATGCCACGCAATATCGTTTATCTATTTTATTATAAGGGTAATATGCAATTAATATACTACTAATATACTTCATGTATTACAATACTATAAATATCTCCTTATTGGTTAAACACATCTTTTTATGACTTCTGTCATCACGATAATGAATCTATGACTAATTTAGAGCGTATTGTTCTTACCTTTCATTTTTTTAAATATACTACAATCTTTGTCTTACTATGCGAAAGTGCATCATTTGCTATATGCGTATTATTAAATGCTGGTTCCGCCATCGTGCGTCTTTTCCGTTGCCATGAGAACCCGTCACGGTGTCGCTTTGTCTCTCGCTCGCTGATTCGAAGTGATCTCTTGACAGGGTGGATACGGCGAGACTTGTGAGGTCCTGCTTCAGTTCGTCCCGCGTCTCTTTGACCAGCTCATTCAGACTGTCCAGAATGAAAACATTAAGGACAACATGGTAATATCTGTCTGTTGTGTGTCACGGGAGAAGTCTTTAGTTTCATCCTTACTGCTGACCAGTTGATCTGGGACTTGTTATGGAAGCACGAAGAGCGTTTAATCCAATTGAATATATTTTTCATGTATTTAATATATGCGGTAACTGACGCCATCGCGTATTTAATCGATTAATATCAATATTGGAATAATTACATCGTAACAATGGACTTCCTTCAAGATATACCGGTTCTGTAGCCATTTATGTTACTATGGGTAAAATACACGCTGGTCCTAGTATGTTGCATAAAGCGTCATTATCCCCATAGTAGCTATACTGCTATGCTTCTCGGTAGTTTGACTGGGCTGCCTTGTTTCTGTTTGTAGTTGTACAAGGTCTTGTCCTACCTGTGTCTCAAAGATGCCACTCGGTGCCAACATATTTTGGTGGCGCTTGGTGAACAGTCTTCCCACATCGGCCACAACCTCCTCAGGTAGGTTGTATCCATACCTAGGCGTATATATCCCATGAGGTTTTAGCGATCAATACTACATGTATATCCGCTAACGCTGCATCGCCAGTCATCATACATATCGTTTCGTTAACGTAGTTTCGAATTCACGAGTGTCCGACTCGTGAAGTTTACTGCACAAACGACCGATCCAGACTGTCAAGCATTCATAGACGTCACTTTTGATTTTATGCAATCATCAGCTCTTCCACCTGCGTTATGTCCGAGAAACAAGTCCGACAAATTCAGCAGCATGTCAGTTTTTTTTCAGTTTCGATAATGAGTACTTCTTACCTGTACCTATCATCAGCTACGATTGTCAATTTCATACTCACGATAAACGAAACAAAGACCCAAGTGTGGGCGGGGCTTAGCTCGGAGTGTGGAACGGTGTATGCGAGATATGTACCAATTTTGAGTGGAGAGGCTATCAGGATGTTTACACACTTCGGTTTACACAGTCGTTGTTTTTTTTGCCCTCTGCAGTGTATCCAGTGACGCGGCTCATCAAATGCACAGTCTGCTCCGGTGTGTCAAGTTCCTCTGCCGTCTGTTCAAGCAGACCACCCCCGTGGCCGCGCCGGGCTTCGACTCATTCGCCATGAATGGTGCGACTGCAAAAGCCTTAACCGTCTTCAAGGTAATGAAGGGAGTGGAGATAACGATAATAGGACGATCATTTGGACAGTACATGGATGGATGTAAATACGGAGTGATTTTGTTTAGGTTATGATGAATTTTTAGTGCAGTTTACTGCATGATTTCATATGTAACCTACGAACGGTAAAACTAGATCACAGATCGTGTGATTGTCCGCGGCGACAGGGATTTGTGTAAGTAGTATCAAAGCGTGTAATCGTTGTGACTGATTTTTGTTTGTTTTAGCCCCTTGAACTGTTGTGGACTTCCTTGGAGGAATGGCTGATTTTACTCAGGGCCGAGATCGAAAATTTAGAGGACACCACAGCACAGGGAATCGAGCTAAAGAAAGCAGGCGCGGGGTCAAGGTCACCCGCGAGGGTTTTCCCAGAAGCTAAACAGGAGACCACCACCGGAAGTCCACGAACCGGAAGTAGGACCCAGGAGAGGGCTACGCGCATCCGGGGACTTCGCTCACCTCTGAGGGACGCTGCGTCGGCCTTGACCTCTGGCGGCGGCATCACGGAGCAGGTCAAGAAGCTGCATGTGGGTGGTGATGACGTCATAGAAAGCGAGGATGTCGTCATTGCCATTGTTCCTAGGCTGTCGGCCGTCGTCCAGGCGTTCTACATGACGTGCGCTTGTCAGACGCAGCAAAAGTGAGCTTCTCACCGGTTCCTTTTCCCTTATTGACGGAAGTCATATACATGTGTTTATGTTGTATCCCAGAGCGGAGTGTCATCATTCATTGCTGGTCACGTCGACTCCAACGAGGGGCGGTGGGGGGGGGGGGGTTATAAAATCAGGTACTGAACATTTCACTGAGAACCATTACTATAACTATTGCTAATGCTCCTTCCTTATTTTGGTGATATCGTTATGCTAGCAAAGCGATTATATAACATGGGGTAGTCTCAATATACCAACAGATTATATACGCACCAAACTGTGTTGTGACATGGGGTAGTGTCAATATATCAATAGATTATCTACGCACCAAACTGTGTTGTGTAATGGGAATATCATAGCTTGATAGTTCTATTATGTTCTGTTTTAGGATGACACCCCCAAGGTTCATCGAGTTTGTCGTCAGACACGACTCTGTGCTCAAGTTTCTTGTTGCAAGGTAAGTGAACGCTGGGTTTACCTGTCTGAATGATGAACTTGGCTTTCATGTTTGATGATACGCGGCTTTAATGATAATTGTTTAACATTATATTCATTACTTCATACTATTCATCTCTTTACACATCTGTTTATTTTCAGAGATCCCAAAGTGATTTTTGATCACTTTCACTTTTTGTTGGAATGTCCGGAGCTGATGTCACGGTTTATGCACATCATTCGAGGACAGGTTGGTGTCCTAGGATAGGTTATGCCATAGGGACAGGTTGGTGTTCCAGGATAGGTTATGCCATTGGGACAGGTTGGTGTCCTAGGATAGGTTATGCCATAGGGACAGGTTGGTGTCCTAGGATAGGTTATGCGATGGGAGACTACGTCAAATAACGTGTAACGGTTCATAGTTTTAAAAAATTGGATGAGTTGAAATAAATCTGACGGTATGTAAAATCTTACACCATAAGTACAAGAAAGAACCTTTTCGTGACTAAGTGACTGTGTTCTGTAATATTTCTTGAATAGCGTGTTTGAGGTTTTGTTGACATTAATGCAACTCTATCGTGTTTTTAGCCGTTTGAGACGAGAAAAGAATGGTTCTATGAGAACCTTCGTCCCGATGACCATGACAGTGACCTCTTGCACCTGCCGACCAGCGACCAAGACCTCATCGTAATCCACAGAGGTGAGAACCGCCGCCTGTCGTAAGGACTGACCTGATCGTAATCCACAGAGGTGAGAACCGCCGCCTGTCGTAAGGACTGACCTTGTCGTAATCCACGCAGGTGAGAACCGCCGCCTGTCGTAAGTACTGACCTTATCGTAATCCACGGAGATGAGAACCGCCGCCTGTCGTAAGGACTGACCTTATCGTAATCCACAGAGGTGAGAACCGCCGCCTGTCGTAAGGACTGACCTCATCGTATTCCACAGAGGTGAGAACCGCCGCCTGTCGTAAGGACTGATCTTATCGTAATCCACGGAGGTGAGAACCGCAGTCTGTCGTAAGGACTGATCTTATCGTAATCCACGGAGATGAGAACCGCCGCCTGTCGTAAGTACTGACCTTATCGTAATCCACAGAGGCGAGAACCGCCGCCTGTCGTAAGGACTGACATTATCGTAATCCACAGAGGTGAGAACCGCCGCCTGTCGTAAGGACTGACCTTATCGTAATCCACAGAGGTGAGAACCGCCGCCTGTCGTAAGGACTGACCTTATCGTAATCCACAGAGGTGAGAACCGCCGCCTGTCGTAAGGACTGACCTTATCGTAATCCACAGAGGTGAGAACCGCCACCTGTCGTAAGAACTGACCTTATCGTAATCCACAGAGGTGAGAACCGCCGCCTGTCGTAAGGACTGACCTTATCGTAATCCACAGAGATGAGAACCGCCGCCTGTCGTAAGGACTGACCTTATCGTAATCCACAGAGGTGAGAACCGCCGCCTGTCGTAAGGACTCACCTTATCGTAATCCACAGAGGTGCGAACCGCCGCCTGTCGTAAGAACTGACCTTATCGTAATCCACGGAGGTGAGAACCGCCGCCGGTCGTAAGAACTGACCTTATCGTATTCCATGGAGGTGAGAACCGCCGCCTGTCGTAAGGACTGACCTTATCGTAATCCACGGAGGTGAGAACCGCCGCCTGTCGTAAGGACTGACCTTATCGTAATCCACAGAGGTGAGAACCGCCGCCTGTCGTAAGGACTGACCTTATCGTAATCCACGGAGATGAGAACCGCCGCCGGTCGTAAGAACTGACCTTATCGTATTCCACAGAGGTGAGAACCGCCGCCTGTCGTAAGGACTGACCTTATCGTAATCCACAGAGGTGAGAACCGGCGCCTGTCGTAAGGACTGACCTTATCGTAATCCACAGAGGTGAGAACCGCCGCCTGTCGTAAGGACTGACCTTATCGTAATCCACAGAGGTGAGAACCGCCGCCTGTCGTAGGAACTGACCTTATCGTAATCCACGGAGGTGAGAACCGCCGCCTGTCGTAAGGACTGACCTTATCGTAATCCACAGAGATGAGAACCGCCGCCTGTCGTAAGGACTGACCTTATCGTAATCCACAGAGGTGAGAACCGCCGCCTGTCGTAAGGACTGACCTTATCGTAATCCACAGAGGTGAGAACCGCAGCCTGTCGTAAGGACTGGCCTTATCGTAATCCACGGAGATGAGAACAGCCGCCTGTCGTAAGGACTGACCTTATCGTAATCCACAGAGGTGAGAACCGCCGCCTGTCGTAAGGACTGACCTTATCGTAATCCACAGAGGTGAGAACCGCCGCCTGTCGTAAGGACTGACCTTATCGTAATCCACAGAGGTGAGAACCGCCGCCTGTCGTAAGGACTGACCTTATCGTAATCCACGCAGGTGAGAACCGCCGCCTGTCGTAAGGACTGACCTTATCGTAATCCACGGAGATGAGAACCGCCGCCTGTCGTAAGGACTGACCTTATCGTAATCCACAGAGGTGAGAACCGCCGCCTGTCGTAAGGACTGACCTTATCGTAATCCACAGAGGTGAGAACCGCCGCCTGTCGTAAGGACTGACCTTATCGTAATCCACGCAGGTGAGAACCGCCGCCTGTCGTAAGGACTGACCTTATCGTAATCCACGGAGATGAGAACCGCCGCCTGTCCCAAGGACTGACCTTATCGTACTTCACAGAGGTGAGAACCGCCGCCTGTCGTAAGGACTGACCTTATCGTAATCCACGGAGGTGAGAACCGCCGCCTGTCGTCAAGACTGACCTTATCGTAATCCACGGAGGTGAGAACCGCAGCCTGTCGTAAGGACTGACCTTATCGTAATCCACAGAGTTGAGAACCGCCGCCTGTCGTAAGGACTGACCTTATCGTAATCCACAGAGGTGAGAACCGCCGCCTGTCGTAAGGACTGACCTTATCGTAATCCACAGAGGTGAGAACCGCCGCCTGTCGTAAGGACTGACCTTATCGTAATCCACAGAGGTGAGAACCGCCACCTGTCGTAAGAACTGACCTTATCGTAATCCACAGAGGTGAGAACCGCCGCCTGTCGTAAGGACTGACCTTATCGTAATCCACAGAGATGAGAACCGCCGCCTGTCGTAAGGACTGACCTTATCGTAATCCACAGAGGTGAGAACCGCCGCCTGTCGTAAGGACTCACCTTATCGTAATCCACAGAGGTGCGAACCGCCGCCTGTCGTAAGGACTGACCTTATCGTAATCCACGGAGGTGAGAACCGCCGCCGGTCGTAAGAACTGACCTTATCGTATTCCACGGAGGTGAGAACCGCCGCCTGTCGTAAGGACTGACCTTATCGTAATCCACAGAGGTGAGAACCGCCGCCTGTCGTAAGGACTGACCTTATCGTAATCCACAGAGGTGAGAACCGCCGCCTGTCGTAAGGACTCACCTTATCGTAATCCACGGAGATGCGAACCGCCGCCGGTCGTAAGAACTGGCCTTATCGTATTCCACAGAGGTGAGAACCGCCGCCTGTCGTAAGGACTCACCTTATCGTAATCCACAGAGGTGAGAACCGGCGCCTGTCGTAAGGACTGACCTTATCGTAATCCACAGAGGTGAGAACCGCCGCCTGTCGTAAGGACTGACCTTATCGTAATCCACAGAGGTGAGAACCGCCGCCTGTCGTAGGAACTGACCTTATCGTAATCCACGGAGGTGAGAACCGCCGCCTGTCGTAAGGACTGACCTTATCGTAATCCACAGAGATGAGAACCGCCGCCTGTCGTAAGGACTGACCTTATCGTAATCCACAGAGGTGAGAACCGCCGCCTGTCGTAAGGACTGACCTTATCGTAATCCACGCAGGTGAGAACCGCAGCCTGTCGTAAGGACTGGCCTTATCGTAATCCACGGAGATGAGAACCGCCGCCTGTCGTAAGGACTGACCTTATCGTAATCCACAGAGGTGAGAACCGCCGCCTGTCGTAAGGACTGACCTTATCGTAATCCACAGAGGTGAGAACCGCCGCCTGTCGTAAGGACTGACCTTATCGTAATCCACAGAGGTGAGAACCGCCGCCTGTCGTAAGGACTGACCTTATCGTAATCCACGCAGGTGAGAACCGCCGCCTGTCGTAAGGACTGACCTTATCGTAATCCACGGAGATGAGAACCGCCGCCTGTCCCAAGGACTGACCTTATCGTACTTCACAGAGGTGAGAACCGCCGCCTGTCGTAAGGACTGACCTTATCGTAATCCACGGAGGTGAGAACCGCCGCCTGTCGTCAAGACTGACCTTATCGTAATCCACGGAGGTGAGAACCGCAGCCTGTCGTAAGGACTGACCTTATCGTAATCCACAGAGTTGAGAACCGCCGCCTGTCGTAAGGACTGACCTTATCGTAATCCACAGAGGTGAGAACCGCCGCCTGTCAAAAGGACTGACCTTATCGTAATCCACAGAGGTGAGAACCGCCGCCTGTCGTAAGGACTGACCTTATCGTAATCCACAGAGGTGAGAACCGCCACCTGTCGTAAGAACTGACCTTATCGTAATCCACAGAGGTGAGAACCGCCGCCTGTCGTAAGGACTGACCTTATCGTAATCCACAGAGATGAGAACCGCCGCCTGTCGTAAGGACTGACCTTATCGTAATCCACAGAGGTGAGAACCGCCGCCTGTCGTAAGGACTCACCTTATCGTAATCCACAGAGGTGCGAACCGCCGCCTGTCGTAAGAACTGACCTTATCGTAATCCACGGAGGTGAGAACCGCCGCCGGTCGTAAGAACTGACCTTATCGTATTCCACGGAGGTGAGAACCGCCGCCTGTCGTAAGGACTGACCTTATCGTAATCCACAGAGGTGAGAACCGCCGCCTGTCGTAAGGACTGACCTTATCGTAATCCACAGAGGTGAGAACCGCCGCCTGTCGTAAGGACTCACCTTATCGTAATCCACGGAGATGCGAACCGCCGCCGGTCGTAAGAACTGGCCTTATCGTATTCCACAGAGGTGAGAACCGCCGCCTGTCGTAAGGACTGACCTTATCGTAATCCACAGAGGTGAGAACCGGCGCCTGTCGTAAGGACTGACCTTATCGTAATCCACAGAGGTGAGAACCGCCGCCTGTCGTAAGGACTGACCTTATCGTAATCCACAGAGGTGAGAACCGCCGCCTGTCGTAGGAACTGACCTTATCGTAATCCACGGAGGTGAGAACCGCCGCCTGTCGTAAGGACTGACCTTATCGTAATCCACAGAGATGAGAACCGCCGCCTGTCGTAAGGACTGACCTTATCGTAATCCACAGAGGTGAGAACCGCCGCCTGTCGTAAGGACTGACCTTATCGTAATCCACGCAGGTGAGAACCGCAGCCTGTCGTAAGGACTGGCCTTATCGTAATCCACGGAGATGAGAACCGCCGCCTGTCGTAAGGACTGACCTTATCGTAATCCACAGAGGTGAGAACCGCCGCCTGTCGTAAGGACTGACCTTATTGTAATCCACAGAGGTGAGAACCGCCGCCTGTCGTAAGGACTGACCTTATCGTAATCCACAGAGGTGAGAACCGCCGCCTGTCGTAAGGACTGACCTTATCGTAATCCACGCAGGTGAGAACCGCCGCCTGTCGTAAGGACTGACCTTATCGTAATCCACGGAGATGAGAACCGCCGCCTGTCGTAAGGACTGACCTTATCGTAATCCACAGAGGTGAGAACCGCCGCCTGTCGTAAGGACTGACCTTATCGTAATCCACAGAGGTGAGAACCGCCGCCTGTCGTAAGGACTGACCTTATCGTAATCCACGCAGGCGAGAACCGCCGCCTGTCGTAAGGACTGACCTTATCGTAATCCACGGAGGTGAGAACCGCCGCCTGTCGTCAAGACTGACCTTATCGTAATCCACGGAGGTGAGAACCGCAGCCTGTCGTAAGGACTGACCTTATCGTAATCCACAGAGTTGAGAACCGCCGCCTGTCGTAAGGACTGACCTTATCGTATTTCACAGAGGTGAGAACCGCCGCCTGTCGTAAGGACTGACCTTATCGTAATCCACGGAGGTGAGAACCGCCGCCTGTCGTAAGGACTGACATTATCGTAATCCACAGAGGTGAGAACCGCCGCCTGTCGTAAGGACTGACCTTATCGTAATCCACGGAGGTGAGAACCGCCGCCTGTCGTAAGAACTGACCTTATCGTAATCCACGGAGGTGAGAACCGCCGCCTGTCGTAAGGACTGACCTTATCGTAATCCACAGAGGTGAGAACCGCCGCCTGTCGTAAGGACTCACCTTATCGTAATCCACGGAGGTGAGAACCGCCGTCTGTCGTAAGGACTGACCTTATCGTAATCCACAGAGGTGAGAACCGCCGCCTGTCGTAAGGACTGACCTTATCGTAATCCACAGAGGTGAGAACCGCCGCCTGTCGTAAGGACTCACCTTATCGTAATCCACAGAGATGAGAACCGCCGCCTGTCGTAAGGACTCACCTTATCGTAATCCACAGAGGTGAGAACCGCCGCTTGTCGTAAGGACTGACCTTATCGTAATCCACGGAGGTGAGAACTGCCGCCTGTCGTAAGGACTGACCTTATCGTAATCCACAGAGGTGAGAACCGCCGCCTGTCGTAAGGACTGACCTTATCGTAATCCACAGAGGTGAGAACCGCCGCCTGTCGTAAGGACTGACCTTATCGTAATCCACAGAGGTGAGAACCGCCGCCTGTCGTAAGGACTGACCTTATCGTAATCCACAGAGGTGAGAACCGCCGCCTGTCGTAAGGACTGACCTTATCGTAATCCACAGAGATGAGAACCGCTGCCTGTCGTAAGGCTCTCTAAGGGTAAATGGCGACACAAGCATATTTAAAAAATCGCCATTCGACATTGGTTCGAGTAGGAGATGAGTACAAGTCTCTTAGGTCCTATCCGACCATTTAGGCGAGGAGAGGACAGGAGATCTGCGCTGATATAGACCCATCGCACGAGAAGCCAGATCATATGTATTTTCTCACTCACATTGACAACGGTGAACTTTTGCGAAACTACCCAGTCGCGGAGTGCGATCATACTGGTACATGGGTGTATGTTGCAGAACGCAGCGATGAACTAGAACTAGAAAAAAAAACATAACTAGAAAGAATACGAATGCAGGAGCAAGGGGGGACAGACCAGTTGTGACACTAGGCAGCTGATCTCGGTGTTCCTGGTTGGCTCCGTATTTCTAACCATTTACGATTGGTAATTCGACTTTGCTGTGACTTGTTTGCCTTTTTTTTGTCTTCTCCAGACAATATCTTCCATTCGAGCTGCAGTGAAATGTTGAAGAAGAGCACCGATAAGCTGAAGGGCAACATTTCTGTGCGGTTCAACGGCGAGGAAGGAGTGGTAAGGCTTCCCCGCGCCTCGTCCTCCAGGTTATGATGGGTATCGCAGGGGTGGGGCGTCGGTGGTGTGGGGGGTCGGGGGTGTGGGGGGTCGGTGGTGTGGGGGTCGGTGGTGTGGGGGGTCGGTGGTGTGGGGGGTCGGGGGTGTGGGGGATCGGTGGTGTGGGGGGTCGGTGGCGGGGGGGGTGCTGTGGGGGGTCGGTGGTGTGGGGGGTCGGTGGTGTTGGGGGTCTGTGGTGTGGGGGGGGGGTCGGTGGTGTGGGGGGTCGGTGGTGTGGGGGTCGGTGGTGTGGGGGGTCGGTGGTGTGGGGGGTCGGGGGTGTGGGGGGTCGGTGGTGTGGGGGGTCGGTGGCGGGGGGGGGTGCTGTGGGGGGTCGGTGGTGTGGGGGGTCGGTGGTGTGGGGGGTCTGTGGTGTGGGGGGGGGGGTCGGTGCTGTGGGGGGTCTGTGGTGTGGGTGGGGGGGGGGTCGGTGGTGTGGGGGGTCGGTAGTGTGGGGGGTCGGTGGCGTGGGGGTGTATTTAGTATTTACCTTTTCCGATCTCCGCGATTGGGATCCAGGAATTCTTGGAGATTTGCGATTTGCGGTTTTTGATGATCGTTATCCGTACAATTCCTGGTGCAACGCGAAGACTCCCTCCTTATTTATCGCGATCCGTTATAGCAGTCTGCTAATTCCTCGCTGATCGCGATGCCACCATTAAGGCATTTTTTTCGTGTCCCGCTTTAAAATGTCCTAATCTTGGAGATTCGATATTGTTCTCCCTAATTCTTGGGGATTCGTGATTCAGAGGGGTTATCCCCCTTCCCTATATTTGGAAATAGCTAGGAGCGTCCAAGACACTTGGTACCACGCTGAGCTTCAGCGCAACGGTGTACATAAAAGCGGCGGAAAACACCAGATTATTTATTAGTAAGCTCGAGGGGCGTCAAGGAACCTACTATTCCGTTATTACAGGGTCAGGGAGTGCTACGTGAGTGGTTCGATGTGCTGTCTACAGAGATTCTGAACCCCGACTACGCGCTGTTCACACAGTCGGCGGACGGTAAGAAATTTATCTCCACTTCGAAATTTGTTAAATAAACACCGGGCCGGCCCGGTAGCTCAGAGGGCTAGAGCGCTCGCATTGAGCGCTCTGGTCACCTGAGAGCCTAACGGCACGTGGAT